>OW626784.1:3800833-4400833 GCA_939628115.1 Tribolium freemani | reverse complement strand
CGTCAAGAAATTTACAGTTATTAACTGCTCTAACAATTTTTAAGCTAGTGTTATCAATCCTATGGTCTTTTTCAAAAATATGTTGGGCAACACTTGACTTTTCAAATCTGTTGAATCTTAAATGCGCTAAATGTTCTTTAAATCTAGTGTTAATTGATCGACGTGTCTGCCCAATATATTTTTGTTCACAATCTTTACAATTAATTTCATAAATCCCCGATTTTTCCAATGATACAATTTTATCTTTTGGATTTCCGAGAAAACACTTGAGACTTGTGCCCGAGTTGTAAACAACTTGCAAGTCAAGATTTTTGAAAATTTTTCTCAAACCTCTTGTGATTGAGGGAGTATAAGGTAAAGCTATGAAATTTTGTTTCTAACCCAAGTGTACCTAAACTTTATTGTCTTCCAAAAATTCACAAACCTGGAAAGTCAGTTCGTCCAATCGTTTCAGCGATCGGGGCCCCAACTTCCATGGTTTCCAAATGGTTAACTAACGAATTTAATAACTTACCACTTCAGCAATCTAGTTTTTCAGTTAAAAATTCTTTAGAATTTATTAGTAAAGTAGAAAATATCACATTGCACGAAGATGAGTTATTAGTTTCATTTGATGTAAGCTCTCTTTTTCCAAGTGTTCCAATTCCACAGACTTTAGCTTACTTAAAAGATTTGTTGTCCCAAAACAATTTGGATCAACATGTTATTAACGAATATGTTCAACTCACAGAACTTTGCATGAAGCAAAACATTTTTCAATTCTCCGGGAAGTTTTTCGAACAGCAAGAAGGTACGGCAATGGGTAATTCATTATCGCCCTTCTTAGCTGACCTTTTCATGAGCCGATTTGAAAAGGATTTAGAAAATGAGCTTGAATATTTTCCAAGAGTTTGGCTAAGGTATGTGGATGACATTTTTGCAATTTTCGATCCTAGGAAGTCTACAGTAGATGACTTTATCAAAATTTTAAACAACCGCTTTCAAAGCATTAAATTCACTTGTGAAAAAGAAGTAGATGGGAAGTTACCATTTTTAGATACACTAGTAATTAGAGCTAACAATAGAATAGAATTTGATATTTATAGAAAAAATACTAGTACACTTCGCTATATCACTGCTGATTCACATCATTGTCCTCAACATAAAATGGCAAGTTTTAATTTTTTGATTCACAGGCTCATTAACTTTCCCTTGAGTAATGCAAGGTTTGAAAAAGAGCTCAAAATTATAAAAGATGCAGCAAGGTGTAATGGTTTTGAGACAAGAACAATTGACAAAATTGTTCGAAAAGTTAAATACAGAAACATGGTCAACCAATCCACGACTTTTACAAACTCACCAAAGAAAACAAATTTCATAGCTTTACCTTATACTCCCTCAATCACAAGAGGTTTGAGAAAAATTTTCAAAAATCTTGACTTGCAAGTTGTTTACAACTCGGGCACAAGTCTCAAGTGTTTTCTCGGAAATCCAAAAGATAAAATTGTATCATTGGAAAAATCGGGGATTTATGAAATTAATTGTAAAGATTGTGAACAAAAATATATTGGGCAGACACGTCGATCAATTAACACTAGATTTAAAGAACATTTAGCGCATTTAAGATTCAACAGATTTGAAAAGTCAAGTGTTGCCCAACATATTTTTGAAAAAGACCATAGGATTGATAACACTAGCTTAAAAATTGTTAGAGCAGTTAATAACTGTAAATTTCTTGACGCTTTCGAAAGCCTTGAAATATTTAAAAATAGAAATAGACTTATGAATTCAGACAACGGCCCCATTCCTTTTTCTCCCCTCTACTCATTAGTTGGGGGTAGGAAAAGTGAAAGTCGGCAAAATTAGTATTTAAGGCATGACATTGTTAGAGTTAGCTTAGTTTAGATTCTCACCTGAGGATGACCACTTTGTGGTTGAAACGCGTCGTGTTGCAAATAAACGTTTGGTGTGAAGGGATTTTAATCGTTGTTTTTGTTAACCATTCCACGCCAAGGAAATCCAACAAGAAGTTGTCTTGTTTTGTTTTGCAAAAAATAAACTTCTAGCTTATCATGTCGTTTAGTTTTTAAATAAGTAATCTTGGCGGAAATGTGAACCTTCCAGATCAAAATTTAATTAAACTTCCAAAATCTAGTTTGTTTAAAAACAAAGTTGTTGGCGTTTTTTCCAAAGCACTCTTCGCAAAAATGCTTTTTTTCCATTTTGATCAGTATGTAAGATTCGATCATATCATGTGCTACATCGTTGTAATCAGAAATAAAAAAACTTTTCAAAAATACAAAAATCGAATATGGCGTCCATAAGAAAAACCAAAGTTGAGTGTTATAACTCTTTCATCAAGAAGGCCTTGGAAAATACAATGACAGATTTAGATTCCTTCTAAAAAAGTGCTTAAAGAACGCCCTAGTTAAAAACGTCTAGTTCTCTTAGTTTTCGCTTAAAAAAATAGCATAAAAATGCGCAACTTTGCCCTAATTTAGCCGACTTCGTATCTCTTATAATAACTGAGATCCCCATGGTGGAGCTCAAAAAACGGACACCCCGTATTATAAATTTCCGATATAAATGCATCATTAATCATTATGTACGAGTGAGAATTTTGAGCGCTTGCGCTCGAGCTTTATAATGGCATTTCGATCACGTGTGATATACGACATTTTATCTTATCTTATCTTATTTTATCTTATACCATTGTACATTATACCATTGTTTTCGGTGAGAGAAATTAAATTTCTCTCACAAGAGAAATAAAGCTATCAGATTTACTGTCAGATTTAGCTTTACCTCTCTTGTGAGAGAAATGTGATTTCTCTCACCGAAAACAATGGTATATTGTACCTAAAAAACTGCACCTATAAGATAAATTATTTTTATACTTTGCATTTATAATACGTTTATTAACGTTTATCACTAGGAGTCGTTTATGACTCATTAAAGTGTACTTTAATAAATTTAGGGATATTTAGTTTTCAAGAGTTTCATCGATAATGCGTGGAATACACGGATTAGGCTGTTTCAAAACTATAAAAACGCCAACGTCGCATTATTTTTTTTATAAGATTGATAAAATTATAAAATAGTTATTAATGATTAGATCTCTCATTGAAACTATAAATTACATTAGCTGTTAACATTTTAAAGTGCATGAATAATTTTTAACAACTAATTTTGAGAGAAAATGCGACGTTGGCATTTTTATAGTTTTGAAACAGCTAATACGATCGATTTAATCATCATTTCTTTTTCATTTATTATTTATTATTTATAACCGTTACCAACTGACACAAAATTCCCTAGATGCAAAAAAATCGTTTTTTAATTAAAATAAGAAAATATGGGGCGAAAAGTATATAAAATAGAATAAAATACTCGTTTTATAAGGGTTTTGGCAACCCTTATAAAACTTGTTCTTTAATATACTATTATTAATTTCAAAAAATTTATGACTAATGTAATTTATAATTTCAATGAGAGATCTAACCATTAATAACTATTGTACATTTTTATCAACCTTATTTAAAAAAATAATTTGATAAAATGCGACGTTGGCGTTTACATAGTTTTGAAACAGCTAATGGTGATGTTTAAGTAGAGAAGCTAAGATGTTTATACTTGGATCTTGTTTCCAATTTTGTAACAAACAAAATATGCGAACGCTTGTCACTCTCCTAATTATAGGTGATGCAGGGAATTAGAATCTACAAGTGTTGTAAAAAAACGATGAATTTTCTAACAAAACAAATTTCATAAGACCACTCTAAAGGAATGAGTGCTTCAAGGTCTTATGAAACGAGTTTTTTATACTATTTTTTGTAATTTGCCCCCTATCTGTCGATTTTAAACAAAATTTTTAAGTTTAATCGACTTGGGGATTTTTGTGACGGTTGGTAACGTCTCAATTTTAAAAGTGAAAAATTGATTTAAAATTTTTGTTTTATTCAAACTCTGCTAAAAAACACGAGTATAATCATAATGAAGGTAATCTTGCATGAACGCCCCCTGAAATTTCTGAAATTGGCAAAAACACGGTCGAAAATTTCCTTCCTGCCAACTTAAAAATTTCCGTAAAATGTTCCGTGGAATTATGACTATAATGACATCGCGCTTGATGACGTTGCGTGCTTTTATGTGCCCATTAAAGCATCAAAATGGCGGCAAATTACAAAAATATCATTACTGGACTCTACCAACTTGCTGGGACAGACTGTAAATAATAAAGTCTTGCTTAATGAAGGAAACATGAACTAAAAATAGATATAAAAAATTGTAAATGATGTTATTAACATCCTTTCAATGCGAAGAATTATGAATGTTTTCATGAGATTGTAAACTAAATGTTTCCAAATCAATTTGTTATAAAACAAAGTAAGTATTTAGGCAGTGCCTCCGCTGCCGGCAACGGTGCCCAAAAAATAGAGGGATGGCTGCCGGCGTCTGTTGACTGCGCAGCAGAACGCATAACCTTACAATACAAAAATGATAATTGAAATTTGCAACTACGTATTATTTTAGATAATAGTCCTTTGAGAAATCATATTTTCAAATATTTTTTGAGAAATTTTATTAAAAAAGAGCGATTTGTGAAAATTTTTTGATGACATTGATAACCTAGAACTGTTAAAAGAGTTAGACTTCGTTTAAATAAAAGATTCAATCAAAATTGTGGAGAAAACACGTGATTCAGAAAAAAAAACCACCAACACTCCTGATGATGCTGGATAAAAAAAGGCTTTTATGAAACAAAGTAATGTTACATAATGAATAACCGGAATTTGATTGTACACAAAATTTATAAACTAAATAAGTCGTAGTAGTAAAGAAATTGAAACGATTTTATTCGTATTATACGAATTATGATCTAAATTAGTATTTTGATCCAATACCGTCATACTTCTTGAAACCTTCTTTTTTTAAAACGAAATTATTTTTTGACCGATAAACGACTCAATTTTATGCCCGAAAATTTAGAGCACAATGTATGTTGTACATACACGCAGGGTAGCTTTAAAAAATGATAAAAAGAAGCAAAAATCATTTAATTTGCATCATAAGAATGGAATAGTAAGTGAACCTATACACTACGTTAGTTAAATTAGCAATAAGAATAACACCTAATTTCTGAGATATAGGTATTTAAGAGAGGTTTGGTCGTTTAAAAAAACACTTTAAGCTAAGAAAATACAGCTTTGTTCTAAAAAAATTATGTGAAATTAACAGCAAATTTTAAGTTTTTAAAAAAAGTATATTGTGCTAAGTTATTTGCTATCGTGGTTATGACCAAAAAAAATTGTAGTTTTTTAATCCGTCAGTAAAAGTAATTGAGCGGATCAAGTGCTATAAAGTGGCACAAAAGACGTTTCCAGTTGAAAAACCCACCTCGAATTAAAGCAAGCATCAATACTGCTCTCCTTTCAATGGCGCAAGAGTATAGAAATCTGGATAGAAGCCAAACAGAATGGGTCAATCCTTTAAATGGATTTACACTAGAGAGTGGCTTTTCTTATATAAATTGTATAGAAATGTAACAAAACCGACTAATAACAGTTGACGGAAGCACTCTCATGCATCCGCCCACGGAATATCTCGATTGCTGTGCATTCAGCACAAGATTTATAGCTTTTTGTTAATCTAGACCTCAATAAACATATGATAATGTAACACAACCTCGAATAATATCGATAAATCTGTGCAAAACCGTTGGATTTGTTAGATTAGGTGGGTTCAAATCCTTTTTTAACAAAGATGTGTGGCACTTTTGACGGTCCATTATTCAGCTCATCCTCTTGTAGAATCAAACTCGTTTATTCTCTTCGACAATTTAAGGAGGATGCCGACAAAAAAAGGTCCTTTTGTTTAATTTCAATTTAGTGGAAATGTTGATTCATTCTAAATTCCTTTTATGTAGTTTTCAGTGATTACTTTTTCCCCCAGAGATAAAAATATGCAAGCACGCAGGTATATTACAGTAAACACATTTTGTTCGTGTTACTTTACATGCTTCGTACATAAATTTATTTGAGAAACTTTAATTACGTTAGTATAGTCATTTTGGTGATCCATTAGATTAATTATACCTAGTATACAAAGCTTCTTGTATCATAAATTTAATTACAATACGACCAATGAGAACGGGTTTAATTGTTTTAATCCAATGTATTGTTTGTACATGTAATAAGCTTTCTTTTGTTCTAGAAATATGTATTTGTCTGTTTAATATAAAAAAAGTTATTTTCTTTTTTCCAATGGTGGTGTTTATTTTATGAACCGAAAATAACTTTCTGCACTTCACATATTGGGTGTCATGAAATTATTAGTTGTTAATATAAACGCCATTTTTGTCACGAGTTTTATAACAAAATAAGTGACTAATAAATTTTACCTCTGGACACAAAAATAAAGTGTCGAACTATTTTCGTTGTGATAGAAAAAGACGATTTAAACAATTTAAAACAACAACGAAAAATGTTGCTATGAACATAAAAACAATACAACCTAATTGTAATTATTAACAACTGACCGGCTCGTTTGCACAAAAGAAAGGAGCAAAACAGTGAAAATAACAATTAAGAATTTTGCAAAATGTTATACAGTGTGAGTCAATAGTGGGTTATTTCTGACATGTCCTAAGATGCAACCAAAAATACTAATTGCACTTACTTTTCAAAAACATATTGTTTTTAACATTGGTTTTTCATCTTTTAAATAATAATAGTCCATAATGAAATTTTAGCAAAACTGTCAAGACAAACTTATTGACAATACCCAGAACAATGTAATCGTGAAATTTAGTACCGATTACCAATCTGGTCAGCTGGAATCAGTATTATTGGTTGCATATTAAAAAATAAATTAGAAATAACCTACACTTGACTCACCCTGTATATCTAGAAAAATTGTAGCATTTGATGAGTTTTATTACGTGGTAAAATTAACACATGTATTTTTGATACACCCGGTATACTTTCAAGCAAATTCTGTTTAACGTGTATGAAGCAAGTCTACGTCTAAACTCCGATATTGTGATATTCAGAAATATTCATCTAGGCACGTTGATACGTTGAAAAGTGCTCTTTTTTAGTTTTCGGACCTAAATTAAATGAGATTAATCTTACTTAACATACATTTTGAAAAAACTAACCTAAAACTTTTCAAAACTATAAAATTACTGGGCGTTGTCTTGAATCAAGGATTACGTTTCAAAAACCATGTAGGGGAGAGTGGCCCAAAATGATCCCCCTAAGCTAGAAATGCTGTAAAAAGTAAAGTATACAAGAGAAGATGTTCAAATATATTTTTTTGGAATGCCGGTAGACTGTACTTAAATACAAGATGATTCACATAACTTTACGACCTTGACGAACTTTAAATGCGATCCATCATACATTATTCATTTATAACTTGATATCCTTAGTTATGTTTAATTAGCACGAAATCCGGACACCCCCGATATCAATGACAATTACACTTGCAATTACAGTTACAATTACTGGTTGCATTTAAAATTCGTCAGGGTCGTAAAGTTATGTGAATCACCCTGTATTGTCTGACTAATTTTTTTATATTACAGGTAAGCAATTTTTTGAGGACATTACTGTAGATGTTTGCAAAAGGATCGTTTTACCCGTATAGGTAGGACAAAATGATCCTCTAAAGTAAGGCATAACTGCCATAATTGCCTCTCAGTTTTTCTTTTATATTTTTGAACTATGTTCTTATCTGCAACAAAATAAAAACAATACAAAGATTTAGTATTTGTTAAAAATATAAAAATAAAGTCGAGCGGGTAAAATGATCCCTGATCATTCGGTAAGGGATCATTTTGCCCGAAAGTGTGCATATTGCATTAGGTCATGGTAACTTCATAACGGCTATGTTTAATATTTTTGTAAACTCGTCAAATATTAGGCAAAACTATGTATTTTCATAAAATATATTGCAACTTAATATTCCTACTTCTATGAGAACACTGCTACAGTAGTTTAAAAGCACTTATCTTAGATCAGGCAGCATAAAAACACGTTTTCCCAAATATTTTTATAAAGCCATGTTACCTTGTGCATTTTTTGTGGTCAACCAAACATGGCGGCTCGACTGATCGTAACCACCCACTCAAACCACAGAGGGTAACATTGGTATTAAAAATAAAAGGGGGGATCATTATGTCCGCAGGACTCATTTTGGGCCACTCTCCCCTACCTCTTTTAGTAAAAAATTTATGTGCACTTGCGTATACATTTCCAAATTCACAGTATAAAAAATTTCAAATTAAAAAAAAGCTTTGTGAACCAGTTATATTAAGTACCTAACTATTATAAGTTATTGTCTAAATGCTTTTTACCCTTGTCTTGATTCTAATTATAAAAATTGCTTACAAAAAATTTAAAATAACTCTAGATTTATTATTTTCGGGTTTCGAAAATGTGATCAAACTTCTCTTAAAATTCAAGAAATAAATTGACTAAAACTTAATTCTTATTTTCAATATTTGCTGACAGTTATGGTTCACTCTGTTTTATCTACCTCAACATCTTTTTACTTTAAATGAAAACTTGTGTATGGTAGATCTCTGCTTGATGTAAACTAGGCCAAGACTGTAGATGCCCAGTTTTCGTATAGTATTGTTTATTAGATCCTTTAGCGATAATGCTATATAATAGTGTTAAAATCATTTAAAATCAAAGCCACTAGTCTTATTTAAAAACAGGTAAAGTTAAAATACTTATTAATTTAGTAATAATAGGTTTTTTTGCTATTTTTTGTATTTTGGTTGCTTTTCTTCAACATTATTACAAATACTTTTTATTTTCAAACTACTTTAAAAAATGGTTATTTATTTAACGAGTTTGAGTGTAAATGATCCGATTTACATAAAAACAAGTTGGATACAACCAGGGATGGTAATTTACGCGTAAAAAACGTTTTTTACGTTTACATGTAAATAATGCGTAAAAAACGTAAAATTCGTAAAAAACGTAAAATAGGTAATGTCGATCGGTGTGTGTGTATCTTGAGTTCTTTGTTTTGTCGTTTTTTAATACAATTCACGATTATGTCTCGACTAAGAAATAATATATACGAGGATCTGGAACTAAAAATGAATCTTTGTTGATTCATTTTTTTCGTTGATTTTTAGAATAATATTTTTGTTTTAATTTTAAGAATTTTATTTGAGTTATTTTGCAAATCGTTGTTTGTATTTTAAGAAAAAATTTTGTATTCTATAGCGTTTTTACGTTTTTAACGTATTTTACATCTAAAGAGATAGTGTAAAGTACGTATTTTTTACGCGTAAAAAACGATGTTTTTTACGTCAAGTAATTTATGCTCCCATCTCTGGATACAACATTTTATTCTTCAAATTAGACTCAACAATGCTTAAAAATGCTTTAAATCTGCTGAAAATAATCTGACGTTTCGTATTGACAGTTGTCAAAACTTCCTTACACAGGAGAAAAACCGTAAATTTTGACAGTGTCGAAGAACAAATATTATTTTCTCTTTATTATCAGTATTCTCTCTTTGCATATACTCTATTTTTATTTATTTTTAGGTTATGTTTTACAGTTTATTGTTTGTTTTGTTTTATTTTGGAGAGAGATTAATCTATTCACGATTGTTTTAAACACACAGCAGGCCTAGATATATTTTTGTTAGGTTGGTTTCAGGTCCTGTCAGGTACTGTCTTTATGACGTTTTTTTGTCAAAGATTCGCCTTGTTGTCAGTTTAATTCTTATTACTTTAAATGCCGAATGTAATTTCTGTTAATACGGATACGTGTATCAAAAGGTGTTTTGAGGAATACCAGAAAGACAGACCGGACCTTTTTACCTAATGATAATGAGTAGAATAACAATAAATAACGAATTCAATTATTAATTTAAAAAATGAAGAAGACTGACAACAGTGCTTGGTTGTCATCAATTATAACCTAAAATAAATTTCTTATAACAACTCTTAAACTAGAGTTTAACAAAAAAACCAATTTAGTTGATGGCTATGCAAGGACGTAGTACAACGCGCAGTTTTTAATAATAATAAATAGGACAGAATCGTATATAATCAAGGTATAAGCACAGCTCATTGTTGTGTCTAATAATAATAAGGGAGCTTCAGTCCTGCCTAACAAACTTATAACCCTACGAGTAAGCTTTATTAAAATACTTCCAGATAAACGTTACAAAGTAAATTAGTTTTCAACATAAATTGTGTGAGTAAGTGTTGAAGTTTTTTGTACGTTAGTTTTAGCAGCGGTGTTGAAGAAAAGGAATCATAAGACAGGGAAGGGAGTAAAGCAAGTAATGATTTGGAAAAGTGAGAGTGGTGGACAGCGATACCATCGTATAAGTGCGACGTGGCCAATGGACCGGCATGCCAATAGCTATCCATACATTTTACAGCAGCAATTCGTACGCTACATGATCTAGAGTCTGACTAGTATTTATTTTATTTGTGGGCGGTGTGAAACTAAATTGAATTCAAAGCGATGTTGCAAACAAGATAACTATAATTTCCGATTTCGTAAACTGTAAAAATGATCAGTAGAACTTGATGACTTTTTAATAACCGGGAGGGAACTTTACGTACATAATAAATAAAAAACAAAAATAAAGTTTTGTTTCTTTATATTTTAGTGCTATTTTGTATCTAACACAATATTAAAACTATTAAATTACAAGCAAAACAACAAAACAAGGTATGATAGCTTTTTTCAAAGTACCTATATCATACATATTATCCATCATAAGAGTACTCTAACCCGGCGCCTCCACCATTTTTGCACTTTCTCTCTTTTTTTTAAATAAAAACTCAATTTCTTTGTTATGCTATTTGTATAAGAATGTTAACATTTACTTCATGCATTGTAATAACTACTTATAATAAAAACTTAATTTTATTATATAACAGAAAAAATGTAATAATAAAAGTAAGAAATATTTTGAATTTTTATAATACAACCGGGAAAAATAATTATTTACTTAACGAGTCGGAGTTTTTATTTTATTCTTCGAATTAGACTCAACAAGATTTAAAATTGCTTTAAATCTGTTGAAAATAAGCTGACGCTTTGTATTCAGAAATGCCAAGCAGTTCTCAAAACTTCACTGCACAGGAGAAAGACCGTAAATTTTAACAGTGTCGAAGAATAAAATAATTATCTCAGTTCTATAACCGAGTTTCATTGTTCTACTCACAATAATATTTAAAAAGATATACAGGGTGTTTCACACAATTTTACGAGGTACGCACCCAAATATACAAAAGTAACAAAACACTAGATACAAAAAAAGGACATTTAATTATACAGTATGCGGCTGTATTATTTTAAATAAGAAATATTAAATGAATATAATATAATAAAAATAATGTTCGCTATATTACAAAAATGCTTGTCTATTGTAGTTTAAAAAAATATATGCATAGAGCTCACTGTGCAAAGCAGTTTTACAAACCTTAAAAATCCAAATTTTTACGTTATTGTAATAATAAAAATGAATAAAAATAGAGTGTAAATATGTATTATCTGTTATTGTAAATTCAACTATTTATGTCAACATGTAAAGACGATTTTAAAACATATTTTTTTATAACAAAATGATCATAGAAATTTCTAACTTTGTAAGGAATACTTCACGTACGAACTCGTACATCAAACTCAAAAATCAAGGCAGATTTTAATTTATTACAGTATATATTACTTACGAGTTTTATGAAGTTTACGTAAAAGTTTAGCTACTACTTTGCCTTTATCAATTCTAGAGTTAAAATTTGTAACGAAACAAAAAGAAATATTGTCGTCAGTTTCAACTGATACAAAAGAATATTAAATGACTTTTGTTATACAAAACAAGACAAGATACGTTTTGTAAACTATTAAACTATTAACTAATATTTAACCATTCGCATTTGTCATACCTAAATAACATAAGAACAAATTATTTTTAACCCAGCGCTTCCACCATTTTTGCACTTCAGTAAAAATAATTTTATTTTATCAACAGCCAGTCTTTTATTAGGTTACTTTTGTTTGTTAGTTACTTTTGCTGTTTTTATACAGGGTGACTCATTGATATGGGCGTGCTTGATTGCACTTACACCGTCAATGATATCGAAATGAGTCAAATGTCACAGCAAATGGGAGGCCAAAGTGTATTTTCTAAAATTATTTTGCTCTATACAGGGTGTTCCATTTTTACAGTGCAGCCTATAACACAGTTTTTTTAAATGGCACCTCTTGTATATTTATACATATTTAAATTTGCACTTTCTTAGGCTTTTTAAATCTATTTAGTTTTTGTAATTTGCTTTAACCGTTCAGAAGTTATTTAATTTTTTCTACAATTTAGTGCGTCTGCAGGATCATTATTAAAAAATCGTAGTGCGACGTTAGCGTTTTTATAGTTTTGAAACAGACAATATGTATCTTACGAAAAAACTAATTTATACATCACCAACTACTTTAAAATGTGATCATTTTTCAAGAATACTTTTTTTCGAAATTCCTTTTAGTTTTCGAGTTATTCATTTTTTTTTAAATAAATTATTGAAATTGCGGTCCGAACTCTACGAAGATTTTTCGAATTTGGCCGAAGTGGTTGTATCCATGGATGCATTTAATCTACTAATTTCATTCGTCCAATTTTTCGCAAATATAAACATCCATGGATACAACCACTTCGGCCAAGTTCGAAAAACCTTCGTAATGAACAAGGAACACAACTTTAATAATTTATTTAAGAAAAACTACTGGTTTAAAATTAATTTTATTAAAGTAGAAGTTATTTTTGGAGCATAATCTTTTACCAAAAAAATCACCGTAGTAAGGTGTCATTTGAAAAAAAATTTTTTTTTGAATAATTCGAAAACTAAAAGGAATTTCGAAAAAAGTTATTTTTGAAAAATGCCCACATTTTTAAAGTATTTGATGATGTACTAAATAGTTTTAGGTACATAGTTTAGGCACAAAACGCTTGGTTCCAAGCGCCCAAAGCGGTATAGAGAATAACTATAAAATTTAAGTTTTATTCTTTATTCTTTTTGTATAAGAATGTTTACGTTATTTGATTTGTAATAACTTCCAATCTTATTTAGTTACAAAACAACAACAAAAAAAATATCTTCTGTACAAGCGTTGATAGTTTGAAAGTAACACGTACAGGGTGTTTCACACAACTACGCCTATGTGGAATCCCACTTTTTCGAGTTTTTTTCTGTAGGGGTAAACCTAAATTTTGGAATTAAATTCTCATTCATGTTTCGGTTTGTTTGGCTTTCTTCAATCGAAAATTAAATTTCAATTCAATTCAATTGAAAATTAAATCAATTATTGGGATTTAAGCGAACAATTTGACCCTGCGCCTCCACCATTTTTAGATATTTGTAATAAGTTATTACAAGCTATTTCATTACAGAATAGAAGAGAAAAATAGACTTATTGATGGTATTTTAATAAATTTATCTGCGTTTTTAGATTATACAGCGTGTTAGGGAATGGTATAGCATAAATTGAAAGGTAGATAAAGAATGGCAAAACGAATCGATTAAGTAAAATTTTTGTAAATCGAAAATGCATAGTTTTCCCAAAAAATCGTTTTGAAATTAAAGTCCCAAATTAGCGTAAATTTTAATATTATTGACAAAACAGCAAAGGTAAATTAACTTCTTGGTCCACTCCGTAATTCTTCTATCCCAATTTGTGCTTTGTGATCAAAATTTCTAAAAAAAACAAAAAAAAATTTTTGACAGAACGGGGATTCGAACCTCCCACACAAATGACCATGCAATCTACAATTTTGAAAAATTCTTAAAACGTCCATGACCACTATGTCCATTTTGTTTAAAGAAAAAAATAACCGCTAATAAATTATCATAAACGACACTGTGGCTTTCAACAGGTGGATTAATAAATTTTTTTAAAGAAAGTATGCACTTTTTGGAAAAATGGTATTAGGCTTTTTAACACGTCTGATCATGACAAATTCACATACGAAATATTGCTAAGCCATTCCCTAACACCCTGTATGTACTTTTCTAAAGGTGATAATTTTTGCTAGAGGATGTAAAACCAGTTCAAATCTAAACGATAAAAAAAGCTTCATGGAAAAACACAAATGATGTTATTTTTGTTGCTTCTGCAGATTTTCTCTAAAATTCAATAACATCCCTAACTTTTTCGATCAATTTATTACAATTTTTTCTTTTCCTAATATGCGTCAGAATAACTAATATGGTTATAAAGATGTAGAGAGCTTAATAAAACGTTTTTTAGATAAATTTTTATTATAAATAGTAGTGTAAACAAATTTCAATTTTCTACACACAACAATTTCCAATAGAACTTAAAACATAGTTGTGTGATCTTCAAATAAATATAAGATGTTTTGCATATGTAATAAGTAAATCATAAAAGTGCACATTTTTACTCAATGTAAATTTTGATGGAACTTATAATTACACCAAGATTAGTGACGTCTATTACAACGCCGTATAAATTTATGTGAAACAAGTCTATAAATTTAACGGTCTGGCTTATAACAGTTTCACTGCAGCAACACAGAGGGTTAAAATTAGACCTAAGTATAAATTATCAATACAACGTAAATATGGCATAATTTGTTTTATAACTGTGTAAATATATTCTTAGGATACTTGTTTTCCGCAACGTAATGGTTTTGCTAATTTTGTGAATAGATTGGAGTACAAAATGCATTTTGTAGATAACATGGCAATAACTGTCTAAGCTTGGCTGACACAGCACCACAATTTATGACAGTACTAACTAGAGTGTTAAAATATATTTTCCTAATAAAATTACAGCAGCATGAAAATTTATGATTACTTTTAAGTGCCATCGTCTATTATTTCTCCTTTCAACAATGCAATAACTAATTTCTTTCTCTAAAATAAAATGCTTACAATTACTACATCCCGAAACTCATCATGCAGTCATTATTCAAACTTAATTTGCATGAATTAATCATTTTTGCAGCAGTGCAACTATTTGTGGCAATTTAAAACCAAGCGAGTTCAATATTCTTTTATTTATTTATATGTAAAATCCGGATTTTGAGGAGGTTACAAACTTTATTTAGGTGTCAAAAAAGGTTGAAAAAAACTGAAGTTAGATTTTAAAATCTAATAATTTTGTATTAATTTCTACAGCACATATACATAAATTGCAATAAATTCCATTACAAAAATAAACTAAACGAAATACGTTTTGAATAAAACTTAAAATTCTCCATTGCACAAAAAAGGCTATACAGAAGTTAATTAATCGTTGAACCTAAATATTATTTTAAATTTGCTGCTGTACAATTAGTTCAAAGCAACATTATTTCCCAAATTTTATCTCCTTCTCACTTAGGCAAGGGTATAGGAGCCACAGAATACACTGATTACCGACCTTAAGCATTCTGTGTAGTGGGTTTAAATGTGGGATTAACCAACGGTTTCTTGAACGAGTTATCGTTAAATAAATACTATCGGTTCCATAATGTCTATAGAAACACCAATCAGATCATTTGTACCTTAGCAACTATCCAACCGATAAAATTTATCTAACGATAAATCGTTCAAGAAACCGGGGGTAAGTCATGTCGAATACCCTTAAGAAGTGCTCTTATCGATGGATTGTCCACGAATCTGAAGGCCTAAATGTATCCCGATTTGAATTCTTTTGATTTTTTTTTAAATTACTTAAACCATGTTGAATACAGACACACTATTCAGACAGAGGAACCAACCAAGTGGTCACGTTCAGGAAGCTTAATACAATTAGATACAATTACTTAATACAATCCTAGTTTATTGTAAAAATTTGGAACAAATAAATATTCTACAATAAATGTTGAAAATTCCTCCACTTTGTTGTAGTCATCAGTTGATCTCTTTGTATCAAGCTTCGGTTACAGTTTTGTACAGTCGGGTGATTTGAAGATGTCATGGCAATAAACCCGGGCTTTACTTACTTTACTTTTCAACTGCTTAAAATTTGATTGTATTTTATAATGTTTTTAGTAATCTAAGGACCGGTTTATAGAAAACTGCGTCAAAATTTAATTCGTTGTTAATCGTTGTTAACAACGCGAATAGACTAATCAAATTGTTTCAGTTTGGTCACGCATTTAATTGCAAATTAAACTAATGACGCTTCTATAAACCGGTCCTAAGGGTTGGTTGGTTTACAGAAAGCGAAATTAAAATTTAATTCGGAATATGTTGCCGTTTAAAATGCAATAAACTCACAAAATACAAAATAAACATATCTTATTTACCATATAGTTACTAACAGACATACATCTCACCCTATTAAATTAATTATTATTTTAATTTTTAATTTTTTTTTAATTATTTATTATTGGAGCTAAAACAATACATAATTGGGACTAATTTTTAGAAATATGTTAAATCTCTAGTTCCTTGGTGGTTGCCATTAGCTTCTTTATGAATTTTAAATTCTGTTCCAAATTATAAAGTTATTGGAATTCACAACTTTGTTAGGTTTTTTTACAAGAGAAGACTTTCAACATGATTTTTTGTGAAATTTAAAAAGACGACGGAAAATATGCTGGGTTCTTGATGACCAATTTTTCGGACGAGATGATTAATTAAAAATTGTGACCGGAAGAACGGCATTTTTAGCAATGAAGTATGTTTTAATTTATGTATTTAATATTAAAATAAATGTCAATAAATTTTAGAAATGTGAACATAAATATTTGTAGGTATTCAATTATTTTCTTTTTTTAGGCAGTAATCCCAAAATTCCAACGTTTCCTACGTCCCTGGTTAAATTTGACATAAAATTATGTCATTTTATTTATTTGCCAAAAATTATAACCTTGAAATTATTTTTGGCATGAACCTCTGACATATGTTGCTAACAAAAATTTTAATAAAAAAGGATAGAAGTATACAGGCTGATTCTTTTAGGGCCTACATTAGAAACTTTTTAACTTATAGTATAGCTAGAGATTTAGAATTTTGTAAACTATCCAAATCGACCATTCTGAGTTCAACTAAATTATTTTCAAAATGGCTGAACTTCCGGAACGATGAGAAATTAGCGCCAACTTTGAAATTTTAAATAGTAACCACCTATTTTTATTGCATTTTTGAATTCACCTTTTGAAACTGACTAAAATATACCCTAGTTGTTAATACTTATCTGTCATAGTTTTTGACGTATGTCAATTTTTTTCTGCAAATTTTCATATGCGAAGGTTTATTTAAAATAGCACAGCTTTTGAACCCTTTACAGTAATTGAATAATTTTTTTTGCATTTGATAGACAAAAGTTCGAAGGGTCTTCTAAAATCTTCAGAATTTTGAACTGTCAAATTACTATGATTTTTTTAAAATGATAATCAATAAATGATTATAACACAATTTTTTCAAATGGAATGACCCTATTTTTTCAATGGCAATCAAAAGAACATCGATTTTTATGGAGACTTTTATGAACAATTTTTATATCTATCTCTTACAGTTTTTGAAATAATCGCAAAAAACGAAATTTTAGCTCATTATTTTCATTTTTAATCGAGTAAACTTTCGAAAAATACGATAAAGTTGTGCTATTACCCAAAAAAAATGTTCGATTTGTCCACCATTTTTTAAAAAGTTCAAAATTAGATGGCAGACTGATTGAGTTATTTTACATAATTCACTGAGTTATAATAAACCATAATTAAATATTATTGTTTTACTGTTTATTCCACAATCAACCAGCTAAAAACTAAATAAAATGTTAAAGTTTGACAATTGTTGACCATTTTGCAAGGCCTACTTGATTAATGATGAAAATTACAAAGTAAAATCCGTTTTTTGTGATTATTTCAAAAACTGCGAGAGATAGGTATAGATTGTGTTGATAAAAGTCACCATAAATGTCGATGTTCTTTCAAATGCCGTTAAGAAAATAGGGTCGTTCCATTTGAAAAAACTGAGTTATAACCGTTTTTTGATAACAATTTAAAAAAAATCATACTAGCTTGAATTTTAACAGTTAATAATTTTGAAAATTCCGGAAGGCTCTTCAATCTTTGGTTATCGAATGCAAAAAAAATTATTTACTTATCGCAAAGGGTTCAAGGGCTGTGATATTTTAAATAAACCCCTGCAAATGAAAATTTTAGCAAAAAAATTGACATATGTCAAAAACTATGACAGATAAGTACCAACAACTTGGGTAAATTTTACTCAGTATGAGAAGGTGAATTCAAAAATGCAATAAAAATGTGAGGTTACTATTTAAAATTTCAAACTTGGCGCCAATTTCTTGTAGTTCCAGAAGTTCAGCCATTTTGAAAATAATTTAGTTAAACTCAGAATGGTCGATTTGGATCGTATGCAAAATTTTAAAGCTCTAGCTATATTAGAAGTTAAAAAGTATCTAATGTAGGCCCTAAAAGAATCACCCTGTATACCTTATCCACATAATACAAAATTATTAGCTGTTTCAAAACTATAAAACCGCCAACGTCGCATTTTACCGAATTATTTTTTTAAATAAGATTGACAAAATTGTAAAATAGTTATTAATGATTAGATCTCTCATTGAAAGTATAAATTACATTAGCTATTATTTTTTTGAAGTGCATGAATATTTTATAACAGCTATTTTTGAGAGAAAATGCGACGTTGGCGTTTTTATAGTTTTGAAACAGCTAATAGCTCGGTTTGATGTTTAGTGTCCCAACTCTCTATTTCGTACAAGCTATTATTTAATGTGTCTCTTGGTAACATTTGTACTATTACCAATATCCCACCTGGAGTGGAGCGATTGGTCACTTTCGGTTCCTCTTTTCTCTTTTGTGTAATGAAAAAAAAAATTCTTTGGCAGTGGATTTGTTATCCCACTTGTCTACCCTTATCAAAATTTTTCGCTGGGTCGCGAATATTGGCCCAGCCTGTATTGTAAAAAAAAAAACTAATGCAATAAAAAACTGAAAATCTAGAAAACATGGAGATGAATATCTGAAATACAAAAAAAATATTAAAAACAGTGAGATTGAAATTTTGTAGAACTAAGTTACTGAAAGAGTAAGAAATAAAAAATTATAGAACTGCAAAGTAAGGGCAGTAAGAAATTAGAAAACTCCAATTATAAGATAATTAAACCACCAAAAACTAAAAAAATTAGAAAATAAATATGAAATATGGGAATACCAAGAAACTTAAAAACTGAAATACTGGAAGCCTAAGAAACAAAAAATCTCTAATTGTAAAATTAAAAAATTATTAAATTAAAAAATCTGATCTGTACAGGGTGCTGCATTTTGGATGTCCGAATAGGGGATCTCCAAAACTAAGAGGTTTAGAGAAAAACGAGTGACACATTCTCGGGTCCGTTTTTTGAGAAAATAATTTTGGTCAAAATCGCATCCCGTTATCGTATTTTGTTTTCGACTTATAAACAAAAGTTGACATTTTGGCGAAATCTTAAAAAATTTATATCTTCTTTATTATAAAACATACACATTTGAAATAAAGACATTATACAGGCACTTTTTTACAGAGAATTAAATTATGTTATCAGCGATTTTTTTTAACCATTCGTTTAGCTGTAATAACATAAAGTTGTATTTTTTTAAATAGGAATCATAGGCGGCTGTGACATTTTGGAAAAGCTTATTTTTTTTGAACTAAAAACAATATAAATACAGTTTGATATTTTTATATACTTTTGATAAAAAATATATTTAAAATATTTGAAAGTAGTTGGCCATGAAAAAATTATTTCACATAAAAGGTGTGAATAATCTAGAAATTTTGTGAACTGTTATTAAAGTAAAAAATGTGAAATTATAAAAATTAGCTATGTTAAATTTATTTTCAATTGAACAAATATACGATCGTCGCAGATTTTAATTACATAAAAAATGTGCAGAAAATTGAAAACGATGTGTCATTACGATTTGATAACACTTTTTTATGATTTAGTGAGATGCAATGGAGGTGACGTTGATAATGTATTTTTTTACCGCAGATGGGATTTGATTTTGGTGTTTGGATTGATATTTTTTTGTAAAATAAAATTTTATTGACAAGCAATCACACAATTAATAAGATTTTTCTTTTTCCGAGATTGCATGTTTAATTAGAAAATAGAATAGCAATAAGTAAGCTTGCCATTTTAAATCTAAAAACAAATAATTTTTATTAATTGCAAAAATTTGATCTAATAATAATTTATTATGATGTTTTTAAATTAATTAGTGTTTAAAAAATTATTAAATTATAAATACTTGTTGGGTAATATATTTTTCCAGTTTTAATTGAAAATTCAAAATTTTTTCATGGCCTACTATAAAGTAAAATGGAAATGTTATGTTTTTTTTAATATTTAAAAATAATGTATTACACAAATAGACATATCAAATCAGAAAAAAAAGCTTTTCAAAAATATCACAGCCGCCTATGATTACTATTTAAAAAAATACAACTTTATGTTATTACAGCTAAACTAATGATTAAAAAAAATCGCTGATAACATTATTAGATTCTCTGTAAAAAAGTGACTGTATAATGTTTTTGTTTCAAATGTGTATCTTTTATAATAAGGAAGATATGAGTTTTTTAAAATTTCGCTGAAATATCAACTTTTGTTTATAATTCGAAAACAAAAGATGATAACAGGATGCGGTTTTGACCAAAATTATTTTCTCAAAGAACGGACCCGAGAATGTGTTACTCGTTTGACTCGTTTTTCTTTAAATCTCTTAGTTTCGGAGATCCCCCTATTTGGACATCCAAAATGCAGCACCCTGTACAGTGTGTTTCATATTCCAGTTATTCAAAATTGGTAATCGGGTTCATGTCAGAATGTGTATTGTTGTATTTACGTTGTAATTATGAAAACGAAAATTAATTATGAAACACTGGATTTTTTTAAACTAACAAAAAAAATTGAAAAAATTTGAAATTAGTAAGGTTAAACACAACTTTCGGATGTTCAAAACATATTTAGAATACAAAAAGGCAATTTAGGAATTTAGGAAAAATAAAAATTGTGTCAATAATTTTATAGTTATTTCGAGAGAAATTGCTGGTTACAAAAGTTTCCCAAGATCCGGTCTCCATTTATATGGCTTTCAATCCTTCCTAAACTTGACTCACATTCAATAACTGAATAATAATTTGTACTCGTACAGATAGCACAATTCAATTGATTTCTCTTCTGCTGACTGCTGACTGGAGGATTTAATAAACAATTTATTGTTTCGGTGTTTTAAGTTTGTGTGAAATACCAAAATGAGTTCTTTATAAATATGTTTCCAAAGTCGTATTTGATTTTTATTTTTAGAATTCTTATTTCTTGTTTGTGATTGAGAAACAGCACGTCGCAAAACTTTCAGTGTTTTTTAAGCTGTCCGTTCCATACAACACTTAAAATTGCTTTCGATTCATAAAAAACACAACTAATAAATAAAATTAAAGCCTGTGAGTGTCAGTTAAATTTGGCTGGTTGTGAAAGCTCAAACTGGTTATTAACCACATCAGTAATTTCGAGAGTATATAATGTTTAGCTTGTTGAAGCTGATATCAAGCCCTATACATGTCTCATATGTTTGCGTTGTTTAGTAGAGGTCGTTAATTGGATTGAATCTGCCTCATAAACTGCACTTAACCGTTTCACCAGCTTGACTAATCTCCCTTTATAAGATGAAACAGAATTAGTAAATCAACAGTAAATGGCGAAACTATTTATCCTGAGGTGCACCTGTACACCATCATTAACCCAATCCTCACTGAATTAACGGCTATTTGCATTAAACCGACCTTTGTTCAATTAGCAGCAGCAAATTATAGATGTTAGCAAGTCAGCAAACAAGAATATTATTTGAGGGGGCAACCCTTATTCACTGGGGTGCAATTGGCACTTCATACATCCCTTGAGTCAAGGGGACAACACTTTCTTTTCCTTTTTGTCGTAGGCTTTTGTTTAAACCTGATACAATGCCACTGAGACATTGAAGACTCATTCAAAACAACAAAAGATAACACAATCAGTGTAACGAAAGCTTTTTGTCTAAAGTGTTTTTGTTTAACGGGTCAAACCTCACTGTTTCCACTCTAATCAATATCGACACACTCCCGCAAAAAATCTGAAAAAACAATAATTGCCGACTCAAATCGGACGATTGATTGATGAAACGGGATGGGTCAAGGTTCAAGGATTTGAAAGAGAAATTATTATTTTTGATGATTAATTCTACTGTTACGGACAGATTTTGATTTTAAATCGGCAAAAGAATGAGAAAATACTTGATAGACTCTAGTCATAATTCATAATTGTCTGGCGAATAATTCTTATAACTTTTATACTAAACTGACTCAAAGGAATAAGGGTGCTGTTACCGCTGAGCAAATTTTGAATTTATCCCCGAATTTTGCAATAGACTACAACCAGAACCAGATAACCAGATAATGCCTGCTTTATATTTTGAAATCATACATCAAAATAAATAAAAAGTAGGAGCAAATTCAATTCGATGCTGATGCTTTTCACTATTTTGTAGAAATAAGTTATTGTTATTGATCTTGTATAGAAGCATCGAATAAGTAGTGATATTAATTCATATATAACATTTATTTATTTAACCATGCTAATCATTTATAGTTGTTGATAGTAAAACAAGTAATTTAAAATAAAGAAAATGCATAGGTACTTTATTTTGTTGAATTTATATTGGATATGTTTAATTTTGAAGTGAACTATTATTATTAAGGGGAAATCCATCTATAAACTGCCGCCAATTTTAAAAGAAATTTTACGCCCAAAAAATAGTGTTTTCATAATTTTTTTTATAGAACATGAAATTACTAAAGCTCGCAAAATATGCACCCCTAAAATATGGATGCAAATATGCACAAAAACTGTCAAAATATGCACTAAAAATATGCAAATATGCTTTTTAATATGTATAATCACATTTATGAAATAACAAATAAAACCATACTAAATACAAAAAACAAAATTCTAATAATTTATTTACAAAAATAAACACACAAAATACAAAATAAACATATCTTATTATTTACCATACAGTTACTAACAGACATACATCCCACCCTATTAAATTAATTATTTTAATTTTTTTTTAATTATTTATTATTGGAGCTAAAACAATATTTTTTACCGCATGTTGTTCTAAGAAATCTTTAAATTCTAAAATCATTTGGATTTGTAAGCCACATTTTGAGAAAAGTGGATTTACCGACACTTTGTTATGGCAACTTCAAACTTTAAATGCATTCCGTGAATTCACTCATACTCAAACACGGAAAGGGAACCTACAAATTTTCTAATTTCACTTTTATGACATCCGGCTTATCTTATAACAGTAGGTATACTAGTTATGTACATTCATACCTGCTTAGACAAAAACTATTTGTAGTGCAACTGAAATAGTTTTTGCAATTTCTTTAAAAAACATATATCATAAATGCATATTAGCTGTTTCAAAACTATAAAAACGCCAACGTCGCCTAAAATAATTCAGTAAAATGCGACGTTGGCGTTTTTATAGTTTTGAAACAGCTAATATGCTTTTATAGAATTTTATCAAAATACAGCGTGATTCTAAATAGACCGACAAAATTCTATCCGTGGTAGTCTGAAATGAGTACATGCTGGGCAAAATAGTAAAAAAATTCCTTTCATAACCGTTTTCGAAATAAAATTTTTTAAAGTTATGTTAGAGATAAAGCGTACGCCACTGATGTGTTCGTAAAAAGTATTAGTACGGATTAGTACAGTTAGTGAAAAGCATGATAATCATCTGATGAAATCTACTTGATCAATGCAACAATGATTACTGTTTATTATTGATATTCATGATGAAAACGATCACATTTTTTTCAATACAATTAATTTGAACTTATGAGCGTCGTAAGTGGCACGGATTAAGGGGTTTCTACCCCTACGAAATAAAAACGTAAATATGGTGCAGATCGTTTCTGTTTATCCTTGGAAAGCTGTGATAAAATTTTGGCGGTCTATTTAATAATCACCCTGTATACAAGATATACAAGATAAATTGTTAAATGACAAGTAATTAATCGATCTATCGGGTGTGTCAAAAAGGACGGACGCGCTCTTGAGAGTGGTTACTAGTGGCTTTACTGATCCCTAAAAAAATAATAAAAAAAATCATTACTCCTTATTTAAGATGATGCAGGTCGTAAAAGTTGCAAAAAATGCATACTTTAATGTGGAATTGTAGGAAAAGCAGACCTGTTGACTTTGTTTTTAATGATTTATTTTAATGTTTACTTTATTTATTATCTAATTTTTCAGAAAGAATTGTACGAAAACATTTTCTTTGGTTTTTAAAATGAGTTGTTTAAAAGTGCAGCAACATTTGGCAACATTCAGTAATGTTACCTTGGTAATACTTTTGGTTAATATTATTCTAAACGTATAAAAATAGGTGTACTTGTATGGCGTTGCCATTTTGTGCAACTTATACAAGCTGCTAAGGGGCAATGATTTTTTTGTTATTTTTTAGGGGTCATTAAAGCCACTAGTATCCACTCTCAAGAGCGCGTCTGTCTTTTTTTACACACCCGATATATTTAAATAAAAATTATATTTAAAGTTTATATAAGTTTAAAATGATTTTCTTTTATTTTTACCCACGCCACGTAAGGAATTGTTTCTAAATTAAATCAAAAAGCATTTTTCGTTTTATTTCCCAAATGTTAAATATTATACAGTGTTGGGCAAAAGTTTGTGCCTAAACTATGTATCTTACGAAAAAACTAATTAATGCATCACCAACTACTTTAAAAATGTGATCAATTTTCAAGAATAATTTTTTTTGAAATTTCTTTTAGTTTTCGAGTTATTCAAAAAACAATTTTTTTTCACTCTACCACGGCGATTTTTTGGTAAAAGATTATGCTCTAAAAATAACATCTGTTTTAATAAAAATTATTTTAAACCAAATCAATTTTATTAAAGTAGAAGTTATTTTTGGAGCATAATCTTTTACCAAAAAAATCGCCGTGGTAGGATGCCATTTGAAAAAAAAATTTTTTAGCAATACCTGTTCTGTAAGTCATCATTCACAAATACAGCCCGTGGTCTGTAAGTAAATATTACATAGCAACGTATGCCATTCGTGTTCCATGAAAAATGATGCACAAGCAAAACTTGCAGCCTCTTCTATATCATCCATTTTTCTATTTTCACTTGAAATACCTTCAGAACAGTATTGAAGCGTTGATTTTGCAACAAATGTTGATTTAAAGTGATGTTTTTTTTTGTTTTGTATCCCTAACACGAAACGAACGTCACACACATTTTTAATTCGACAACAATCTGACGTTTATTGATTTTTCATAAAAATACATTCAGAAAATGTTTTACTTTTTCTTATTTGTGCAGGTATTGCTAAAAATAGCTTATTAACCTCAAACTGTAAGTTCTTCTTTTGGTCTCGAACGCTTAGAAAACCTCGGTACCCTCGGTTTCCCAATATTGCATTCTCGACCAAAAAAATTGCACTTACAGTTTGCGGTACGTAATGAATAACTCGAAAACTAAAAGGAATTTCAAAAAAATTTATTCTTGAAAAATGATCACATTTTTAAAGTAGCTGATAATGTACTCGTAAGATACATAGTTTAGGCACAAAACGCTTGGTTCCATACTTTTGCCCAACGCGGTATACATTTGTACAGGGTGTTTCAAGTTTTAGGTCCAGTCAAAAAATAAATACTTCTAGTTGTCCAAAAGAAAAAAATATATCTCAAACGATAGAGCTTCTAACACGCTTCAATTTGATGCTTTAATGTTATACGAAATTTTCATGGTATGAGCGTGAATTGTGAAAAACTAGATAAAAAATTTGTTGTTTCCAAATTATTGCAATCGTTTTCTCATAATAAAATTCCTCCTATTTTTTAAGTGAGACTTCCGAAACTGAAACAGTAAAAAACCCAAGGCGTATTGAGCAATTGAAATTCCAATTTGCAAAAGATCAAATAAATGTTTTATCTTAGTCACTCTTGAAAAAACAGAGCTCGTGTCTTTGCTTGATTCACAAAAAATTGAAACGTCATTAACTGTCAGACTAAAATTTTACTTGTCAATTAAAAAATGCCCTTTTTTTTGCAAATTGAAATTTCAATTGCTCAATACACCTTGGGTTTTTTACTGTTTCAGTTTCGGAAGTCTTACTTAAAAAATAGGAGGAATTTTATTATAAAAAAATTATTGGAATAATTTGAAAAAAATTTTTTTTTAATGTAGTTTTTTGCGTTTTACGCTTATATCATAAAAATTTGGGATATCAGCAAAGCATCAAATTGAAGCGTGTTAGAAACTCTGTCGTTTGCGATATATATTTTTTATTATGGAATACTATAAGTATTTATTTTTTGACTGGACCTAAAACTTGAAACACCCTGTACTGTACTGATTCAATTGGTTTTATGTTTTTTTATTTTATAATTAATTTTTGAACAATAATAACGTTGTGTTGGCGTGAGCTAATCTATTATGTAAACACCCACAAAGAAAGAATATCTTTGCAACATTCCTTTGTTGCGATGTTTTCGCGACTTGAGTTTAATTTCATGCCAGCAAACGAAAACGGATTAGGTCGAGTAGATCCACGTCTGTTTCGCAGTTGAAATTTCCATTTATTTGTCATCCGATGCGAGAATGCGGACTACAAACTGCAGTAAACACACCATTTGGTTAGCTAAAGTGCTCCAAGCTATTGTATCATTATTTGTACATATTCCCTCCCAGATAGCGTCTAGGAAGGTTTGATGAAATACGTTCAATCCCAATGATATATCTCAGACTACCAGAGCAGACTAAACCCTCGTTTTTGCACAACTTCATGTGCGAGTTATCTCATAAAGCATCTTCATGGCACCACTGATGGTGGTATAAGCACATTGTTTGGACTCATTGTTGTCAATCTATTGTGTCGCAAGCTTGTCTTTCGATTTATTTTTCGGCCTCTGCGCTACATTTATTACGTTGTTTTGTATTTGGCCATGTGAGATATTTACGTGCAGATTTTTTCAGCTTTGCCATATTTCAGATTTGATTAATGATCAGCTTCAAAATAAATATTTTTATGTGTGGTGAAAAATGGTGGCAGCTTTATGCAGTCTGGCAAATTACGTACCTACTATCAAAAATGGATGTGTTAAGATAAAATTGCGAGGATATGATTGAGGAAATGCAGCGGTTTGGAGAAACGTTTCATATTGACCCTGTCAGCAGTGTGATGAAGGTGTATCCTGCAGATAATTTGTAACATCACCATGAATTACATAGTGTAATCACAATTTGGATGATCATAAATAAAAACACGCTTATCAAGTTAATGAAGTAGATTTATCAGCAACGATCATTTTCCATAAATTTAACTAAATACGATGCAGAGGGGAACGTTATTAAAAGTACAAGTATTTAACCAACTCTGTTAATTAAATAAGCACTCAGGTGAGTAATCTTAATTAATTACATTATTTTGGCTTTTAAAAATGTGCTAACAAACGAATGAACAAGAATAATATTTTATTAAACTGTTTCAATGTGTCTTCATTACCTAATTACTTTATTGTATGCAAAAGAGGCCTCACGGTGGGTCTGAAGATGCCTTATGTCTAAAAAAAATGTCCAAATTTAATCTCAGTTTTTAATTATACCCGATACCTTTCTCTTTACAACAGAATATAAAAGAAAATATTTTATCGACGTTTTTCGAAAAAATTGAGACCTAGATTGATTTAAATTTAATTTCGAAAAAAATTGCAGTTTTAATAAATTGAATGGAAAAAACGCAAAAAAGTTTTTAATAGAACGAAAACAGTTTGGAAATGTGTGCTATTATAAACTTTAGCAAATTAGATACATGTAGATATTCAGATTCTTGCTGGTTGCAGCTTTCTAAACTTAAACATAACTTGCCTTAAACATAACAAACATAAAACATAGACGTAAACATACAATATGTATAATATGTAATATAATATGTACAATATGTTTAAGTAGGTTCAAATCTGTTATCAGATAAGTTTTGTTTTAATAACAATTTAAATGTCAATTTTGAAAAAGTTATTGAACAATTTAAGAAAGATTTTCTTCTACTCAAAATAAGAATAACTCCTAAAATTTATGCAGTATCATGTGTGTATCAATTTTGTTAATATGTGAATTTAGGTTTAGGAAAATACATACAAATGTACATGCCAATTGAAAAAAAGTTTAGAAGTATAAATTAGTAGAAACAAATCCAGAATTTTTTCACAAATTCTTACAATATGTTAAATTTGGTAAAATGTTAATGTCAAGAAAATTTGGCAAAATTTTTGAGATTTGGTTCAGAAATTTTTCATTAAATTTACAAAAATTTTGACCGAATTAATTTCGTTAGACTCATGGATAAAAATTTGGTAGACCTCTCAAACAAAAACTCAAATGAGAAAGTAAAAAACCTGTTTTTTTTTATTGAAGCACAAAACTAAAAATTTGACAATTTATCAAGGAATAATTTTTCTAATACGAATTGAGACAACCACTTTACATTCCTGATATAGCAGCTAGATTTTTTCCCGAAAAAGGCCTGAAAAATTAACTTTTTTAAAGAGACCTGATTTTTCAATAACTTTGGAATAAGTACAAGTCTAAATGTCTAATTATGCATTTTGTTTTTTCGATTCTACACTGCTTTTGATGTAAATATGTAAACTGTTTTTGTTTTATTAAATATGTTTTTTGAGTGTTTTTGTTTTCATTCACTTCACGAAAACTTCTATTTTGTCGACCTAAACTTAATTCAAACTAAAACTACAATTTTTTTCGAAAAAGGTCGATAAAATATTTTCTTTTTTATCCTGTCGTAAAGAGAAAGGTATCAGGTATAATTAAAAACTGAGAGTAGACTTGGACATTTTTTTCAAACATACGACATCTTCAGACCAACCGTGGCCTAATAAAGCCTCTACTAGATTCAGAAAGCTGAATCAGGTCTAATAAGAATTTAGAAAATGCTCTGCATTCTATACAACGTCAGTCTGCTAAAAATACGAGTATATTTTTATTTCTGCAAAACTACACTGCCGCTCAAAAAATTCCAGACACTTTATTTTTTTTTTAATTTAAAGTACTTAATTAATTTTTTGTGTAAATTTTACTCATTCAATCAATTAACTAGTGTCTTAATGGGGTTTAGAAGAAATAATGATTACATTGAATTTTTTGGGGCAATACATACTGGGAACGTTGAATAACTCAAGAGTGGCACTGGAGGAAGAATTTTAAAATTTCTCAAGAATACATTACCACACCCATATCATTTAAAAGACGTTATAAGAGCTCTTAGTTGCAACACCCGTTAATAATCTTCAATTAGTAATTTTCTTTTACGGTTTTTTTAAATTTTAATTTCTTAAATGTCTTATTGTTTTGTTAACTTTTTGTTGTTTCATTTTGTTTTCTCACTGCTAAGATGCTGTTTCTTAGTGAAACACAATTTTAAAAATTTCATAATTTTTCATGAACCACAACAAAAGTTTTGGAGGAATTTTTTGAGCGGCAGTGTCACACAAAATTCGACATTTGCTACTAAATATTTTACATTTTTTTCTATACAATAAAAATATTTTCTTGGTATTAAGAAAGTTATCTTACAGAAAAACTACAAACGATTCCAATCATCAATTCAAAATGTAATGTCCACTGCTATTAATTGTATGAGAAAATACACTAGGCTGTTTTTAAGAAAATCCAACAATTATACAGGGTCTCGCGAGGTAGTGCATATATTTTAACCATAGATTGAGCATTAAAATTAAATGGACCCGTATTTTTTATTTTTTTCCAAAAAAATTTTCTTGTGGAATTATTATCCCCCAAAGTTGTTCCAAAAATACAGATTATAATTTTTATCTCTAATAATACTTATCCAATTTTTATAAAATTAGGTATACAGCCGCTATTCATTTAACAGTGCAAATTGTAAGCTTGTTGCTTGTAGGCTTTGTTGATGGGGGCTGCCGGGACTCCCTTGACATAAATTGTTTCATAACTTTGTAGCACCATTTACAGTTCTTCTTCAAAGAAGCATTGAAAGGGCATTTTTAAGTGACAAATCTTTACTTGACAAGAAATGACAGTACAAATTTTTGTGAATCAAGCAAAGACACGAGCTCTGTTTTCTCAAAAGTAATTAAGATCAAACATTTATCTCATTTTAACAAAATTAAAATTTCAATTGCTCAAAACGCCTTGGGTTTTTTACTAATTCTGTTTCGGAATTCTCGCTTAAAAAAAATAGAAGGAATTAAAAAAACGATTGCAATAATTTGAAAATAAAAAACTTTAATGCAGTTTTTTGCATTTTACGCTCATCCCATGAAACTTTTGGATAACGTTAAAGCATCAGATTGAAGCGTGTTAGAAACTCTATCGCTTTCGGTATAACTTTTTTCTATTGGGCAACTAGAAGTATTTATTTTTTGACTGTCACTAAAACTTGAAACACCCTGTAGAGAGCAGTACAGAGACAATGCTAAAGTAAAATCTAAATAAAATTTTTAACGAAACTATAAAAGAAATTTTAAAATACACAGAATTGAATCAAAACAGAGTTTGGAATGTTAATAAAAGAATTTTTGGTAGAGCTTAGGAAACTGTTGTAAAGAAACATCTGCAGAAGATTTTATAAAAGAATTTAAAGATGAGTTTACAAGACCAAAATCGGCGTTAGAAAAATATCAGAAAAGAATCTTGAGAAAACTCTAGGCAAGAGAACTTTCTGAGGAATATTATAGAAAAATTTGAAAAAAAAATGCAGAGTATAGAATCTAAATTCAGAGAGAATTTGGAAAATGTTAACCTTTTTATTTTATTTGTTTTCAATATGGATTCTTATTTATACGCAAGACTTATCAACACTGGTGAAAACATTGTTTCGAAAGCTTTTAATCGAATGATAGCTTGTTGTTTCTAGCAAAGGTTTCTACAAAAAAATTTTACTTCAAATTGGGACCTAGATGCACCCTTCCAAGTTTCGTCTGTAATTTAAAGATGTGAAAATTATTTAAAAAAATTAATTTAAAAGTTTTTCAATTTTGTTTAACCATAAATTCTTGGATACAATTCGCTTGTTATTATTTCAGTTTTAAGATTAAATAGACAAAAAATAGAACCAATATTATAATTATCACAAATAGTTTAATGACTGAAATAACTAGTTTGAGATCACTAAATTCTCAAAAAGAGTATTTTGCATAAAATGTAAACGATCAAATATCATAAAAGCTAAAATGGGTAAACTCGCTTTAGAAAACTGATATGTACGATTAATTTACCTGCATCTCCGTCCTTTGCTAGACAAAAAACCAACAGGAACAACGGAAAATTCATCAAAGCACGACAAAGTGCAATTTTCTTCATATCCGTCTTCTAGTTCATTCAACATTTTGAACAGTTTTTTGGCACGTGCACTCATCCCCTATAAATTCATCAACAACTTCCTTTTGCCATAACTTTGCGATTAATTCCGGACGTACAGCCTCCAGATCTGAAACAGAAAACAAGTTAAATAGCCTCATAAATAATACTATCTCTTAACCAACTGGGCATGGAAATAAAGCGCACGGAAAAATTACACTTTGTCTGAAGTGAAAAACACAACTAGTGAATGAATAAAATTCCTGCTGACAGAGCCATAAAAAGGACCTGTTGCAGTAAATTTTGTTAGTCGATATCGAGGTGCGTTTTCTTTGTTCTAATGAATTTGACATCGAAAATCGTAAATATTGATCTCGACTAGACAGGACGGTCATTTAAACACCCACCCCTGCCGGCAACACCCCAATCTCTATTAGGCGGCCGGCAAATTGCAGGTTTTATGGCTTCATCTTGCACCCTCACCTTTATACTCTTATCTTTTACCTTGCTTCGGGATCGTGTTTCCATGCCGTCAATCGTAAAACTTCTCTCACGTACTCTCGTCGGATGATATTTTTTCCGACTTGAATTATTCCCGTACTTTTATTGTTTAATTAAAACACTCATCAAACGTTTTCTTGGTGCAAGGCAAGACTGCAAAATTTTACGACTGCCACAACTTAGTTGTTTTTTTTTGTCTTATACAGGCTGTTTTTTCTAAACCCCACATTAGAAGTATTGGGAGTTCTAATAATCATAGTCATCTGAAAATTTGTGTACAACCATAATCTTTTAATCAATCTTTTAATGAAAATATTCTCAAGATAGCAGCACTTCCGGTTATACCGGAAGTCGCTATCAACTTCCCTATTTTAAATGGAATGCTATATTTTTTAATGCGTTTTTGAATTGCTAGAGTTATTTTAAGGTAGTTTCCATAAGCTGTTCCTACACCTAAATTTAGCCGTTTACGAAATATTTATGGTTTTTAAATTTTTTTTGGATTTGCACCTTCCAGTTCAAAAATCGATAACACTGCGATTTTTAAAAATTTGGAAATATTTTTGAGCTTATTTGAAAGAGGAAGCCTAGATCTTTCCTTTGGTGTTTTCAAACTTCTAAAAAAGAATAACAAACTCCAAATTTTTAAAATTAAGTTTGCAAAATTTTAAGCACCCATAACTCATTTTTTTCAAATGAAATGACAAAAGTTTTATTTCACTAGATGGTCGAGAATTTAATTCTGCTTCGATCTGTGTTAACATTCCCTATACTTATGTTTAATAGTTTTCAAGTTACAATACCTTTTTGTTGGGATTGAGAAATTCATTAGCCATAGGCCTTTTCTTATAGGTTGCCATGGAAACGAATGAGAAAAGGTGAGAAATTAAAGTATTTCAAACCAACACCCAATGAATTTATTTTGTTTTCACAGTCTGATAACACAATTTTGAACAGAGTTTGTCGTTTAAGTTTAATCAGAAATGTTTTTATGGCAAACTATGCAAAAATAGCTGTGGTTAGTAAGAAATTTCCTACAATAACAAAAAAAAACAACATAACTTGAAAATTATCACAAATAGGTATAGGGAATGCTAATACAGATCGATGCAGAAAAAAATTCTCCTCCATCTAGTAGAATAAAAATTGGGACATCCCATTTGAAAAAATTAAGTTTTGGATACTTGAAGTTGTCCAAACTTAACCTCAAAATTTTTAGGTTTATTAACTTCAATTCCAATTTTGATCACACTGAACAACAGATATAGGCTTTCTCTTTCAATTCTCTAAACATGATTTCGAAATCTCTAAAACTAAGCGAGTTACCGATTTTTTAAGGGACAGGAGCAAATTCCAAAATTTTCAAAAATCCTAAATATCTCGAAAACGGTTAAACTTGGGTATAGGGAAAGCTAATAAAAGCTCCCTTAAAATAACTTAACTAATCCAAAAACGCAGTAAAAAACATACCTTTCCAATTGAAATAAAAAAGTTAATAGCGACTTCCGGTATAACCGGAAGTGTTGCCATCTTAAAAATATTTTCATTGAGCAGAACTCAACGGATTATGACTGAGTACCGACTTTCGGATAAATGTCTTTATTAGAACTTTCTATACTTCTAATGTGTTGTTTAGACGGAACACCCTGTAGTAGCAAAAAAGTGCATTCAAAGTTCTAAAATAACTTAAATTTAAAAAACGAACTGTTTTAGCCCAGTCAAATTAAACAAGTCGGTGGAAAAAATTACTACAAAGTTTTTTTAAACGCTTTCTTTACACTTGGGTAGACATACAGGGTGTTTACGGTCTTGGAGTTGAAACTTTAAGAAAATTATTTGCACGATATAAGAACAGTAATGCCGTAGATAAAACGAAAATTTACATTGTAAAGGAATACTCAAAGCTTCAAATCAAAAATTGACGAAATTGAATGTTTTTTAAGATCTTTTGAGAGTATTGACATTTTGTGTGTAAACGAGCACTGGCTCACAAAAGATGAAACTGAAATAATTTCCCTTGAAAATTATACGATAATTTCTAGTTTTTGCCGAGTCGAAACAAATCATGGAGGAGTACTTGTGTATTTACATAATAAACTATTAAATCACAATTATAGATCTTTGCAGATACAGCGTTTTTGCCAGGAAGTTCACTGCGGATTTGCTGGAATTGAAATAGCCAAGGTGGTAGTAATTACTGTGTATAGGTCTCCACAAGGAAAATTTGATACTTTTTATGAAAATTTGAGCAATCTTTTAATGCATGTTACGAACTAGAATCATATTAGAAGTGTAGTAGTCACAGGGGATTTTAATGTAAATTCGGTAATGGGGATGTTAAATCAAATGCCGTTATTAATTTATTTTTAACATTTGGGTTAAAACAAACCAATTTCAGTAACTCTCATGGAAATAATTACTTAGATAATATCTTCACCAACCTAAATAGTTACTCATCAGTGGCGTATGATCCCTTAATATCTGATCATGCAGGCATTTGTTTTACTTTCTTAATACAAAATTTAGAGTCATTAAATCATGTCATTATTAACAGACCAATTACGTCAAAAGGATTATCTTTGATTTACAATGAATTTGAAAACATAAGTTGGAATTTTTTAGACAGCCATGAATTAGATTGTGAAGAGAAATTTCAAGTGCTGACAGATATGTTTGTTTCAAAAATTTATAAATGTTTCCCAGAACGATATTACAAAATAAATCCAAACAAGAAAATAAACTGGTTAATGTGAAACTCAGAAATATGCGAGAAAACTTAAAATTTTATTACAATCTATGCAAGCAGGGAAATATTCCAAATTTAATCTTCAAAACATATAAAAAAGTGTATAGATCACAAATTAAATTAGAAAAAATGTTAGCACATGATAACTTTATATTAAAATCTTCGAATAAACAAAAGGCCATGTGGCAATTAATTAAAACTAAAACTGCTCATAGCACCGAAAGCAATAATTTGGATGTAGAAGCCTTTAACAACTACTTTGCAGATGTGGCTAAAAACTTTAAGAAACACTTTACCTTCTAATGATATGAATCCGTTGAATTATATGAACAACAATACTTTTCGATGTAACTTTACATTCTCAGAATGCACGTTTATAGAAGTGAGAGAAACTATAGCGGCACTGGGCACTAGTCAGAGTAGAGATCCATATGGTATCAATTTAAAAATTCTTAAGACGCTAATTAATCTTATATATATATTCCACTAACAAAATTGCTTAACTTATGTATCAACAACAATAAAGGGAGAAATAAATGACCCAAATAATTATAGACCAATTGTGATAACACCCATTTTTGCAAAAATATTTGAAAAAATACTTAAGAGGCGAATTAACCATTATTTTGAGACAAATAATTTGTACTCAAAAGCTCAGTATGGTTACAGGAGCAATAAAAATACAACTATGGCATTAAATAAATTGTCAGAAATCATTTTAAATGCATTTGAAAATAAAGAACATGCCGCCGTAGCTTGCTACGATTTGACAAAGACATTCGATTGTGTAACGCACAGTATTCTAATTCAAAAGTTGGCACACTACAATTTTGATGACGACAGTAGGTCATTAATACAATCATTTTTGTCCAACCGTCTCATTTTCACTGATAATAATAATAAAAAATTTGGTTTCAAAATGGTTGAGTACGGCGTTCCTCAGGGCTCTGTACTTGGGCCAATTCTTTTTTTAATCTATATTAATGATCTATCAAATGTAATGATTCATGTAAATAATATTTCAAAAAGTAACTTCAGTTCAATCATATTCGCAGATGACACCACTGTAATAGGACATTCTAGTGAAATTGCTGAACTAGATAATGGTATGTCATTGATATATAAAAAAATAGAATCCTGGTTTGCAAGCAATGAATTATTATTAAATACTAATAAAACACAAAGCATAAAATTTTCACTGAGAAAACTACACCTTTTTCAAGTGTAATTCAGAAATCATCACATGTAATTTAATATAGTCAATTTAATTTCAGAAACCGTTAATTGTATTTCAGATTAGTCAACTGTATTTCAGAAAGTGTTAATTGTAATTCAGAAAAGTAAACTGAATTTCAGAAAATATCACATGTATTTCAGATTAGTCAATTTAATTTCAGAAAACGTTAATTGTAATTCAGATTAGTCAACTGTATTTCAGAAAGTGTTAATTGTAATTCAGAAACCATCACATGTAATTCAAATCCAGTAACTTACTTGCATGATACTATGTATATATAACCAAAAATATTTTATTTTCAAAATTAAATTACATAAACATTAACAAGAACAGCATAAATATTTAGCGCCCTAACATTGTTTCCAAAGGTAGGTATTTTAATAATTTAATGTTTAAATGAAAATATTGAATTCTGAATTTCAATTGACGAATTCTCAATTAGAAATGACGTATTCTGAATTACAATTAACGCTTTCTCAAATAAAAGTTACTAATCTGAATTACAGTTAACGTTTTCTGAAATTAAATTGAGTAATCTGAATTACATGTGTTGTTTTCTGAAATTCAGTTTACTATTCTGAATTACAATTAACACATTCTGAAATACAATTGGCTAATCTGAATTACAATTAACGGTTTCTGAAATATATCTTACGGTTTCTGAATTACAATTGAAAAAGGTGTAGACAATGACAAAGACAGTATAAAGCTATTAGGTGTGAATCTTGATACAAAAATGACATGGGAAACACACATAATATTATTAGAAAAAAAATTATGTATATCTCTAATCTTAATACGTAGATTAAAACAAATAACATCCGACTCTACTGTTATAGCGGCTTACTATGGTTATTTCCATAGTACACTAAATTATGCACTTCTGGTATGGGGACATTCAGCACATGCAAAAAGACTATTTAGCTTACAACGGAGATGTATACGGGTAATAGCTGGTTTAAGTTACCGAAGTGACTGTAGGGAGTCGTTCAAAAAACTAAAAATAATGACATTACCATGCATGTACATTTTACAGTGTTTGTACCACATAACAAACAATGTGAACAACTACCATTTACTGGAACATCCCTATAGCACAAGCAATCGAGACTTGGTATATCATGATTTCTTGAGATTATCAAAAACTAGAAATTCAGAAAACTATTTTGCCATAAAATTTTATAATATCTTGTCCAAAGACATTAAATTGTTACAACAAAGATCTTTCAAAAAATATGTTAAAAACTTATTAATGATCAATGCTTTCTTTTATTTTGAAGAATATTTCAATTATTTTAGAAATGATTAACATTGTATTTATTTTCTTATTGACGAATGTAAATTTTCTTTGTAAAATTGTAAACATTAAACTATTTACTTACTTACTTACATTTATTTTACACAATTTGTTTGGGAACTGCTGTTAAAGTAAATATTCGAAGTTGGCTCCATTGCATTGAAGGCAAAATCAGACGCGTCTTAGTAACGAGCGACAAGATTTTTTTTCATTTCCATGGAAACAATTTGCTTATTTGTTACAACAATGAAATTTTGTTTCCTTATATAAGTATACTAAAATAATTCCAGTGACCATCAAACTTTGGGCGTATGTTTAGAAATTAAATAACATTGATATAAATAACAATTTCCCGAGCTTTCTTTTTCGGTTACACTATTTCTGCACTATTCTATTACCAGTTAAAGTTTCAACTCGTAGACCGTAAACACCCTGTATAGCAAAAGTTCCAGAGGGTGGGGGCGAGCTCGAAGAGGGAGAGAGAGTTAAAGAATGCTTACGTTTACTTTTTCTATTTTAAATAATAACTTCTGATTTTATTCAGTTACAAAACAACAACAAAAAAATTGTTTTACAAACAAACGTTAAAAGTAACAAAGTAGGATTACAAAAATGTGGAGTTTTTTGAAAAAAATTTGGTTGTATTACAAATTTGAAAATGAGAAATACATATAGTTTAAGGAGTGCTTAAAGAGTTAAAAAAACTCAACTAGCTTTATCCGAATATTTATAGTTTTTGAAATATAGAAAGTGCAATCTCCTGTTTAGAAAAATGCAATATAAACTAGGTCTGTGTTTTGTAAGTATTTTATTTCTAAGCTTACATGGCTAATATTCGGTGATATTTGAAGGAATGGAATTCGGTTTTTACTTTTTTGTATTTTTTTTAATGTACAGATACTTTTTTGTGACTGTTTTTGCTAATTGTTGCTCAACTTCTTTAAAACAAAGCAATTTCTAAAATATGTAATCCCACTTTTTCGAGTTTTGCACCGTATTCTTAAGGTGGTGAACCTGAATTTGTTTCGATTTTTGGATTAACATTTCTACTTTGTAAAATGTGTTGAAATGTAGTTCGCTTCCTTTGTATCGGGTTTTTATTGAAAATTAAATCATTTATTAAAGTTAATTGAACAATTTTGACCCGGCGCCTCCACCATTTTTAGATATTTGAATATTTCATTAATGCTAATTTCATTACAGAATAGCAAAGAAAAATAAAATGATAGATGGTATTTAAGACATTCATCTGCATTTTAAGATTATACTTTTCTAAAGGTGATGATTTTTGCTGGAGGATGTAAAGCCAGTAGGTACAACTCTTAATAATAACGGAAAGCTTTATAGAAAAACACAAAAAATGTTAATTCAAAATTCAAACATCCCTAACTTTTTCGCTCAGTTCTAATTCAGTTATAATTCTTTTCCAAAAAAGCGTCGGAACAACAAATATGGTTGTAAAGATGTAGAGAACTTAGTAAAACGTTTTATAGATACATTTTTATTTTAATATATCGCATTTTAATTGAAGCTGTTGAACTCGTGAATAGAGTAAAAAGTACTCCAGGATCAAATTAAATTAGGTAGTAACAAACTAAGTCAAACTTTACAAAAAACGCCTGGGTATAAAAATCTACTAAAAATAAAAATATTGGTAATGCAGAGATTCAATTTATAGGTTGAAATAAATTTTAACCAGATTTTAAAACCTAATTTGTGTTTTTTACAATCTTTTTAACACCTAATTAAAGTTTATAACTGCCCAAAAATCCTGTCCCTAATAATAATGTAGTTTTTACTATAGTAGATGTTAAACTTTTTCTCTATCAACTCTTTTGAGTAGATAAAATAGCAGTTTAACCGGAAGAGTAGAAAAAATGATAGGTTGTGACCAAAATTATTTTTTCAAAAACGAACCCGAGAATGTGTTATTCGTTTTTTTTCTTGTCGGACATCCAAAATGCACCACCCTGTACAACCAGCAGACATTGAGTAAATAAAATGTTTGAAAATTATTTAAACTAAAGAATCTTAAAACTTGTATAATTTCAAAATTTTGCTTTTGAAGAGAAAAAGGATCTAATAAGGCATTTACAGACATTAAACATATTTTTCAGACTTTGATTTTGCGACTTCTTGCGACTTCACCAAAATATAGGTCAAATTAAGTTAAACAAGTTTAAATAACTAATTTTGAGCACAGTATTCCCAATATGTTTACTTTGGTTGTTAACTCAACACATTTTTTTAAACAAAATCGGTTCTTATTACAAATAATTCCACTTAAACAAAGGCCAATTCATACTTCAAATTGTATTTTCATTTCAAAATAAAGTCAATATCTGCTTACAAAATCAGTACCTATTTATAGTTTGTGTACCCAGTTGTTGTCGTTTATTACAACAAAAAAATAAAATTACACAATATTTCAAAATTATTAACATGGTGAATTTATAATTAAATATGATGAATTTAATTAATGTACGCAACATGTCTGAAAAAGAATAATAAATTATTAGTAAACTATTTAACTGTTTGGGTAGTAAATTATTATGATATTAAAACATGTGTATATCAAAGTATTTGTCGCGTTTAAATTTATTTCAGTAATATTATAGTGGCATTGACATAAAACTATGATCCTACATTATGTTTCTTTAATTACTGTTTCTGTTTTCCGGCCTATAATTTCATGAATATTTAACATACTTTTATTAACACTGCTGTTTTAAAGCTTTCGATCAATAAACTATAATTTGTGAATTTTTGGTAGAAGCAATGGTTCAAGTTCGTGTAATGTTATGTTACGTATGTTATTCTCAATGGTATGGAAACATTTCTCTCGTTAAACAAACCTTCAATTATTTTGCAAGAAATAATGAGACCTCATACCGTGAACTCTTCCGATTTCGAGAGCGAAATCCTGACGAAACTTCGTTTGTGTAATATATACACGTATATGCGGCTGCTTTATTTAGATGAGAGGATTGGAAAAAGAGAAAAGGCTTTTAACTTAATGATTCGTTATATCGAGTGTGTTGCGTTGTTTGCTGGAAAAGGGTTGTTTACATTCGTATATACATCGTTACATAATTTAAAGTCAACTAAACAAAATTGTGGTTAATCCTACTTACTTTAACAAAGTTTATTCACTCAAGACAAAGATTATACAGGTGTTGTGGTACCAGACGTAATATTCTAAAAGTTGTGCGAAGGAATAGTTTATTAGGAAAAGTTTAGACAGCCAGTGATAAATGCTTTAGGCAATAATTGTTCAAGCTCATGTACCTATTTGCTTGAAAGTTATTACTGTTTCCACAAAGTTTTTCGAATTCCGTTACAATGTATATTAATTAGACAGTGCTACTGAATGTGTATTTTCAAAATTCTTGAACTGTAATGTTTGAGGCAATACTCTTAAAAATTTCTGTCTAAAATACAACCTCTGTTTAACGCATGTTTAAAAATTGATCGATTTAACGGTTAATTGCCAGATGTTTATTAAATTTTCTTGGTTACATATTTATTTATTTAATAAAGAGAAAATAAATTCTGTTTCAATAAATTATGGCGTTTCATCAAAATTAATAATTTTGCTCACAAGTTTACAGAACCACTACAAAACTGTAATTTCCTGCAAGCTATGAACTCTTGATGATCATCTGACTAATCCGTCTATTAGCTTTTTCTAAACAAAGTGTTTCACTAAAGTTTGAATCAAAATCATGATATAACTAACAATGTTGACTAGAATAAAAATGTTTAGCTTTAAGTGTTTTGCTTAATTAAGCAGTTTTCTTTGACCACAATAATTAATCCATTCAAATTTGTAGTCTACATTGCATTCGTTTTAAATGTGACTAACCCGGCGCATCCACCAATTTTTTAAAATAATCAAGGAAATTTACCTAGTTTTAATTACACCTATTCTGGTTAGATTTACTTAATTATACAGGGTGTAACGAAAAGATAGGGACAACAGGGAACCAGAGATTCCCCAGCTCAAAATAGAGCGATTTAACCCAACTTACCTCTATACCAAGTTGCACCGTTTAAAAGTTAGAGGGCGCCAAATTTCAAAAATTATTTTCGATTTTCTTTAATAACTTTTTAATGGAGTAATCGATTTCAATGAAATTTGGTACAAGTAATTTGCCGTCAAAACCACATGTTTCGATGCTAATTCTTTTGTTTTTCTGTTATTGTAAAGTACTTACCTATCAACTATTGAACACATTTTAAGACACATTTTTGTTATACGTTATACGATTGGTGTAATTCTTTTTCTACTCGAGAAACCCATTCTTTTTGAACAAGTTTTGTAACTTATAAAATTTTTGTATCGGCCTCGGTTTTGGAATAAAAAAAATACTTTAAATCGACGTGTCAAAATTTCAGACGTGGGCCCATTTATAATTGAAGGGGTTTTATTTCGAAAAATTGCTTTAGATTTGCTCTTATGTTAGCTACGGTTTAATAGATTAGAACATAATTAAATATACAGGGTATTTCGTTTTTATTGTTACAAGTTTAAACAGGTGATAGAACATTCAATTTTAAGAAAAAAGTTTCCTATAAACATGTATCGAAAAATACTCCATAAGGGAGCTACACCCCTTGAAAGGGGTGCTTCTTTTAGTGTATTTTTTTCAATATTTCAGAAACCATTCCAGATAAACTTACAAAATTTGGTACAGTTAATAATCTTTATTCGCCTAATCGAATTCGAGGATCAAATGTAGAAATTTTTAATCAGGAGCGTCTCAAACTGGGGGGTGTAGGGTAAAAACAACAAAATCATAAATTCCATAGTTTTTTACACAAAAATGGTCAACGTTTTTGGGTAAAATTAATTTAAAGGTTGTCTAATAGACCATAAACAGCATGAAAATAAGGGATGAACGGAGGCTTTTGTGGCCAGAAACTGTCCTGAAGATGCCCCTTGTAAGAACGGACAAAACGTCGACATTTTCTTACAAATTAATACGGTCTAACCCCAAAAAAACCCAGATTTCAATTTGATTCTGGTCGTCCTTCCTGATGTTCATGCTGTTTATGGTCTGTAACGTAAATTTTAAATCGATTTTACTCACAAACGATGAGTTGTATCGAAACAACACAAGAGACCATTTTTGTGTAGAAAATTATGGAATCTGCGATTTTGTTGCTCAAAACGTCAAAAAACTAAAGCCGAAACATTTAGAGTATTTTTTACCCTACACCCCCCAATTTGGAACGCCCCTGATTAAAAATTTCAACATTTGATCCTCGAATTCGATTAGTATAAAGATTATTAACTGTACCAAATTTTGTAATTTTATCTGTAATGGTTTCTGAAATATTGTGAAAAACTCACTAAAGGAAATACCCCTTTCAGGGGGTGTAGCTCCCTTACGAAGTATTTTTCGATACATGTTTATAGGAAAATTTTCTCTTAAAATTGAATGTTCTATCACCTGTTTAAATTTGTAACAATAACCCTGTATATTTGTTAAACAAGAAACTGTACAGTTTCAGATAGAAATAAGTTAAATGTGTGTGTCACTGTTTTATCCATAAATGATACTTTTTGAAACAAAAAAAAACATACAAAAGGTTAATTTATTTTTAAACTATGCAGTAATCAACGAATATGCAACAAACAGTACTTTTAAGTAAGTTTTTAATATCATGCAGTACAAATTAATTGGACATACCCCCTTCATCCACAACTAACTTGAAATTTTACAGAAAAATACGAATGTGTTAAGCATATTTTGATTAAACGTGATTAAAACAGTCCAAATTTGTAAAAAAGTCAATTTTCAAAAAAATGTTACATAGCCCCTTCACCCACTAAGCCTTTCAATTGTTGAGCTTTTTAATTTACTTTTGGCTATAGTTCCGTTATGTGCGTGTATGCTAGACAACAATAATGTAATTAGTTATTAATTTAAACCAAAAAAGGCTTTTTTTCACAAAACTGTGAATTTCTAAAAGTCGTTCGATTTTTACCCAACACAACATATTAAAATCTACACTGTCGTTATGGAAAAATTATTAATTACAATATAATAAGTAAGCTAATAATTGAATAATCAAATTAAATAATTAAATGCATTTTTAAAATCAATAATAATAATTGACCAACGTCCGAAATGTTGACACTTCTACTTAAAATATTTTTTTATTCCAAAACCAAGACCGATACAAAATTTTTATAAGATACAAAAAGTGTTCAGAAATAAAGGGTTTTTTGAATAAAAAAAGAAATAAACCATTCAGATAACGCATAACAAACATATGCCCTAAAATGTGATCAGTAGGTGAGTAGGTAAGTACTTTACAATAACAGAAAAACATAAGAAATAACACCAAAACATGTGGTTTTGATGACAAATTTCTTGTACCAAATTTCGTTAAAATCGATTATTCCATTTATAAGTTAATAATAAAAAACGAAAATAATTTTTGAACTTTGGCGTCTTCGAACTTTTAAACGGTGCAACTTGGTATAGATGTAAGTTGGGTTAAATCGTTTTATTTTGACTTGGAGAATGTCTGGTTCCTTTTTGTCCCCATCTGATGTGTTTTGTGATGCTGACAGCATCGTTTTACATTTTTGCATTTTATTCGAAAACCGTTAATTCTAAGAAAAAATTCGAAGAAACATAAAAGTTTCTAAATCGAATGGGCTTTCAAATAATGGTAATGGCAAAGCCAAACTAATTTGTGCTAAAAAGTTATAAGACAAGTTATTCCAAGGGGGCACCAACAGCCCCCTTTTGAGGCACCCTACGTAAATGCAAATTACACTGTCATATGACAAATAAAAATAATGTACGCATGCCAAATTTTATAAAAATTGGTTCAATATTTTTCAAGATATACAAATAAACGTCTTTCTTGGGGGCTATTTTTAAAAATTAATAAATCGAAAACAAAATTTTTTTTTGAAAAAATAAAAAATACGTATCAATTAGTTTTTAATTGTCAATTTATGGTTAAAATATTTGCACTCGTTCGTGGGACACCGTGTATATTTTCTGAGATTTCGCTTACTTTCAAAAAATAAAAAAAAAGTTTTTTTAACTCTAACAAAGTTTTATGCACTTTTCTGTCTTTGAAACCTTTTACTAAAGTGCAAAGAAGTCAACTGATTAGATTTCAAGATGTTTAGTTTGCAGTCAATTTATTATTTTTAATACTGAATTAAATCTGAACAACTTGAAATAGAACAAACTTAGTAATTCAGCAGAGTTTGTGAAATTTGTCTAAACTGAAGCAAACTTATTCGGTTTCATGTGACGGATCTCTGGCATTTCGACCACTGTTGTAATTGGTTAGTTTTTAAAGTAAATTTGGACAAGTGGAACTAAACTAACCGTTAGATTACAATAGACTAACACGTTTCTTGATTCATGTGCTATTCTCTGAGATTTAGTGTGTTCCGGTCACTTATTTTATTGAATAGTTGGCAACATCGCAGGAAAGTAATTCTGGTTTCGACCGAAATGTATACAGGGTGAGTGTGCTAAAAATTTTCTCTCTGTCTATCTCAATAATGCAAAAAATACGCCAATGACTGTTTTATTCCCAAGTCAGATAATAAATGTAAAGCCATATATGGTCAATAATCAAAGAAAACTTCAGCTTCCTAAGTTACACTATACAAACATTAGTCCTTACAGTTTCAGCAATTTTTTTCGAAGATTGTTAAAAAAATTATTGATAGATTGGATAAATTCGCTAGTAATTTGCAGGCAAATAATAATACAAATTTTTTCAATAAACTCAATAAACGATGTTTGAGATGATTTTACAAACTTAAAAGAAATAATAGCAATGATGCATATAGTGTAAATTGAATTCCACTATCATTCGATCAATCAAACATTTCATAATCGTAACTTACGTAACTTAGTTTATTTAATCTGTGTCTAGTTACTACTAATGTTTCTTCCCAATGTTTGATACTTTCAAAGATAAGACCCATTTTCAAAAAATGAAATGCAAAACTACAACAAACAACAACAAACTCAAAAATTTTCGAGATTCTACTACAAAAAAAAAACAAATTATTTTTCACTTTTACAACAATCACTTATTCTCTAAAAGTCAATTTGGCTACTTCTGCTTTTCAAATAAATATATAACAACATTTAAGTATCGCTTGTATTGTTTTTAGACGACACAATAATTAACAAATTTTGCGGCTACTAAATAGTAATTAATTAATTAATTCATTAAATATAAGGAAGAAGACAAATATTCTGGAAAAAATCACAGGTACAGTAATACAGACTGTTCAAAAATGGCTGTTCATCAAGTCGCCTATGAAATTTGAATGTGATGTGCCGCTTAGTTTATAATATTGGTACTGGACTACAATCAGTAGAGTGTCATCGTAAGTGTCATATCTGTCAAGAGTTCCGTTTTGAATGTAGGCTTGTTTTCGACGAAGGAAACGTTTTACAACTAAAAATTGGTTACTTGCAATACAACTGTTGGGTGTACCTCGGAATTTAATGGTATTTGCTTATTTATTTTAAGCTTTAAGATTCTTACAGATCTTCAGTTGAAGTAAGAGTTTTTGAAAGAAAAACTCTTTCGAATAAATCGTTACGACTCAATATCGAATACTAATGGGTTCGTCCCGCAAATCGTAGATTTTATTAATTTTATACCTAATGAAACTTCAAAGAAAAACAACACAATTTCTACGAGATCTATGCCCAAAAATTTGCAAGAATGCCTAAAAAATGAATTTTAAGTCATCATGACATCACAGGCCGAGAACCGCCCACTAGCTTTTTGATTGGTTCACTAACTTGACGTAACAAAATAACGCGTATCCTAGATGCAAGGGCAAAAGTTAGGTTATGTTCATGTTCATATGTTCATAACATTTAGCGTGTTTTTACTGGTGTGTGTAAGCAATTATGTGATGACAATAAGCAAACACAGCATAAACAACGTAAGAAATACAAAACCTAATTTATACAAATCATGAAAACTAGCGCCCAGGCGTTCTTTAATTAATCAATCGTTGAGGAAGGTCGAAATTCATCGAAATACTCCAAATAGTCGAATGCGTTTACAGTGAGGGCGCATGCGCGCTTTGAAATGGGAGTAGCTCGGCCTACTACGTCATGCGATCAAAAATTGCTTTTTTGGGCTTTAATACTGAATATCTATTAAAATAAAAAAATAAGAGTAACCTAATTTTTTAAGAATTTTCCAAAAATGCTGTTAAAAAAATTGCGGGACGGGCCCATTCTGACTGTTGATTATAATAAGAGTGACTGCTACAATTGGTCCGACGATTATGTAAAAGTGCGAGACCTACATCATTATTGGCATAATTGTTGTAATTCTTAATAAATAAATTTTTGTTTTCGAATTTCGTTATTGGTGTGTATAATTCAATAATTTTCTATGAGTAATGAATACTTTAGTACTTACCATGTCTCATCTGAATAAAAGGACAAATCGAGTATTTTATCATGCATATTATTTAGAAACCAGGTACAATAGTTCCTTCTGCGTTCATAATCTGGATTACTCGATTTGTCCTTTTATTCCGATAAGACATGGTTTCACCTATCGGGATAGGCAAATTCTCAAAATTATCGTGAGTGGAGTAATCAAAATCTCCATTCATTTATGGAAGCTCCTATGCAACCAATTAAAATAGGACTGTGGATAGCAGTGTTTTGATGGAGGCTTATTGGCCCTATATTTTGTCGTAACATAACAGCTGCAATAAGATATCGAGAAAGAATGTTAAATGTGTTTTTAAATCAATTGCATGACGATGAATTGGAACGAGTATTTTTTCAACAATGATAGAGCAACAGCCCATAGGGCTCGACAAACATTAAATCATTTGCAAGAACTTTTTCCCGGACGAATAATTAGTAATGGAGGTACCTTTGCTTGTCCACCCCGTTCGCCCGACTTGATTCCGTTAGATTTTTCTATTTTCGGAATTTTGAAACATGCAGCCTATTGGAGGAGGATGAAAATGTGAACGAATTAATGGAACAAATCACAAATCAATGTGAAAACATTAATCAAGAAACATTGAGAAACATTTTTGAAAATAAAAAAACCTAGAGAGACTAAAATTTATTTATTAAAAATTACAACGATTATGCTAATAATTGGGCAGGTCTCGCACTTTTACATAATCGTCGGGCCAGTTGTAGGAGTCACTCTTATCAGAATCAATAGTCAAAATTAGTATTCGATACTTTTAAGTCGTAATGATTCATTCGAAAGAGTTTTTCTTTCAAAAACTCTTGCTTCAACTGAAGTCCAGTACCTTTTATAAACTAAGCGACACATCACACCACATTCAAATTTTATAGGCAACTTGATTAACAACCATTTTTGAACAGTCTGTATAATAATAATAATAATAATAATAATAATAATAATAATAATAATAATAATAATAATAATAATAATAATAATAATAATAATAATAATAATAATAATAATAATAATAATAATAATAATAATAGTAATAATCCGTCTTTATTTGAATTATACAGCGTGATTCTTAAATAGACCGACAAAATTCTACCCATGGTAGTCTGAAATGAGTACATGCTGGGAAAAATAGTAAAAAAACTCCTTCCATAACCGTTTTTCAAATAAAAATTAAAAGTTATGTTAAAGATAAAGCGTATATATGCCACTGATGTATTCATAAGAAATATTAGCACAGTTAGTGAAAAGCATGATAATCATCTGATGACAATGTACTTGATCAATGCAACTATGATCACTGTTTATTATTGATATTCATGATGAAAATGAGCGCATTTTCTCCAATAAAATTAATTTGAACTCATGAGCGTCCTAAGTAGCACGGATTAAATATGAAATAAAAACGTAAATATGGTGCAGATTGTTTCTGCTTATCCTTGACAAGCTGTGATAAAATTTTGTCGGTCTCTTTAAGAATCACCCTGTACATACAACTCGAGAGGAAAAGTCTAGCAATTAAGTAGAAGAGAATAGAATATAATTTATTCGTGTTAATAATACTAACACAGTATCTTATACAATTTTGTGATTCTCGACAATAAATGGTTCAAAATTGAAAAAAAGTAAATGGTTGCATAGACAAAATTTGGTCCCACTTTAAGCTAAAGTTGACTTGTTTCAGCATTTTTTCCGAACTTGGATGAGATTTGAGATACCGGGGGTGCAAGTTTTAGTTGGGACCGCCTGTATATAAAGAAGAAGATAGAAGCGGTCCCAAGATTGAGCCTTGTGGAACACCGGATGTTATATTATCTGCTCTTGATTGTCAGGTGCCTATAGTAACAATTTGTCAAATACGAATAAAAAAAAATTGTTGAAAGTTTGTCGAAACCAGAGTTGGGCGTAATCAGATTACAATATAATTAAATTAATAATTCAATCACAGATTAATCTAATTACAATGTAATTTGATTACTTTGTATTCAATTACATTGTAATTGCAATTACTTTTTTATTAGCTGTAACAAATTACATATTAATTCAAATGAAATGTAATCGATTACTTTGTAATTAATTACATTATAACAGATTATTTTAGAAAATCAACCCCTAAGGAGGTTAAATGGGGTATTTAAGTTAGAATTCCAGAAAATTCGTTAAATATGCATATACATAAAATTGGTATTGGGACCTTTGCTGAAAAATGAAGATTCACGTGTTTTAGGTTTTTTAAAAATTTCACCCTCAAGGGGGAGGAGGGTGGTTAAGCAGGTTAAACTGTAATTTTTTTAAATTTATCTTAATAAAAATTGGTATCTGGGGTTTCGGTTAAGGATATAAACGCATATGGTGGGATTTTTGGAAATTCCACCCCTAAGGGGGTGTAAAATAAATATCCGTCATTTTAAAAGTTATACCATGAAAATTAGTATCTAGGATTTTGCCCAAAAATGAAGAAACGTGTGATTAATGCTTTTCAAAAATTCCACTCCTAAGGGGGTTAAACAGGGGTTAAAAATTGTATAAAAAATTGTAGTTGTTTTAAATTAGGTATATTTATAAAAACTGGTATTTGAGGTTTCGGTTAAAGATAAAAAACGCATGTTTTGGGCGTTTTGGATATTCCATCCCTAAGGGGGTGCAAAATAAAAATCCGCCATTTTTAAGTTAGATCCATGAAAATTGGTATCAAGGCTTTCAGGAGAAAATAAGAAACATGTTTTTCATGCTTTTTAAAAATTTCATCCCCACGGGGTTAAAATACAAAAATCCGTCATTTTTAAAGTTGCATCATAAAAATTGGTATTTGGACCTTTGCTGAAAAATAAAGAAGCACGTGTTTTAGTTTTTTTTACATTCCACCCCCAAGCGAGAATGTGGTTAAGCAGGGGTTAACATTTCTATAAAAACTAATTTTTGTAATTATATTTATAAAAATTGGTATTTGAAGTTTCGGTTAAAGATGCAAAATGCAAGTTTTGGGCTTTTTGGAAATTCCACCCCTAAGGTACTCCTGACAAAATTCCATCATTTTTAAAGTTTTACACCTATGAAAATTGGTATCTAGGCTTTCAGGAAAAAATAAGAAACATCTGTTTTATTTTTGTTAAAAATTTTACCCCCATGGGGATAAAAATATAAAGGTCCTGAAAGCCTAGATACCAATTTTCATAGATGAAATTTAAAAAATGACAGAATTTTATCGTGCACCCCCTTGGGGGTGGAATTTCCAAAAAGTTCAAAACATGCATTCTTTAACCGAAACCCCAAATACCAAGTTTTTATAAATACATATGTATAATTACAAAAAATACACTTTTTATAGAAATTTTAACCCCATTCCCTTGATGGTGAATTTTAAAAAAAACTGAAACATGTGCTTTTTTATTTTTGAGCAAAGGCCCAAAAATGACGGATATTTATATTTTAACCTAATTGGGGGTAGAATTTTTGAAAAGTATGAATCACACGTTTCTTAATTTTTTGGCGAAAGCCTAGATACCAATTTTCATGGTGTAACTTTCAAAATTACGGATATTTATTTTACACCCCCTTAGGGGTGGAATTTCCAAAAATCCCACCATATGCGTTTTTACATTTAACCAAACCCCAGATACCAGATATTCCTCCCTTGAGGGTGAAATTTTTAAAAAACCTAAAACACGTGTTTCTTCATTTTTCAGCATTATGATGGATATTCGTATTTAATAAAAAAGTAATTACTATAATGTGTAATGTAATTGAATAAAGTAATCAGATTACTTTGTAATTAGATTCCTCTGTAATTAGTTACTCATTAATTGATTACATTGAGTAATTATGAATGATGATTACTTGAGTAATCTGTTACAAAGTAATTGAATTACAAATTACTGGTTAATTGTAATTATTAATTATTAATCAGATCGCATTTTGCCCAACACTGGTCGAAACCATAAAATAGTTATTTACCTAACGTATTTGGAAAATACAATCTTCCACATGAGCACTTTGTGCAAATGTGGGAAATTGCTTTCCAAACAAGTTAGGTACAATGTTTTTTGTAACGAATTTATAAAAAAAATAAATAATAAAATAAATAGCAATACCAACCTACTAAATGTCCCTAGCCATTGTTGGAAAGTAAAAAACACCGCAGTGCGGGAAAGTTACTTTCCCACACGCTGGAGATAACCGGGAAATAGCTGTCTAAGAGCTATGAGTACGAAAAGAATTTTGCACATAAAATATACATAAGGTGTGAAACGCTTTAGAAAAATCCAACAATGTCACAACGGTGGCTTCAATACAAAGTATTTAATAGCAAAATTGATTTCTGTGCGATTATTAGTAATTGAGATGTAATAAAAATATACTTTTATTAGACTGACCACATATAAATAATTTATCTTTGAGAAGACATATTATGATAATATGTCGTAAATCATTACATCAAGCGATGATTCAGTTCAAAAGAAATCAAACTGTAGGTGGCAGGAAAAGACGTCTGCGTATTTTAGCGAGTCCTTTAAATATTTACAAGAGATAGGACATGAATAGCGCAATCCACTCGAGTTCTTTGTTACGTGAAGTTATATGCTTGGAGGAATACTTACTTGCAGGAAATTCCCTTGTGGGTTGGCACTCTGCTGAATGACGGTAAACGCAGCAGTGCATCTGCAAGCAGGACCACCAACTACCCCTGTCAAGGCGGCCATTACTTGAATTAAGTTCGCAGCAATTAAATTATGTCACTCGTTTAAAGTAGAGCTTAATCGAAAAGTGATTCAAATGCTGAGAAGAAGCTTAACATCGTTTGATTTATTGCAAGCGAAGCTCCAGTTCATTGAAAATTTCCAACGCAAAGTGTTCTTAGCTTGTAAACAAATTAGTTAAGTAGCTGAGAATAGGAGCTTTTGCAATTATAGAGGCTTTAGCCGCCGTCATATGCTTTCAGAATGGCATAATTTGCACAGATGGGTGTTAAAAAGCCCACGTTTCACTTAGTCCTCTTCTAATTACTTACAGTTTTATCCTCATTAAAATTCGACGCTATACTGAGCATTACCCGTCTTTTCTATTGAAATTGTTATGTAAGAGGGGATTATATTAAAAGGAAATGGTTTTTTTAATGCATATTCTATGAAGTTAAGTTTAAACAAGAATTAACAGAAGTCGTTAGTGAAAGCATGAATGGAAAACTTTCAAAATTAAAAACTTCGTATGATGAATTCTCGTCATCTGGGAAAGTTTGAAATTAATTTCAAGATTATTGAAACTTGAGCTGAACTCATATTCCAATCGATCGATGAATGGAATTGATTAGAACACCTTTACCTGCTCTTGCATTTGATGCTAATTAAACTGTGTTGCATTTAGTGAAGTGATCTTAATCGCTCATTGAACACAGCGGTTGATTACATTAAAATATTTGCGAATGCATGATGTTCACATGGTGTTTCAGTGCCTGATTTTGAATGCCATTTTTACTGCTTCACTGGTTGAAACAGATTAATTTATTTTCGAAAAACAACCGTACTACCGATTATTATTGCTTTATTTTGGAAAAAATTTGGTTAAACGCCAGCTAACAAATTGTCTAAGAAAATTATGATGAAGAGTTCAAATGTGTACTAGTTGTTTTAAAACTATAGAAATTTTACAGAATAATTGCATTTTACCGAACTATTTTGATAAAAATGTAAAACAGATCTCTCATTACAACTATAAATTACACTACCTATTAATTTTTTTGTGTAGCATAAGTCATAACAATTAATTTTGAAAAAAAAAATGCAACGTTGGCATTTCCATAGTTTTGAAACAGCTAGTAATATGAAATTGTAAAGTAAAAATACTCAAATAGATGAGACCTATATTTTATTAAAAACACACATACAGGGTGCTTAAAAAGTGGCGCACCAACTCAATGGTATGTGGTAGAGAATTACTTACATAAAAGGGTAAAAATCGTAAGAAAATTCTTTGTATTAAAATTATTGATAAATAACAAATTTTAAATAAATTATATGTGTCTAACAGTCGCGATCGCGATAGAATTTGATCAACAATACAAGTAAATTAATTTTGAAACGGTTTCCTAGGAAATAATTCCCAGTGTTGACACATCTAAATTTTGTGATTTTTTTTGGTAAATTTTAATTTTTTAAATTCAAAATACTGCTAAAGTCTGAAAGTAAATTTAAAAATAATTATTTATCGTTTTGTTGGGGAAGGGTTACTTAGTGTGAAACATAAAAACACTAAAAAATAATGAACACTGAAGAAGTTAACAAAATAAGTTTGTAGCTCCAGATTTTTTAAAATATGACTAGGAATTTTTTCGAGATTTTTCCCGTAATCTACACATGCTTCTCAACAACGTACCATAGAGTTGGTGCGCCACTTTTTAAGCACTCTGTATACTCCCAGTCATAACATTAAAAAAACTAAGCCAAAACGTAAACTAAACAAATTAAAAAGTCTGAAAAACTTAAATTGGGTTAACAAAAAAAACATTTACCAGATGTCCGAAAATTGTGAAAAATATATTATTATTATTATCATTATTATTATTATTATTATTATTATTATTATTATCATTATTATTATTATTATTATTATTATTATTATTATTATTATTATTATTATTATTATTATTATTATTATTATTATTATTATTATTATTATTATTATTATTATTATTATTTTTACTAGCAGTTGCCCGCGGCTTCGCACGCATGTCTACAATTATTTTGAAACGCGGAAAAATATCTCAAAACTTAGTTACGAAACCGAGTTACTTTTGGCTGTTTTTATAATGGCTTTTATTCACTGTTGTCCCTATTTAACGCCCTCGGGGATAGATTTTATAAAAATCTTGAATTGCACGTCTCTTCTTTTTTAACCAAATGTCCAAATATTAATTTTCATGATTATAACTTCAGCAATGAAGTTTACATTTAACCGACATTTAATCGACAGCTTAAATACCAGTTTTCATGGTTAGAACTTTCAAAATTACTGGATTTTATATTTACCCCCTTGGGGGGTGAAACTTCCGAAAATTTAAAAACATGCTTTTTTATTTTTAACGAAAAGCTCAAAGATCAATTTTCACAAATGTAACTTCAAAATAAGGGGTTTTTATATTCCATCTTTTTTGGGGGTGGAATTCCTAAAAATCATAAAACACATGTTTCTCCAATTTGGGGGATGGAATTGCGAACAAACCTAAAACACGCGTTTTCTTATTTTTAGCGTTTAGCCCCAATACCATTTTTTATGGTTAGAAGTTACGTATTTTTATATTTAACCCCCTTGGGAGATAGAACTTCAGAAAATCTAGAAACACGCCTTTCTTCATTTTTAACCGAAAGCTTAAATATCAATTTTCATGAATATAACTTCAAAAATACAGGATTTCAAAATTCAACCCCCTTAGAGAGGGTTGGAATTTCTAAAAATCATAAAATACATGTTTCTTTATTTTTCACCGAAAGCCCAAATACCAATTCTTATGGATATAAGTTTAAATATGACAGATTTGTATAAATAACTCCTTGGGGGTGAAATCTCTAAAAATCATAAAACACGTGTTTCTTAAACCCAAATACAATTTTTCATAGATATAAGTTCAAAAATGATGGATTTTTATATTTAACCCCCTTTGAGGGTGGAATTTTTAAAAATTATAAATCATGCGTTTGTTTATTTTTAGTCTATAGTCTAAATAAAAATTCTCATAAATTTAAGTCCAAAAATGAAGAAAGTTTATATTAACCCCCTTAGGGGTAGAAATGTCAAGACTTAAAACATGCGTTTTTCATCTTTAACCGAATTCGTAAGTAGGGGTTGATTTTTCGAAAATCCTGAAACATGTGTTTCTTCATTTTTAACGTAAGGCCTAAATAATAATTTTCATGAATATACCTTTAATATTTCTTTTAAATGACGAATTCTTTAACACCCCATTTCACCCCTTTAAAAAGGGATTTTCGAAAAATCCCTTCTTAGCACCCTCTAAGAAACGTATCTTCCAAATTTCATGTTTCTAGGTTCAGTGGTCTAGGCTGTGCGTTGTGTCAGTCAATCACAGTACTGTTTTATGTGTATATAGAGAAGATTATTATTAATTGTCTAACAGCTTAAAGCCAGGTACTAGACAATATACGTCACAATTAGCAGCAGTTTTGCTTAACATTAGTTGCATAAATATTTATATTTGATGTGAAACATTGAATAGTGATGTCATTACATAAACTAGAGATTTTTTTAATAAGTTTGAATTAACCTTTGGAACAGCAAATGTTGCTTTAAGTCTAGTATTAGGTGGTACTCGAAAATTTATTTTGGATAACACTGTCATTAATAATAAATAAATTAGTGCTGAAGAAACTCTTCTTGTATCTAAGTTGTCCACTAGAAAACTTTCTTCCAGCTCTTTCAAAGAAAATTCTCCCCTGTTTGGGTATCTACCGCAAGTGCAAGATTATAAAATATAAATATGTTAAGAATTTTTTTTGCACCGTAGCTAACAAATCTTTTTGATAATTATAAATAGGATACCAGACTCAAGAAGCATATTCTAATGAGGATCTTACAAGACTTTTATTGCATATATTATTAACATGCGTTTCAAAGGTTATTCGCTGGACAAAAGTAACTCCAAGATCTTTTACATATTGCGTTCTCTCAACAATATGATCATTAATACAATAATCAAATATCAATGGTTGACTTTTTCTTGTAAACGAGATGACAGTACATTTAGATGCATTAAGATTTAATTTGTTTTCGTTACACCACCTTATTAGCTTGTTCAATTGATCTTGAAGTAACAATCATCAATGTTGGTAATAGAACTAAAAATTTTGGCATCATCAGCAAACAAAAGTTTATTACAATTTAGTGTAGGCGAAAGATTATTTATAAATAACGTGAAAAGCAGACTGGAACCCTGCGGAACACCAGAGCATGGAATGTACGAAGGTGAGTGCACATTATTGAGTTACCTTTGAAGTTCTGTTGCTTAAGTACCATTCAAGAAACTTAACAAGATGAAAAGATAACACCATATTATTTAACTTGTAAAGCAACAACTGATGATCTACGCTATCAAATGTATCCTACAAATCAAATCCTACAAATCAAATATATCCTAGAAAATCGACAATGTTAATGTTAATACTTGCAATCATAACGGTATATTCAAAAACCTAAAACTAGTACTTGATTCTAAAAAAATAAAAAATTAAGCGAAGTTAAGCCGAGACCTTACTTGAAAATTTGCTTTCTAAATTCGGGTTTACAATTTGTGGTGAAGGAAAGATTATAGAAAGATTATTATACAGGGTGCTCAAAAACTGGCGTACCAACTCAGTGGTACGTTGTTGAAAAGCATGTGTAAATTACGGCAAAAATCTTGAAAAAATTTCTAAAGCCATATTTTAAAAAATCTGGAGCTACAAACTTATGTTAACTTCTTCAGGTTTCAATATTTTTTAATGTTTTTGTTTCGCACTAAGTAATCGCTCCCTAGCAAACGATGAATAATAATTTTTTTTAGATTCTAGCAGTTTTTTGAATTTAATGAAATTAAAATTCATTAAAAAAATCACAATTTGTAAATGTGCCAACATTGGGAATTATTTCCTAGGAAACCGTCTCAAATTAATTTATTTTTATTGTTGATCAAATTCTATTGCGATCACGACTGTTTAGACAACGTTGCCACATATCATTTATTTAAAATTTGTTATTTATTATAATAATTTTAGTACAAAGAATTTTTTTACTATTTTTACCTTTATATGTAAGCAAATCTCTACCACACACCGTTGAGTTAGTGCGCCGGTTTTTGAGCGCCCTGTAGATTACACTAGTTTACAGTATATCTGTTGCCTCAGATATTTTTGCTGTTGTTAAGAAATTATTGGACGATGATTTTAAAACTGCAAACAGATTTTTTCTATTAGCTCTAGTTTATTTTGAGATATACAGCGTGACTCAGGGGTGCATAAACGGTCTATAACTTTTTTGCTATTTGAAATGTTGCCATGCCGTGTTCATTATCCGATAGATCGACTTAAAGTCTACAAACTAAGAATATTTTTATTATATACAGGGTGTTGTATACAGAGTTGTGAACCAAAGTTATATTTTTTTAAATGGAAAACCCTATATATTTTTGCTTTAGATCAAATATTATGGGTCTATATCTTTTCGTTTTGGAATTATTTAACTTTTCGTTATAAAAAAGACCAACATTTGAAAAATCACTATGAAGTCGCTTATGAATCTTTTCCGACAAAGCAACAGAAAAATTTAGAATATCTTGTAGTTTTAGCAAATAGTCGACTTTTAGTTAAAACACGCAGATAATATACAGAGTGTGTCAAAATGCAAAAAGCTGAATAACTCATTTTTTCAATTGAAACACCATGTATTTTTCTTCATGTATCGATAGTATTTTTGATAAGCTTCCTAATGGTATGGGGTTTGCATAACAAATTTAAATTATTTTTCAAGATTTTTCAAAAAAATGTATTTAAATACAAGAAAATTTGTTACCCTAGAGTCTAATAAGTCAAATGGAATGTGATCAATTGCATTAGTAATCTAATTATTACTTAATACATAAATGAATTTCACTCATCAAGAGTTAATAATAAAGTAAATAAAAAAAGAAAAAAATTCTTTTTAAACTTTTAAGAAATATTTCAAATTTTCATTAAAAAAAATATAACTATGGTTCACCACCCTGTATACAACACCCTGTGTATAATAAAAAAATATTTTCAGTTTGTGGACTTGAAAAAATGAAAACGGCCTGGCAATATTTCAAATAGCAAAAAAGTTGTAGACCGATTACGCTATTAGGTAACTCAAGTTAGCATTTCTTTAAAAAAAAAGACAACTTTTAGACATTTACTTATCTGTTTTCTCAGATTTTCTTTTTGTTGTTGAATGATTGTTGGATGCTGATTTCAAAACAGTCAACAGATTTTTTCTATCAGCACTAGTTTTTGAGATATAGGTAACTCATATTAGCACTTTTCACAGTTTTGATAAGCTCTAAAATGGAAACTCGAGCTGATAGGCAAATTTGAACGTCAGATTTGACATCTACATTTCAAAAGTATATAAAATCAACTATTAAATTTGCGGCAACAGATAAAATGTGAAATTTTGTAGACCAGTGTTATAGAAAGAGGGTTCTAACAATATTTCAAAATTCTATATTTTTGTTATTAAGAGTTCATCGCAATTAATTTTTTTTTACGAGAATATAGCACTGATTTACAAATAAAGTTGAAAAAGCCTCTGTAAAACTTAATGCTAAAATCAAACACACTCAAATTGAAAACCAGATGAATTCGTATTCAAAACTTGAAATACCTTTGTTAATCCAAAAAGTCTAAATTACTTGAAATTCTGAAAAACCCAAATAAAACTGAATAAAAAAACCGTAAACAACTGAACAACTTCATAAATAAAGAAAGAATAAATAAAGAAACCTTATTGCTAAAAATTAAAAATTTGTTTGTGACTTAAACTTAATGAGAAGTTAAATGTTTGAAATTATATAAACCTAAAAAGTCAACCTCCAATGATAAAAAACTCGATAAACTCTAAAAAATCACAACACATGATAAAATTTTTACATTCTATATTTTCCGATTGATGGTGAAGGTTAGTTTTTGGTTTTAATTAAAAATATTGTTTATAAAGGTACAAGTTTCTGAAATACAGAGTGAGTCTACTAAAAGTATCTTTTTATTACCGTTTTTCGAGCTCCACCATGGGGATCTCAGTTATTAAAAGAGATACGAGGTCGGTTAAATTAGGGTAAAGTTGCGCATTTTTATGATGAACAATTATCTGAAAGAAAATTTGATGCGTCATTTTTAGTTTTTCAATTATTGAGAAAAAACAAAAATTTGTAATTTTCGTTTTAATTTTTTAAGCAAAAACTAAGAGAACTAGACGCTTTTAAGTAAGACATCCTTCAGACACTTTTTTACAAGAAGTCTAAATCTGTCATTGCCTTTTCCATGGAAATCTTGATGTCAAAGTTACAACACTCAACTTTGTTTTTTCTTATGGACGCCATATTTAAAACTTGTATTTTTGAAAAGTCTTTTTGTTTCTGATTACAACGATGTATCAGATGATATGATCGAATCTTACATACTGATAAAATTAAGAAAAATGCGTTTTTGCAAAGAGTGCTTTGGAAAAAAACGCCAAAAATTTTGTTTAACAAACTAACTTTTGACAGTTCTATTAAATATGCGAGCAGAATTTTTATAACTTTGTCTTGCTTTGTTTAAAAAAAAAAAACTTCTAGCTTATCATGTCGTTTAGTTTTTAAATAAGTAAGTTTGGCGAAAATGTGAACCTTTCAGATCCAAATTCAATTAAACTTCCAAAATCTAGTTTGTTTAAAAACAAAATTGTTGGCGTTTTTTCCTAAACACTCTTCGCAAAAATGCTTTTTTTCGATTTTGATCAGTATGTAAGATTCGGTCATATCATGTGATACATCGTTGTAATCAGAAATAAAAACACTTTTCAAAAATACAAAAATCGAATATGGCGCCCATAAGAAAAACCAAAGTTGAGTGTTGTAACTCTAACATCAAGAACGCCTCGGAAAATACGATGACCGATTTAGATTCCTTGTAAAAAAGTCCCTGAAGAACGTCATAGTTAAAGACGTCTAGTTCTTTTGGTTTTCGCTTGAAAAAAAATTTGTTCAGCATAAAAATGTGCAACTTTGGCCTAATTTAACCGACCTCGTATCTCTTATAATAACTGAGATCCCCATGGTGGAGCTCGAAAAACGGACACCCTGTATATCTCAAAAATTACACTAGTTTACAAATAATAACTTTTTTATATACCTTTAATGAAATTATTATTTTTATGCTTAATTACCCTCTGGCAACCCAAAAAAGCAGGTAAATTTTTTTTATCACGTCACAGTTTTTTTGCTAAAGATTATTTGCTGCCTTACGTGCACGAATCGCTCCTAATTAAGGTTCATTGTTTTAGGGCATACAATATCAGAAGGAGTGCTACATGATACAACATGTATAATAGAAGATGTAGATAAGCTTCTGATTGTTATATATTTGAACAATTTATATTTGCAAGTAAAGGAAAATCTCAAGCAACATGAGTGATGAACAGGGCGAGCGTTTTCATCAAGATTTGAAGGTTTTCAAAAATCGGCACAAAGGCTCCTGAGATGAAAACATGTCAGGAAATTATTGTTGGACTATTGTAAGGGAAACTAACCCAAGAAAGTACAAAAAACAAAGTAATTTTAATTTTTTGTTTGGCTATTTAAGAATTATTCTTGCTTTTTAATTAATTTTAGATTTCTTAAATCTGACGTGATGGATTTTTTTTTATATATTTTTTTGAACTTAGTGCCACATAATCTATAAGAAATGATAACTTTCAGTTAAAGTACATAAATCGTGTAAACTAGTGTTATTAATCGCAAAAAATCGTTATTTCTTGTCATAATTTAAGCCATGCCTAAATGATGTTTTGTGATAGTAAAAAAAATATCGCTAGCCCCAAAGAATAATAATTAACTGATTAAGTAAAAATTCAAGTAAACGCAATTTTGGTGATAGAAAAAATTTTGTAAGAATTTTTTGCTCAAAAACATAATTTAAGCATTGTTATTTTAGAATAACACTATTAATAACACAAATAACACATTAATTTTATTAATATTAATATTCTTAATTAATTAATTTTAATTATAGTTAAGGGTACTCTTCGTCTATAAAAAAAACAAAAGAAAATATTAGATTACGATTAGATTTAATACAACTTTAACATCAATTCTAGTCTTAAGAAAGTGCAGAAGTTCAGTTTTAACTATGTAATTTGTAACTATGTAAACAAATAAAACTGAAATAGGTAGAAAATTTAAAAAAGTGAAATGCAAGATCCATAAAAGTTTTGACAAAACCTTATTATTTGTCAATTCAAAAAGATGTAAGTTGGGATAAATTTTGCTAGACCTTAAATAAATTCCATGGTGTTATCACTTATCACCAATTTTTTTTCTCCCTCTGAAAGCATTTAAACTTAAAAATGATTCTACAGACATGTGTAGTAATAAACAATATTTTGATCAATATTTTGAACGCCACACACTAGCAATTTGCTTCTATTTTTAGACAAAAACATTTAATAAAAATTTAAATGAGGCTATGTGTCAATAAAATATGTCTGTACGTTGTAAATGTATCAGCCTTTTATGACTTATTTGGAGTAACTGTGCAAATATTAATATTAAATAGCCGCCCGGTGAGTGTAACAAATTGCATCGTTTCAATGCTCGCTTTTTAAGCTTGATGAATAAATTAAATTGTTTTGTTAGAGGATCACAATTGATATGTTTGTTTAATATTAATAGCGGTTTAGAACAATAGTCGTGGAATAGACATAGGGATAATAGAGCAACTCCCCACTCTGTACTTTATCTCAGCTTTTCTGCTTTTGCAATTATCCCCAAACTGAAACATGTTCGTGACCTGTCGAGCATAAAAATTATAAATTCTTCCCATATTGCACATTTTATTCACGTACAATCTGAAATCTAATCTGAAAATATTGTAAGAGCATAACAGCAGGTTTATATCCGAGTTGCATTATCGATTTTTGGCGCGGTTTTAAAGATATATGCATTATTTCATTTTCTCGACTTTTTCGTGAGAATTGAACATTTTAAAGGACTTTGGTAATAAATCAAAATTGGGCTCATCGGTATGTTACTAAATCAATTTCGCACTCCATTTCCTCAAAAATAATCTCATATTCGTGAAATGGAATTTCTTTCTTTCTTCCGTTTTTGTCACCTGTAATCGTTCGTTCCTTGCCTTCGTAATAATTTTCGCCCTCTCTTGCACTTCCGATTATGCTACACTTGTTTCGCCCCCTTACAAATGCGCCAAAGTTATGTTCAAAGGCAAGCAAGCATTTTACTCCGCTCGTAGATTTGTTGCCCATCTCGTTTTAATTACAGTAAACTGATTAAATTATCGACGAGCTCTCGGAGTTGTCGATAAATTAGGGATGCGGCATTTAATTGAACCAAGATAAAAGTCCAACGTAATTGTTTTTGTTTCGGGCTGAAAATTATGCTTTATGGCTAAACTAATAAAAATGCGCATTTTCACGTATACAGGCTGTCCCAGAGAGTTAGAAAAGTCCATTTGAAATTATTTTTAAATATAGAGAGTGCTTCCAAAATTAACTACAATACACATTTATGTTTTTTAAATGAAACATTCTAAATTTTATTGATCGTTTTAGGACGATGATGATTTTAATCTAAACTTATATTAGTCGATTCTGTTTAGTTTTTTATAAAAAAAATTATTCATGAGCGTTGTTGTTACCATAATAAACCAAACCATAGCCATATTTATTCCACCACGGATTATTTGTTGGAGTTTATCGGGGATTTCAAGTTTCGCCATAAATATTAACATTTTAGTTATTTCACTGTAATAACTATACTGTAATATTAAGAATCACATTTAAGTTCATATTAGCTGAAATTTCACTTTTGGATTACTGAAACAATAGTTAATGACGGAAGAAATTGTTTTTGGTTGTTTAGGGCAGGAAATAAACTAAACTTTATATTATTAACGACGTTTCGATTTTAATTAAATCATCATCAGGCTACAAGGAGAAAACGTAAGGTTTGTTGACTTTTGTAAATGTTTAACATACCTGCAATATTGTAAATGCTAAACATTTACAAAAGTCAACAAACCTTACGTTTTCTCCTTGTAGATTGATGATGATTTAATTAAAATCGAAACATCGCTAATAATATAAAGTTTAGTTTATTCCCTCCCCTAAACAACCAAAAACAATTTCTTCCGTCAAAAATTTTCAAGGGCACAAATGTCAATTCAAAATTTACAATAGTTAATATTTTTTTAATGTTAAGAGTTAAATATCTTTTGAATAATCACTGTTAATGTTTTTACGCACACAATTTAAAAGTCTTTTAGATGAGAAAATAAAAATAAGGTATTCTATTTAAATTTTTTAAGTTATTCAACATGCAACAAATTTCGTAATTTTTTTATCTTATTGATTGTAGGGAATTAAAAAGAATTAAATCCTCGAAGTTTCAACAATCTTCTTTAAAGTGGATAAAGTTCAATTTTTTTAGTATTCTAATAGGCTGATATCAAGTTTGGTTGTAGTCGCATAGCAGCAACCAATGACATTGCTAGATTTTTTAATTCCAGGTTTTATGTAATAAATTAAAAAAAAAGCTTGTTTCAAAAACTAAGCAAAATCGGTTAGTACAAGTTTAAATCAAAAACATAACGTAATATATCCTATTTCAGTTCATAGTAGAATTTTGCAACAGCGCATTTGAATTTTTTGGAGTGAAATAAAGTACGAATTGAGAGTTTCTGTACAAAACGTGTCGCTGGGATTTAGTTTAACACAGAATTCTTTTCATTTACAGAAACTCTCAATTTGTGCTTTATTTTTCACTTCGAAAAATTCAAATGCGCTGTTGCAATTCTACTATGAACTGAAATGGGATATACTACCATGAGATTGAAAATGTACTGAATTAGAGCATGCTGTGCTTGCGGAAATTTAGACATATTTTAGCCGTTTATTTACACCTTAGCCACATTTCGCCTTTTATTTACGGCCGCACTTTTGAAGTTACGTTGTTTTATGTTGGTTTTACACAGCATATGATGTGGCTAAAGTTACACTTCACTTTCAAGGCTTGCTCTAATTGAGTATATTTTCAATTTCATGTTATAATTTAATAATATACAGGGTGCTCAAAAAATGGCGCACCAACTCCGTGGTACGTTGTTGAGAAGCATGTGTAGATTACGGGAAAAATCTTGAAAAAATTCCTAGTCATATTTAAAAAAATCTGGAGCTACAAACTTATTTTGTTAACTTCTTCAGATTTTATTATTTTTTTACGTTTTTATGTGTCACACTAAGTAATCACTCCCTAACAAAACGATGAATAATTATTTTTAAATTTATTATCAGACTTTAGCAGTTTTTTGAATTAATAAAAAATAAAATTCATCAAAAAAATCAAAATTTGTAGATGTGCCAACACTGGGAATTATTTCCTAGGAAACCGTTTCAAAATTAATTCATTTTTATTGTTGATCAAATTCTATTGCGATCACGACTCTTTCGACAACGTTGCCACATTTCATTTATTTAAAGTTTGTTATTTATCAATAATTTTAATACAAAGAATTTTTTATTACTTTTACCTTTATATGTAAGCAATTCTCCACCACACACCATTGAGTTGGTGCGCTACTTTTTGAGCACCCGGTATAATAATCAGATTAGCTGAAAACACTTGAGTTCGATCCATTCCTTGCTTAAAAAAACAAAACTCGCTATAGAAAAGCTAATATCACGTATTTAGACCGAATGAAAATAACATTTTTTTTTAAAATCACATGATTTTAAATGTCTAACTTGAGAATGTTAAAAGTCGCTAATCACCATTTAAACATTATTTTTTTGGAAATACGGCTTTTTATAACTTTATAGGTTTTATACGGGCACTCAAATTTTTCACAGCGATTTGTGAAGTAGTGTCAGAAGCAAAATAATATGAATAACTATAAAATAATTCTAATAATTTAGATTTGCAATTGAGTGCGTTTAAAAATTGGTGGATGCGCCGGGTTAGTGACTTTAAAACGAATGTATGCAAATAGCTAATACAAAGTAAATTAATGAAATAATCGATTTTGATAAAGTACAAGTATTTTGTTATCAAAACCGCATGCAAGATACATAGACCACATGTTTTGGTGCTATTTCTTTTGTTTTTTGTAATTGTAAAGTTGGCGATGCCAGTTGTTATTATTGGTTTTAAAAATGCATTTAATTATTAAATTTAATTACTTAATTATTACTTTAATTATTATCACTGTAATTATTAAGTTTTCCAAAACGACAGTGTAGATTTTAATTAGTTGTGATAGGTAGAAATCGAACGATTTTTAGAAATTCACAATTTTGTGAAAAAATGCTTTTTTCTCCAACCGTCTTAAAACTTGACATTTCTAATACCATTTATTAAAGGTAAAATTGATGTTTTTGTAACTAAGAAAAAAAGTTCACGTTTACTAAGACAATGAGTCTATTTTAATTTTTTTTTAATAGGAAAAAAAGTACCCGAAGATTTTTTAAATCATTTGCTACTGTTGGAGAAAAAATAACATGTTTCATTAGGATTAAAAGTGATTTTGTGCCTCGCAATTATTACATATCTCGGCTACGCTTCGCTTCGCCTCGCAATTTAAACTAATTACTCGTCGAACAAAAAGCCACTTTTAATCTTTTAAAAAAATCTACTATTTTTGGTTTAAATTAATAAGTAATTATATTATTGTTAACACTAATACATATACACTTACATCAAGGAACTAAAGTCAAAATAAAAAAAAAGATTTGAAAAACCCATAACAATAAATGGGCGGTACGTCGGAAATTTTAACACGTCGAAAAAATTATTTTTTACTGCAATACGAGTCCAATACAAAAATTTTATAAGTTACAAAAATTGTTCAAAATTAATGTTGGTTTTTCGAATAAAAATAAAGACCCACACAACTCGGATAACGTATAATAAAAATATGTCTTAAAATACGATAAATTGTTGATATGTGAATACTTTACAATAAAAAAAACAAAATCAGTATTACAACATGTAGTTCAGATAGCATATTACTTGTACCGGTGGTGGAAGTAGAATGGTGCAGTCACTCCCATGTTTTTGACGCGAAAATCGTCAACTAGAATGAGATGACACCGATGCGTTCTGTTCTCAACAGTGGCCGTTAGATGGAGTTTTTGACTTTAAAAATATTAGGTTATGAACAGCTATATGACAGTAGTTATAACGTCATAAATGTCAAAGTTAAAAAAAGGAAATCGTTTTCTTTAAGCAATAATTTTGTATTATGTAACAAATAATATAGGAAAACGTTTGCGGTACAGAGAAGAGTATGACAGTGATGTTAAACAAACCCATGGCGTACATGAATATACCCAGAACCAGCAATATTTGGGATTTATTTATGCAAAGCTGTATTGAGAGTTGGGTCGCTTTAGAGTCAACCATTATAAATGCCATAATGGGATTTTCTAGTGAAAAGTTCAGTGTCATATGATTCGTATCAAATCTATCTGTACAAATGCTACGTAGTAACTCCACTTCTTGAATCATAAAAAAGATTAATTTCTGTGTAAAAGATGAATTTGAACTGGACCGGAATCTAATAAGAAATTTGGAAGGCTGATAATAAGATGATGATCTAATGAGTTAGTCCTTTTTAAATAATTTTACCTTTTATTTTACTGTTATTCGTTTTAGAATGCATGAATTGGACATGCGAATTACTTTACTACACACTTGTAGCAAAACAGAGCAATGTGGAATGATATTTCGTTCAGGATTTTGCAAAAATAGTGAACTCCACTTCTAAGAATCGAAGCAGTATTAGAAGAAGGGTAAATCCGTTGGTACCCACTGAATTACGATTACTCCTAGAAATAAGGATCTCTAAAATATGTTTACTGATGGCTAAGTTTCAAGGGTGGCCTTTTTCATACAAAATTACTTTATTTGGAATGTACTCACAATGTGCTAAAGAAGAAAGACTAAAGAAAAACAACTAATCTCAGTTTATGCTTCTTCTGCCGTTTTAAAAAAAATGGTGTTTGTTCATTGAATGTGTTCACATATAACTAAAACTCTCACAATTAGTAAAAATGTGGTAAAAATAATATTCACTATGGGGTTATTATGGTTTATAGGAGCAAGTATGCAACACATAAAACACACGAAGTGCAAACGTAGCGCCATCTGCTGGCAAATAGTGACAAGAGAACGCATCGATGCCATTTGACTTCAGTTTAAAACAAATGAGTAGAGTGCCTCCACCATCCTTACTAACATCACCCTTGTACCCAATTTCAACAGTTATTAAAAAAATCACAAATAATTTTTGAAATTTGGCACCCTCTGACATTAAAACGGTGCAATTTGGTATAGAGGTAATTTGGGTCAATCGATCTATTGATTTCCTGTTGTCCCCATCTTTTTCGCTACATACAGGGTGTGTTATTGACAATCAATGCCGACGACGCTTTTGTGTAAGGAACATTTGACAACTATTTGGCATTTCTTAGTACGATTATTTTTACCTGATGTAAAGCAATTTTAAGCCTTGTTGAGTCTAATTCGAAGAATAAAATATTGTATTCAACTCGTCTTCGTTTAAATCGGTTCATTTATTCCACCTCGTGGATTAAAAAATCCACTCGTGAAATAAAATTAATGTGAAATGGGTATACTTTTTTATTTCAAAACATACAAAGGAAATTTCTTGTTTAACAATTAAGAAAAAAATAAAGATATTTATCAGTTTTAACACAAAAACATGTATTAACGATTTCTGAACATTCTTTGTGTTACGAACTGTCTACTTTTCTGTTTTGTTAGCAGATGTGCTAGTACCGGGTGACTTTTAATGTTTGAGGCAAAATAATCTATTGGCAACATTGAATTAATGGCTTCCCTGTCAGCTTGTTATATTGTTATATTACCCCTGACTGCCATGTCAGCGATCGTAGGTAGGAAGTGAATGACAATTGAGTATAAAATTTTGACATTTAAATTTGATAGCCAAGGTTGCCAAATTAAGATTTCAAATGTGTTACCAACTTGACTACAAGAATCACAATCATTAGTGGTCACCCGGTAGGATCAGCTGTTGTAGTGTCGTCTTGTATTCCTGTAGTTGTAGATTCTTGTAGAATATTTTTATGGAATGCTCCTCCATCAAGATTATTAATTTCATCCAACCAATTGTTATCAGTTGAGTTGATTAGGTAAAAGAAACTTGGATGTATCAAATTTGTATATCTGAGCTGCACCTCAGACCCAGCCTTCATCACCCGACATTTCTTTGCACAATCGAAAACGCTCACTCTTCTACAGTACTCTCCACTAACCTCCGACAACAGTCCAACAACATGACCATTGCACCGTAATGGCAATCCGTTATCATAAGGACAGACAATGATTTTATGGTCCGAATAAACAGTGACCAGGATATACAATGGAAACATGCGAAGTTCTGTCACTGTCTCTCCAGTCCAAGTGTCAAAAATCTTTAAGTTTTTGTCTCTCCTGTTGTGAGTTATGACACACGAATCGCCACTTGGGCTCAAGGGAGGAGGGTGGAATCTAAACAGAGCCATTGTTATGCCAAATACCTCTTGAACCCCTACCATAAATTCGATGAGAGAAAAGTCCAATTTTTCCGTCTTTGAGATGGTGGTGTTCATGTCTATGATGATCTGTTTCACTCCGAGGCAGGTTTTTTTCTTGCCTTCTTCACTGAGGAATTCCGTAAAGTGGGCATTTGGGAGAACACAAAGGAGAGGTCTTGGAAACAGGACAACAGGAAAGCGAGTCGTCATACAATACGAGGTCTGGATGTAAAGGCAGTTGGATATGTGTAGCATTGGCTTCGAGAATGTGAAACTTCGCTTCATGATGGTCATCATTGGGTTGGCCGATATCACGCCAAAAATGAACATAAGACACCAAATTCGGACGCGCATTTTGTACACGCACCGTTTTCTTGTCTAATTGTTTGTTTACGTAACCAACGTAATAAATTGAAAAAACGTGAAAGACACCCACTTGTAAAAAATGACAATTTGCCATTTAATAATAAATAAAAATTTGACTGATAATTTTATGCCATTTAACTAGAGCAATACATAGATGTTTTAGGTTTTAAAAAGTTCAATCGAATTTTTGTAAACCTGTTCTACCGGGTGCTCAAAAACCGTCGGACCAACTCAATGGTATGTGGTAGAGAAATGTTCACATATTATAAAGGCAAAAATAATTAAAATAATCTATGTATTAATAAAATTATTGAAAAATAACGAATTTTAAATTAATAATATGTGGCAACGTTGACTACCAATCGTGATCAGTGATCAGTGACCACAATAAAATTGTTCAAGAATAAAAGTGAATCATACAGGCTGTTCCGTCTAAACCCCACATTAGAAGTATTGAAAGTTCTAATAAAGATATTTATCTGAAAGTTGGGACTCAGGCATGATCCGTTGAATTCTGCTCAATGAAAATATTTTTTTTTTATTTCAAATGGAAAGCTATGTTTTTCACTGCGTTTTTGGATTAGTTGAGGTATTTTAAGGGAGTTTTTATCAGCTTTCCCTATACCCAAGTTTAACCGTTTTCGAGATATTTGGGATTTTTGAAAATTTTTGAATTTGCACCTGTCCCTAAAAAAATCGGTAACTCGCTTAGTTTTAGAGATTTCGAAATCAAATTTGGAGAATTAAAAGAGAAAGCCTATATCTGTAGTTCAGTGTGTTCAAAATTCTAATTGAAGGTTAAGTTTAGACAACTTCAAGTACCCATAACTTAATTTTTTCAAATGGGATGTCTCAATTTTTATTTTACTAGATGGAGGAGAATTTTTTTCTTCATCTATCTGTATTAGCATTCCCTATACCTATCTGTTGGTTTTTTTGTCATTGTATGAAATTTCTTACTAACCACAGCCATTTTACACAGTTTGCTATAAAAACATTTCTGATTAAACTTAAACGACAAACTCTGTTCAAAATTGTGAATTGTGACCGTGAAAACAAAATAAATTCATTGGGTGTTGGTTTGAAAAACTTTAATTTCTCACATTTTTTCATTCGTTTCCATGGCAACGTATGAGAAAAGGCCTATGGCCAATGAATTTTTCAATCTTCTATACAGGGATGTTTTTTTATTAGTATACATTGCCCTACGTATACAGTTAAAAAAACCGAGTCAATTTCATTGTTACTATGACTATTACGATTGGGCCGTAGTTCTAGGTTAGCCTAGGTGCAAGCAACCAAAATTACAATTCACAAAAAGGTCTTTGGCAAATAACATCCCTAAGGTCAAATTTTTGCATGGAATAAACCCAAATCATTAGCCTCATATGCCATACAACAGTGCAGCTCAAGATCTAGTAAATTTAAACTCGTTGAAATAATTAGGGATCGATGTAAAAATTTTATGGTGGCTAGAAATTTCGTAAATAAACTTGTACTAGATAGTACCTAAATGTTACAAAAAGTTAAAAGTATTATTCGTGCCAAACTGGTCCAAGTATCAGATTAGAGCTATTGTTTGGAAATGCAAGGAACGCCTTTTTAGCACTTTCTTTGATTATTTAATATTTTCCTTGGTTTGATGCGTCATTTAATTACATTTATTTTGTGGTTTTGCAAAGTTTATTCTTTATTTTTTTATATTAAAGTTTTTGTAATATTGGTAGCCTGCACCTACCTACCTACCGCCTAATCGCAATCGCCAACAATGAAATTGACTCGGTTTTTTTAACTGTATACATAGGGCAATGTATACTAATAAAAAAACATCCCTGTATATATAAAATTGCTTGGCCTGACTGATCAATCAACGCACAGCCTAGACGGCTAAGAATAGAAACTCGAAATTTTTACAGTAGATAGTAGAGAGGGTAAATAGGGTGTTAAAATTTGAATAAAAATCCCTCGTTTTTTAAGTTATATCTTTGAAAATTAGTATTTCGGCTTTCAGTTAAAAATGTGTTTCCGGATTTTCGAAAAATCATTAGAGTGTAAACCTGCTAAATCCATTTTTGGGCTTTTAAGAGACAATTGCACCGTTCGAAAGAGAAAAAAAATGGCGCATCGCCTAGACAAAACGGTTAAATGCAAAAACGGTCCTAAGTTGTCCAAATCGCGTGATAAGTAAAACAGCTAAATCCAAATGTGTAGTCGGCTTATAGTGCTAAATCTATTTTTTGTATTTTTTATCAGATGATACCTATTTATATCTTTCGAAGGGCTATTCCAAATAGGTAAATGCAACAGTGGTCGTGAGTTATCAAAACTGCGTGGTTAGTAACTCAGCTAAATTTTTGTCTTTTTGTCCTTTGGATAATTGTAGCCAGCTACCTTAGTCCGGATGTGGATTTTAACACCGGACCGACTAGTGGCTGTTTTAGGGTGTCAGGACTCTTGGTATTTAGTATTTAGAAGTCCATCAAATAAACCATACTTTGCGGTATAGTCCAAATGAAGACATAATTTTCAAACTACGATTTTCTGACGACTAGAAATTATTTCTGCAAAGAAAATCCCTTCAGATTACTCCGTTGCCTTTTGCCGAGGTAGAAAGTTTGCACCAAACTAAGAGAAAAATCAGTGCAAGGAAGTTTGAAAATCTGCATTATCCTGAGGATTACCGTCAGTTTTACACCAATTTAAATTATGAGTGAAAGTGAAAATGAATGTTTTTGTTTGATTACTTAATTCAAAAAGCCTAATTTGTATTATTATTGCTTTGGTGTTACAAAATCCTGTTAAACTTCTGTCAACCTATATTTTTACGTTAAATCTCGTGGGCAAAACTTTAAAGATTTAAAAATATTATATTGCGATATTGTTTCTTGAATCTTTTGAAACTGAAAATTTCAAAAATAATTTTGTTTTGAACTACATATTTAATTTAATAATAATAAGTAATTCATTTCTTACAAGTTTATTCAACAAAATTAACATTCAACTTTCATAAAACCTGCTAAGTAACAAAAATGCTCATAAAAAATTAAATATTGATATCTGCTTCTTTTTTTTTACTTAATTATATAAAATAGAACAAATAAATGAACTACAAATTTGACTTTTTGCTCTGAAGCAATTCGAATAAGTTTTATGAAGTTTTTGGTTTGTCCTGAAAAATTTCATAATATATTATACGTTATACGTTATCCGAGTGGAATAATTCTTTTTTTATTTGAAAGACTTATTGTTTTTTAACATTTTTGTATTTTACAAAATTTTTGTATCAGCTTTGGTTTCAGAGTAGATTTATTTTTATTGGCTTTTAATTTTTTTTTCTATTTAGGTTTTAGTTCCCTAGGTTTAGTTTATGTAACAGTAAATCGATCAGAAGATGTCTCCATAAAACGAATCTCCGCTATTGCTGTCGTCCCTCTGACCGCAACCATGGCCAGCAATAAATCATTATCGCTCACGGTTGGTCTAAAAATGTCTTATGTTTAAAAAAAATGTCCAAGTCTAATCTCAGTTTTTAATTATATCTGATATCTTTCTCTTTACAACAGTATACAAAAGAAAATATTTCATCGACGTTTTTCGAAAAAAAATTGAGACCTAGATTGATTTAAATTTAAATCGAAAAAATAGCAGTTTTAGTAAATTGAATGGGAATAAAACACAAAAAAGTTTTTAATAGAACGAAAATTTTGTAGCGGATTATTTCAAATTTATTGGCTTATACTCGTACTGCTCGTAATTTATCCAATTTTCAACTTCACCTATTGAAAATGTTGTGATGTAGATGGTAACTCAAGATGAAAATTCTAAGACAATTTCGTCTTCGAAATCGAAAGTTCTTTACTGTTTTTATTGAAATAATGGGTTGGTTTCTTTTTGTTATTTAGTACGTTTCTGTCTACACAGTAAATATAGACTTCTGTTGGTGCATTATAACATCTAAACAAGAAAGTTTACACATCTAGTTCTTTTTCTGGCTTCAGTCATCCCTGCAGTATAGCTTTTTTTTAATACATTTAACTCAAAACTAAAAACTTAAGCCAGTACTCACTAATTGTAATTTCGTTGAATTATTTGACTCTTGATAGCAGAAATAAAAAAATCGGCTACATTTTCACGTATTTATAAACTATTGACAACTAATTGACAGGCATTTGGCGAATTAAATTAACTAATAGATAAAATGTCACGGTGCAGCTCGATTTATTTAAACTCCACTTACAGTTTATTTTTTTTTAAATAATCAACTGTCAGTGTCAAAATTCTGATTAAAGACCAGAGACTGTATCACCCTAAAAGTTTATGTTCAACTACTTTCGAAACAACCTGTATACGGTATATGACATTTTGCACACCAGATTTGACAATCGGGACGTAAGTTTTAGATTGGGTTACGCAGTCACTGAAATTTCGATTCGTAAATCGCTGAATTAAATCCCTGTTGTAACTTAAAGACAACTTTAAAAATTTGTAAAGATTTTTAAACTGAATTTGCCAGGTAAAAAAGTGTACCAACTGTAACTGTAAATTTACTATTTATGGTAACACCAATCTAGTTGATTATAAAAAAAAAATCGACTATATATCTGTAACCATAGCTTAGTTAAGCGTTACCCATAAGCCGAATCGGTGCAGTTAGGCCTAAGCCTAGTAAAGCCAGTAAATATAAGCTAAAAATCGCCCTGTATGTAAGCACTAGACAGTAATTTTAGGCAATATCGTTAAGACATAATGAGAAGTAAGTTTCAGAATTCAATTTAGTGTTCTACATTTCATATCACACAACTTTATATGACAATATTTTAGCTTTGATTGTGGCTTTTAAAGTTGGCGAACACAGACACTTAATTATTAATTATGTTAGACATTAAGTATTACTTAAACGACGATTAACGTAATATGTAAAACAGGTGTTATTGTTGCAAACGTAATGCCCAATTTTCTAAAAACTAGATAAGAAGATTTATGTCGAAGCCGTGTCGAAACTTCAAGATAACAATAGAAGATAAAAATAACTGTTGAAAAGGCTCGAAGTGGATGTTCTCAACTAAGAAACGAAAGAATCGATAACTGAAAATCTCGTATCACATTATTCCAAGTATTGTATAACGTCTTTTACACTTTATAATCATGTTTAAAATAACTTTCCGATTTTATTTAAAACTAACAGTTGCCCACGGCTTCGCACGCATGTCCACAACCATTTTGAAACACAGAAAAACTATGCAAAACGTAGTATAACAAAAAGTAGAAACACAACATAATTTTATTGTGACCCAATGCGAACCCGAGTAAATTTTGCTTGTTCTTAACTCATTCTCTGTTTAACCCTCTTGTGGATGTAATTTTTAAAAATCCTGAAACACATTTCCTTTATTTTTAACCAGAAGTCCAAATGCCAATTTTCTTGGATATGACTTCAAAAATGCAGGAGTTTTGCACTAAACTCTTTTGGGGGTGGAATTTCTAAAAATCCTGAAATATACGCCTCTTCCTTTTTAACCGAATGCCTAAGATAACAATTGATAACTTCAACAATAAAAAATTTTTTATATGTATAACTTCAACAATGGAGGATTTTTTGTTTAAGCCCCTTGGAGTGGAGTTTTCAACAAAACTGAAATACGCGTTTTTTATATTTAGACGAATGCCCAAATAACAATTCTCTTGGTTATAACTTCGAAAATGACATATTTTTATATTCAACCCTCTTGGGGGTGGAACTTTCAAAATCCAGAAACACGTCTTTTTTCATTTTTAACCAAAAGATCAAATACCATTTTTCATTAACGTAGCTTCAAAAATGACGAATTTTTTATGTTTAACGCTCTTTGGGGGTGGAATTTCTAAAAATAATAAAATACCTGTTTCTTTATTTTTCACCGAATGCCCAAATACCAATTTTTAAAAATATAAGTTCAAAAATTACGGATTTTTATATTTAACCCCCTTAGGGGTGGAAATTCCAAATGTTCTTAAACACACGTTTTTCATCTTTAACCGAAAGCTCGAGTACCAATTGCATTGATACAAATTAAAAATGACGGATTTTTATACAAATTGTAACCCGTGTTCAACCCCCTTGGGGTTGGTATTTCCAACTAAAACACGTGTTTCTTCACTTTTCACTGAAAGCCCAAATACCAGCTTCAATTAATGTAAATTCAAAAGTTACGAATATTTATACAAATTTTATTACGCCATTTAACCAACCCTCTTAGGAGTTGATTTTTCGAAAATCCGGAAACACGGTTTCTTCATTTTTAACCAAAATCCCAAATACTAATTTTCAAGAATGTAAGTTCAATGTAACTTTAAAAATGGCAGATTTTGTAATCTCTAATTCTAAATTCAACTCTCCTTTAGGGGTTGATTTTCCAAAAATCCTGAAACATGTCTTTCTTTATTTTTAACCGAAAGCCCAAATGATAATTTTCAAAGATATAACTTAAAAAATGACGGATTTTTATTCAAATTTTAACACCCTATTTAACCCTCTTAGGGGGTGATTTTCCAAAAATCCTTTCTTAGTACACTCCTACGTTACAAAAGCTATCTACTGTAAAAATTTCAAGTTTCTATCCTTAGCCGTCTACGCTGTGCGTTGATTGGTCAGTCAGGCCAAGCGTATACAGGGTGTTCCGTCTAAACCCCACATTAGAAGTGTTGAAAGTTCTAATAAAGATATTTATCTGAGAGTTGGTAATCAGGTAATCCGTTGAGTTATGCTCAATGAAAATATTTTCAAGATGGCAGCACTTCCGGTTATACCGGAAGTCGCTATTAACTTTCTTATTTTAAATGGAAAGCTATGTTTTTCACTGCGTTTTTGGATTAGTTGAGTTATTTTAAGGGAGTTTTTATCAGCTTTATCTATACCCAAGTTTAACCGTTTTCGAGATATTTAGGATTTTTGAAAATTTTTGAATTTGCACCTGTCCCTTAAAAAATCGGTAACTCGCTTAGTTTTAGCTAATCATGTTTGGAGAATTGAAAGAGAAAGCCTGTATCTGTTGTTCAGTGTAATCAAAATTGGAATTGAAGTTAATAAACCCAAAAATTTTAAAGTTAAGTTTGGACAAGTTCAAGTACCCAAAACTTAATTTTTTCAGATGGGATGTCCCAATTTGTATTCTAGTAGATGGAGGAGAATTTTTTTCTGCATCAATCCCTATACCTATCTGTGATAATTTTCAAGTTATGTTGTTTTTTTTGTTATTGTAGGAAATTTCTTACTAACCACAGCTATTTTTGCATAGTTTGCCATAAAAACATTTCTGATTAAACTTAAACTACAAACTCTGTTCAAAATTGTGTTATCAGACTGTGAAAACAAAATAAATTCATTGATTGTTGGTTTGAAAAACTTTAATTTCTCACCTTTTTTCATTCGTTTCCATGGCAACCTATGAGAAAACGTCTATGGCTAATGAATTTCTCAATCCCAACAAAATGGTATTGTAACTTGAAAACTGTTAAACATAAGTATAGGGAACGTTAACACAGATCGAAGCAGAATTAAATTCTCTACCATCTAGTGAAATGAAACTTTTGTCATTTCATTTGAAAAAAATTAGTTATGGGTGCTTAAAGTTCTGCAAACTTAATTTTAAAAATTTGGAGTTTGTTATTCTTTTTTTAGAAATTTGAAAACACCAAAGGAAAGATCTAGGCTTCCTCTTTCAAATGAGCTCAAAAATATTTCCAAATTTTTAAAAATCGCAGAGTTATCGATTTTTGAACTGGAAGGTGCAAATACAAAAAATTTAAAAAACCATAAATATTTCGTAAACGGCTAAATTTAGGTATAGGAACAGCTTATGAAAACTACCTTAAAATAACTCTAGTAATTCAAAAACGCATTAAAAAATATAGCATTCCATTTAAAATAAGGAAGTTGAGAGCGACTTCCGGTATAACCGGAAGTGCTGCTTTCTTGAGAATATTTTCATTGAGCAGGACCTAAAAGCTTATGGTTGTACACAAATTTTCAGATGACTATGATTATTAGAACTCCCAATACTTCTAATGTGGGGTTTAGACAAAACAGCCTGTATATAGATAACTGGGGTTAACAGGTAATTTTTTATTAAAAATAAATAATGTTATACATACAATACAATTCAACGTTACAACTGTTGCAAGACAAATGTTTGAGGATCGTAGGTATAAATTGGTTCCCTGATAGGCTCTACATTTTCATACTTAAACTGTGCAGTGTACTCCATGTTTTGTGGATCGTCCCTTGCCAAATAAACAACCCTTTGAAGAGGACCTCCGGGATGATAAATATAATAAACAGCTTCCTCTTTCAAGTCCTCCACCTCAGACAATTTATCTTTAACCGCATCATTTTGTCGATCTTTAATTTGTGTGGTGGTGGTTTGAAAAGTTTCAGTTGTTGACTCTTCACTTTGTGGGACTTGTTTATCTGAAACTGTCCCTTGGTAATACACAGTGGCGTAACGTGAGCTATAGATCGGTTGTTGCGGTCTAGCCGCCACCCCTGCAATCACTGCACAAATAATAACGAATTTCATGTTCGACTGATGCAATCAAATTGATTTTTCACGTTTATATACTAAATTTATCATTGATAATTATAAATAAATTTGAGAGCGAGGAAAATATGACGACATTGACCCATTGATTGCATAATTTGGTATTGTTTGGCTTTGTAGATTGTACAAAAAAGGTGTAACACGCGTGAGACAAGAATCGAATACGCACTGCTGGAATAATAATTTTAAATAGAGTCATTTGTATGCAAGCTTTGCTATATTACCGTCTAGCGGGATTTTTTATAATTTCGTGAAATTTCCAACCGGCATTTTTAACGTAACTTTACAATTTGGAATTTAGTACTAAGGAGAAACAAATTTTATGTAGGTTTTCGTGATTCTGAATTAAATAAGCCGGAAGCATTATTATACAGTTTAATATTCTGAATTTCGAACAAGTATTCAAGCAAATAATTAAGCTACTTAATCTTTCTTGCGTTAAGAACAGTTTGCCAAAGTTGAAAGCCTTTGCTTTCTTTTGAACTGGATGGAACTGTAGAAAAAATATTGATTGGGCAGGTTTTGTGTTTTTTTACATTATACATAGGGAACATAAATAAATAACAAATTACACTGTAGTCAGACGTTTCAATGATGCACCTGGGTATCTACTAGCTGAGGTCTCCCAAAGGAAATCAGGATTCCGACAAAGCGAAAGAAAGAAATAAATCGAGCATAATCCGTGGTTAAAAAATCATGGTATTACCTGAAAATAGACGGTTTAAAAACGTAACTGAAACAATTTGAATTGTTGTTTTGTATAAGCTTTCATATATGACACCTACAGTTTGTGCAAGTGTTATACTTTCGTGTTAATTAAGCTAAACTTGCAAGAGTTGAAAAGTAAAATCGCTTATCGTTTAACAAAAGACATAAACATAAACTTAAACAGTCTTACTGGAGATATTTTTCCGGACTCACTGACAAAATATTTCATAATGCATCAAAAAATATTTTTTTTATAGCAGTTGCTCAAGTATGCTTAGATCTATACCCAAATAATTGAGTACTTAGCATTTTAAACAGAAAAAGAGATAATGTAAAACTTTAACAGCCAAGACAAATAAAATCGATTCTTTTTTTAAATTAAACATTGTAAATTAAAAACACCAAAACTATTTTACTATTTTTAAAAGCATTCATATTCTTACGCAAGTTATTTTATGCAAAAATCAAAATATAAACAAAGTTTGTTGTTTAATGTTTACATTAGGTATACAGTGGGTTCCGTTTTTATTGTTACAAATTTAAACAGATAATAAAACATTCAATTTTAAGGCAAAAGTTTCGTATGTACACGTATCGAAAAATACTTTGTAAGAGAGCTACAACCCTCGGAAAGGTTTTCCCTAATATTTCAGAAAGAAACCGTAATAAATAAAATTACTAAATTTGGTAGAGTTGATAACCTTTATACGCCTAATCGAATTCATGAATCAAGAGTAGAAATTTTTAATCTGGGGACATAGGGAAAAAGAACCCTAACTATTTTGGCTTTACATTTTTGATATTTTGATCGACAAAATCTTAAATTTCATAGTTTTACACACAAAAAATGTCTTTATACAACTTACCATTTTTGTGTAAAATCAGTGTAAAAGTTATGTTACAGACCATAAACAATATGAAAATGAAATCAAATCACTAATTAAAAAAAAAGTAAAATGTGAAAAAGATTTAGTAGAAAGTTTTTACACATTCCTAAATCTCGCTTTAAAATTTAAAGTTTCATTCTAATAGTAACCCTGTATACACGATAAAACAGGTCTTTTGTACAAAAGGAGATCACAAGTAAAATTTCTTAATCTTAATTTAAGATTGGTAACTTAACTTTACTGACGCTTTTGCACGACAAAAATAATTAAACCAACTACAAAAACAACAGTATTTGTATTTGTTTTACATTCAAATAATTTTTTGTTTTTTATTTGATAATTTTTATTGTTAGTACCTATTTTATTTACTTCATTAATTTTGCTCAAGTTAAAGTTAAAATACTGTCGTTAATTTGACCTTGACTTCGTAGCAGCAAACCAAACTCATTTGAAACTGGAAGTGAAAACAAAGTTACTAATTTTATAAACGAAATAATTGTAATTTATTATATTAATTTATAAATATTTAAATGCGATAAGATGGATAATTAAACAATCAAATTAAAATTAATTAATTTAAATATCCTTCAGTTTGCCTAAGTTTTTCAATCACAAAGACACAAAACCGCCTACTTTAATTATAAATTCAAATGATCGCATGGTATCATCAACTAAAGAGTGGTTAGTTTTTTTCTTTTAAATAAGTGTATTCTTTTAAGTTTGGGAAGAAAAGTTTTTGGTTTATTAACATTTCTTTAAATGCGTTTAAATGCATATAGGGTTTAATTGGACAAAGTGAGCCATCTTTAACCAGTTTAACAGCTTAGATACCTCTCTCACATTTTGCAAATTGTTGTATTTGTTTACAGACCTGTTTATCTTATTATACAGGGTGAGTTTACTAAGAGTATAAAAAAAATAAAATAAAAATGCACAAACAGGTAACTTAGTATTTTAAGGGAGCTCAATCCTGACCTAGCTGGATCAGTCAAAACATCTTATTCATATGAATTTTATATTTTTATTTATTTTTTTATTAATTTATTTTTATTTATAATTTATTTTTTGTCGTGTTCGCTTCATCCACATTCAAAATAAGTAACACAGTTGTAAAAGCCTGTTAGTAGGGCTTTAAATGATGACGTTCCATTTAAAAAATTCTGTGATGACGTCATAGCGCCGCCATATTGGCCGCCATGACCGATCCAGTCAGGTCAAATTTGAGCTCAATTAAAATGCTAAGTTACCCGTATTTGCATTTTTTTATTTTTGAAAAATAAAAGAATTACGAATTTTATGCGATACTTTAAACTCACTCTGAATTTCTAAAACTAATAATTACACAGAATTCTGCGTTTGGTATTAAATCTTTGGTATTTTTCTCTATGTCTGTAAATTTTTTCAGAATTTTCCTAAAATTACTTATAACTACAATTAATTAATTAATAAATTAGTATAAACTAGGTGCCAAAAATTATAACTTTTTGTATTATCTCAGAACAAATAATGCTTAAATGTTGTTTTGGAAAAAAAATATCGCTAGCACTAAAAAATAATGAATAAGTAAAAATTAAAATTTGTTTGTTTAAGAATAACACTAGAAATCATAAAATTTCTTTTCATTAATATTTTTATATTTTTAAATTTATTGATACATTAATATTCTTAGGGTTGGTTAACAGAAAACGGAATTAAGATTTAATTCGGAATTATACTAATTCGAATTAATAAGTTGCTATTTATTTTACATATAGACAATCGTGAAGTTAATCACGAATTAAAAATAAATTACGATTAAAACGTTCTGTAAACTGGCCCTTAATTAATTAATTAATTTTAATTATAAGGAAGGACTATTTGAGGTAAAGTGAAAGATAATAAGCAGAGTCACCCCGTAGATATGTAAAATTTGAAGGTTATTAAAAAGTTGCTTGTAATCTCTCGAAAATGTAAAATATTTTTAACTTTAAAAAATTTATAATATTTGTAGTTAATTTTCGATTTTATAATTCAAATCGTTAGTTAATAGCTTTATCAGAGTTAATAAATATTTATCCAATTACAAAATTGAACTACATATCAGCCGAATCAAATGTAAAGAAATAATTGATTTATAATTAGCTGTTTAAATAAATGAAATCAATTTTTCCGAAGTCAATTGCAGGAATAATAACTAGAACCCAATTTCCATTGATCAATATTGATTATTCTGCATTTCAATGTAATGTATTACGAGCGAATCATTAGTAATTCATGAACCCACCTCATCCTTTACGTGACATCTCATTCTTATATATTGAAGCATTGCCAAGATATTCTATATATCAGGCCAATGTCAACCCAAACTCGCAAATTATGAATAATCAATACACATAACCACCTATAAATACCAACTTGGACAATACACAATCCAACAGTTTCAACATGCAGTTCCTCCTCGTTATTGCTCTTGTGTTAAGCACAGCTTATGCCGATTTTCACATTTACAATCCTCAATATCCTGTAGACAATCGGGAGCAAGACGGCCCTTATCAACCTACAGGTTGGAGACCTTCAGGACCTCCACTTTCGCTACCACTTCGCCAGCAATTGCCCAGACAAGAATATGGTCCTCCACCTCAAACCTACAGCACTCCGGCTAGGGAATATGGACCGCCAGGAGCAACGACTGAAGAGCCTCAAGAGACTACTACAATAGAAGTGCCCACAACCACTGAAAATGTCCAAGAACAACTCAATGATTCAAAGGCGGCACAAAACGAAGTGAAAGGAAATGAAAAATTGACCGAAGAGAATTCAGCGGTTACTCAACAAGGAATTTATTATATCTATCATCCGAATGGGTTGTTACAAAGAGTTATTTATATGACGAAGGATGATACTGGAAATATGGCTTATAGTGCTCAGCTTAAGTATGAAAATGTTGACCCAATTCGAGAGCCCATTTACACGTACGATCCCAAGACTTTTGTCCTGAGGCAATTGCAAGTTTAGAGTAATGATGCAAGGAGAATAAAATTGCTGCAGTTTGATGTATTTCTCATCTATGGCTATTAATTTATTGTTATTTATTTATTCGAGAATTAAATAAAACCACACAAATGTAATAACAAATAATATTCGTTGTTGTTTATACCCCAACTGCCATCACTACTGGAGTTCATCTCACAGTAGATCACAAATTTTCAAACAAAATAGTAATAACGCTTTCATCTATCTACAACACAAAAACTGTGAATAACTGCGATCCGGTTCGAGTTTTAAATAAACACAGCACTTTCTCATTTAGAAATTCTTTAAACTTTATAATATTTAGATACTATAATCTGTCTATAAATGAATGTAGGATCGTAGTAGGTATTAAAAGCTTGCCGCTTCTTTCCAGAAAAAGCGAACAATGTTAGTATATGAAAAATATGGTTTGACTGGTTGCCTGAGTCGATAAAAATTGGTACTTTTCAGAAATTTCATAGAAATAAAATAATTAATTGCGGCAAATTAAAATTCCAGAACCACCTGAGATCCTACACTCTTTTATAGAGAGTCTGTATTTATGACGATACTTTCAATCTAAAATAAATTTTGCATAAATTAAAATCTTGGAAGGAGTTGGAACAAGATCTATTAGCTAACGGAAAGCCCATACTCCTATACTCTAGACTACACCATGTTTATTACTGCCATCTTTTTGTCCTTTCTTTTTCTAAAATTTTTAACTAACATAAAGTTAGTTTGCTGTGACTTCATAGGAAGAATAAATAATTTCGACACACAGTTTCATTCATAAGATTGTTTCATAAAAAATGGACCTTTACAAAACAAAAACTTAAATTTTTACCACAAATAGGCAGCTTACTGAATATACAGGGTGTTCCGTCTAAATCCCACATTAAAAGTATTGGGAGTTCTAATAATGACAATCGTCTGAAAATTTGTACACAACCATAATCTCTTAGGTCCTGCTCAATGAAAATGTCTCTATCCCTAAAGAGTCCCTATCAACTTTCTTATTTTAAATGGAAAGCTATGACTTTTAGTGCGGTTTTGGATTACTAGAGTTATTCTAAGGCAGTTTTCATAATCTTTCCCTATACCTAAATTTAGCCGTTTACGAAATATTTAGGGCTTTTAAATTTTTTGTTTATTTGCACCTTGTGGTTCAAAAATCAATAACTCTCCCATTCTTAAAAATTCAGGAATATTTTTCAGCTCATTTGAAAGAGGAAGCCCAGATCTTTCCTTAGATGTTTTCAAATTTCTAAAAAAGAATAACAAACCCCAAATCTTAAAAGTTAAGTTTACAGAACTTTAAGCAGCCATAACTCAATTTTTATTTCACTAATAAATGGTAAATTCTACATCGATCTGTACTAACATATGCTACTTATTTTGAATGTGGATGAAGCAAACACGAAAAAAATTTTCATTAAGCTAAAGTAAGGCATAAAATTCATATGAATTAGTCGCTATGATTGATCCAGTTAGGTCAGAATTGAGCTCCCTTAAAATACTAAGTTACCTATTTGTGCATTTTTATTTTATTTTAGAAAAATAACAAAAATATAAATTTTATTATAAAAATTTCAATTTTTTTTCCACGTTCGGTTCATCCACATTCAAAGTAAGTAGCACAGTTGTAAAGGCCTATTAGTAGAGCTTCTAATTGTAGTACAAAAAAATGGTATCGTTCCATTTAAAAAATTCTATGATGACGTCATGGCACCGCCATATTAGCCACCATGAATGATCCAGTTAGGTCAAATTTGAGCTCAATTAAACTGCTAAGTTACCTGTTATTGCATTTTTTTTATTTTTGAAAAATAAAAGAATTACGAATTTTATGTGTTACTTTAAACTCACTCTGTATGTGAGTTCTGATAAGTACACCTTTAGGGACAATTTCAGAAAAAAATACCTGTTTTTTTAGCTGCTGTATCATACTGTATAGGGTGAGTCAATAGTGGGTTACTTCTGACATGTCCTAAGATGCAACCAAAAATATTAATTGCACTTACCACTTGGATACTTCCTTTAATTTTTAAAAACATTAATTGAATTAACATTGGTTTTTTACCTTTTAAATAATAATAGTCCATAATGAAATTTTAGCAAAACTATCAAGACAAACTTGACAATACCCAAAACAATGTAACCGTGGATTAATTTTAAATTTTTTAACTGGTCGGCTGGAATCAGTATTATTGGTTGCATATTTAAAAAAATCAGAAATAACCCACTATTGACTCACCTGTATGTTAAATAAGTCAAAAAAGATACCTTTCAGTGGCAAAAAAGTTTTGAAGATCCAACACGTACCTGAAACAAAAAACACATTCTAAGTACAAAACAAGTTAAATTTGAATATAGCACAATTTTCCCTACCCACTACCAAACTAATTTATTAGCGGTAGAAAATTGATTTGTCTACTTTTTTTAAAGAAATAAAATTGCGGGAATAAATTTTCAATTTACGATAGAATTTTATAAGTAATTATACATAAGTAAGCCTATTATTGTTTAACTCGCATAATTTGCAAAACTTGTTAGTTGCGCTCACTCGTTTTGGCAAACATTATGCTCGTTTAATAAAATTGGTTTTTTCATAAATGATTACGTAATTAACTATTGTAAAAGCATTCCAACTAAAAACCTTAAAATAATAATTTATGATTATCCCTCCTAATACAATAAAAAAACCTTCTGTTCCTTCCTGACTAAATTTACACATTTTTTAAGTTTTAAGTCCTTAAGATAAAGCCTCTAATTTTGCGTAATTTTTAACGAAAAAAATAATTAGTACATTATCAAGTTCGTTATAAATGTGATTAGTTTTTAAGTAAAAAATTCTACGAAAATTTTTTCGGTTGAAGATTATTTTCCAAAAATTCGATAATACTGCTTTTTTTAATAAATACATTTTTATTGATGTAGGATCCAAAAGATTTATTTGAATTTATAACAAGATCTTTATAATAACTTGTACAAGTTATTACTGGCTTATCAGTTAAAACGTTAACTGATTTATTATTTAGAGTAGTACAAAGCGCACTCTAAAACCTGAAAAATATGTTTTAACCGAGAGGTTCAAAAGAAAGAATAAAATTTATTGAACCGACTTTATTTCACAAGTACATATGTACAAAAAAATCTGTAATAACACCTTTAAGGCTGCAATCTGCTCAAGATTAAAGTTTTCGGGTCGTATGTATAAATAGGCGCTGTTATAGGCTCCACATCTTCGTACTTCACCTGAGCTGTGTAAGCCTTTGTTCTTGCATCCTTTTTAGTCGAGTAAACAACCTTCTGCAGTTGACCTGTCGGATGATAAATATAATAAACTCCTCTTTCTGACCCTTTCGTCAGTCGACCACTTTGTGTCCCATTTACGAGTTCAGACTGAGCTTCGGTAGTTGTTGGAATTTCGGTAGTTGTTCCTTCTTGCTGTGCAGTGGTCGTTTCTTGTGCTGGAGGTCCATATTCTTGAGGTGGAGGTCCATATTCTTGAGGAGGAGGTCCGTATACAGTGTGTGGCACTTGCTGTCTCTGAAATCTCGAGTTAAACCTAGGTTTAACTGCAGAGACTGCAACAATGCAAGCGAATGCAATGATGATGAACTTCATTGTGGTTAACTTTGAATGCAGTTCAGACACTGGCCACTGCTTTTATATATTGATGGGTTATGAAAATATTAACGATTTCATCACTTAGCTTGCCAAAATAATTAAAACACAACATGTAATAGCGTCTATTAAGGTGTCCAGCCGAAATTAATTGAAGGACGCATGATGCCCTGAATTTTAATCATTCGTTTGATTTCGTTTTATGTATTTATTGTGTTTGTTCGGGAGGTTTTTGGTAATTAAGTTAAAGCTGACAGGTCGTTAATCGTTAATTTTGCTTAGCACACACTTTTGTTATTGCGGAGGATAATTTCGTATTTGCATGAAAATTGTGTTGCTCCTTTAAGTTGGAACGTTTGTCTTCGTAATATTCCTATTTGCATTCAAAATATACGCGTATTCTATTGTTTTATGCAATATAGCTGAATTCCTTGATGGAAACCTAATTTAATATTATCTAACAATGTAACGTACCGCCAACCGTTCTGAAATTGTCGCTTTTTTATATTTATAAGTATTAATGATGCTAAAGAACGAACACTAGCTAGTAAACTAAGTAAACTGTAACGAAAAAAAAAAAACTGAAAAATCAATGAATACTACGTCTCTGCAAAAATTATTACCTATTATATCATTTTGAAACAAGCTATGCTTAAATGTTGTTTTTGACAATATATTCTTAAAATCATGTCACTAGCCACAAAAAACAGTTAAGTAAAAATTAAAAATTAAAATTTTGGGGCTAGCATCAATTTTATAAGATTTTTTTGCTTAAAAAATCATTTGTTTTAGAAGGATACTATCATTAGAAATCATAAAATTTTGTTTTTTTTGGTTTTTTCTATAGCATTCTCTTTATCAACTCTTTTGAGTAAATAAAATAGCACTTTAACCGCAAGGGTAGACAAAATGAGTTAAATTTACTTCATTCAATTAAATTTATAAATTTCAACATATTAATTTAAATGGTTAACAATAACTTTTTTCTTTTAAACTAGAAGTCCTACTATAGAGAAAAATGTTTTATTATACACGACGATAAAGATTGTATACCTACTTGTGAAATAAGTCCATTCGTGACTTTGTCACTCTTGACCTTGAGATTTTCACTCGTGTATAAACAATCTCTTTATCGTCTTGTATAATAAATAACTATTATTAACATTATTATTATTTAATTATATTAATATTATTGCATTAGAGGAAATTCTACAACAATTCTGAAAAAATTCAGATGTACATATAGAGAAAACAATAATAGTTATTTATTGTATAAGTGTTCTAGAAAGCATTTTATCCACGCAAGAATGAATAAACATGAAGGTGTCAGTAAACACGAATGCAATACAACGTTTTATCTACAATCACCACATTAACGAAATGGAATTAATCGAAGTTAAATTTTAATTATTTCACTAGTGGAATAAAGTTACTTTATTCCACTAGTGGATAATAGGTCTCTTTATAATCTTTATATGCTTCATAAGTGTGGATAAAACTCCACTTATAATGTGATTGTGGATAAAGGAAATTTAATAGTAAACGCTGATTTTTGTGCGACTATTATTTTGTTTTTGAGATACTTTAGTAAAATACACTCTTAGCACTCTGTAAAATCTGTTAAAAAATGTAACTATCCAAAAAAACTTATTTTAAGCAGAAATTTAAAATTTAACTTAATATGGCGATAGCCAAAATAATAAGATACTATTTTTGCTAAAAATCATAAAATTTCCGTCAATTAATATGTTCATGTTTTTAATTAATTGATGTTATTTATAAGAAGGGGTAAAAAAAATTGAAAAAATTTACATGCATAGAGAAAAAGATAAAGGATTTAATAGTAAACACTGAATTTTAGGCGACTATTATTTTTTAAGTTATAAGTACTAAAAAAATTTTTTTTTCGTTCAATACACTATTTTAAAAATTTTAAATAATAGTATTAAAATAATAATTTTATTATAGTTTACTGATCACTAATGCAACAAACATTACCGACATCAAAAAATAATTCTGTAAGTAAAATGTACAAGCTATTCTGTCTAAAACCCACATTAGAAGTATTGAAAGTTCTAATACAAATATTTATCTGACGGTTGGTACTCAGCCATAATCCGTTGAATTCTGCTCACTGAAAACATTTTTAAGATGGCGGCACTTCCGGTTATACCGGAAGTCGCTGTCAACTTTCTTATTTCAAATGTAAAGTTATGTTTTTCATTGCGTTTTTGGATTAGTTGAGTTATTTTAAGGAAGTTTTTATCAGCTTTCTCTATATCTAAATTTAACCGTTTTCGAGATATTTAGAGTTTTTGAAAAATTTTTGGATTTGCACCTGTCACTTAAAAAATCGGTAACTTTCTTAGTTTTAGAGGTTTCAAAATCATATTTGGAGAATTAAAAGAGAAAGCCTACATCTGTTCTTCAGTGTGTTCAAAATTGGAAAAGAAGTTAACAAAACCAAAAATTTAAGGTTAAGTTTGGACAACCTTAAGTATCCATAACCTAATTTTTTCAAATAGGATCTCTCAATTTTTATTTCACTAGATGAGGGAGAATTTATTTCTGCATCTGTCTGTATTAGTATTCCCTATACCTATCTGTGATAATTTTCAAGTTATGTTATTTTTTTGACATTGTATAGGAAATTCTTCACTAACTACAGCTATTTTTGCATAGTTTGCCAAAGAAACATTTCTGATTAAACAAACGACAAATTCTGTTCAAAATTGTGTTATCTGTCCCGTGAAAACAAAATAAATTCATTGACTGTTGGTTTGAAAAAGTAAAAAACTAAATTCTCACATTTTTTCTTTCGTTTCAATGGCAACCTATGAGAAAAAACCTTTGGCTAATAAATTTCTCAATCCCAACAAAACATTTTTGTAACTTGAAAACTATTAAACATAAGTATAGGGAATGTTAATACAGTTCGATGCAGAATTAAATTCTCTACCATTTAGTGAAATAAAGCTTGTGGCATTTCATTTGAAAAAAATAGTTCTGCAAACTTAACTTTAAAATTTTGGGATTGGTTATTCTTTTTTAGAAATTTGAAAGCACCAAAGGAAAGAACTAGGCTTCCTCTTTCAAATGAGCTGAAAAATATTTCCAAATTAAAAAAAAATGTCAGTTATCGGTTTTTGAGCTGGAAGGTGCAAATCCAAAAAAAATTAAACACCCTAAATATTTCATAAACGGCTAAATTTGGGTATAGGAAAAGCTTATGAAAACTTAAAATAACTCTAGTAATCCAAAAACGCATTAAAAAAGATAGCTTTCCATTTAAAATAAGGAAGTTGATGGCGACTTCCGGTATAACCGGAAGTGTCGCCATCTTGAAAATATTTTCATTGAGCAGGACGTAAGAACTTATGGTCGTATACAAATTTTCAGACGACTATCATTATTAAAACTCGCAATATTTCTAATGTGGGGTTTAACAGAACAGCCTGTATAAAGAAAATCAAAAATAACTGCCATTACATTTTTTCGTTACAGTTTTACTAACGAGAGTTCGTTCTTAATATCAGTAATATTTCTTAAGAGAAATTGTGATTACAAAATTTGCCAAATTTCGTTGAAAGTGTTTTTTTTACATCATAATTCAGGAACAATAAGAACGAAGTAAAATAATTGTATGCACAGTTTTGAGCTTTCGTTTGATTAAATAAATGTAGGAAAAGTTTATGCGAACGGTAATTTGAATAAAATTTTCCAGGGCACTGGTGTTGATGAGAAAACTTGAGAACAAAACCGCATTACTTTCTAATAGATAAAATAATTGCACCACAAAGACATTTTAATAAACTTGAGCGTCAAGTTCGGATGATGAACGCAACAGTTTAACTACCTAAAGGAAATTTTAAGCCCCTTGAGGCAGAATAGGTGTCACCATGATTGTATATACTGAAATAACTTCTCTTGTTTATATGAGATTTGGAAGCCATTATCTGATATTTCGTTAATTTTAATTGTTTGAATCAACACAAAGGTTCGTGAGGGAAAACGAAATGATGCGCATTTAGGAGCTTTATCGATCATTTTTTATAAAAATTGTATTTTCAAATGTTGGTTACCGTAACACGAGTTGAGTTGTCTAGTTTTCTAATTGAAAACCAATTCAAGATAAGAGATACTGTTTTAAATTAACAAAGTTTGAAACTAATTTTCCTGGAATATAAATGTCCCGATTTAGGTTTTGTGAATGAACCTTTTATATGAAAGCTTGTTTGAACAATTTCTACCGACTATCAAGACCGCATAAATTACACGGATAGGTAATGTAATAATGTTACTATTTAGTGAAGGATTCCATTAAAACGGAAATTGCTTCCTATGTACGTTTAACAATTTCACACATCATATTTTTATTTTTGTTTGTACATTGTTAGTCATTACCCAATAATCATTATTACTACACTCCTGGAACAAATGAAAGAATAAACACCAAAAATGAATGAAAAAAAAATAGTCATCATGAAAAATAAATAAATAAAATAAATAAATAAATAAATAAATAAATAAAAAATATATGGGTAAAATCTTGATGTAACCTTTCTTCATATTTATCGGCACTGCGTTAAGAATGAGAGTCAAAAAATAATTTTTTTAAAGGACATGTCGCATATTTCAGACCTTTATAAGAAGAAAAAACTTAGTTCCTGGTAATAAATGGATTTAAGCAGTGTAAATGCAAAAACACAAAAAAATAATATTGAGAAATTGAAAAAATTTATTCGCGATAGCAAAAAACTGAAGACAGATATAGGATTCATCACGTTTAAATTTTTATATTCATACTAAGTTTATGTAATTAATGTTTTACTAAATATTTGTGATAATTATACAAAGCAAATTAAAAAAAAACAAACCATTGCACTACAGTGTGTCCAAGCGTGTAGAAACTGATAAAGTGCGACCAATTATTATTGAGAAATATTTTATGGGGAACATCCAGAAATTATATCTTTCTTTATCCTTTCTCTAAGTGAAAAAAAATTACATGAGCAAAAGCTTTGTCTTATTTTTTTGAGTAGTTAACAAAATAATTAAACTTTTGAGAGATTCTATTTGTTGGAGAAAATACCTAAGTATAGTTTTAACGTTAAATAGACAAATCCTTGGTTTCAAGGAAAAAGAGGATAAGTTCATTTTTGTATTGTGCAAATGGGGTAAGTTCTTTTATTTCTTATACCAATGTTTAAGTGAAAATATGATACAATATATACCTAAATGGCTACTAAGTATTGTAATTAAAAGGAAATAATTATCAGTTCTATGACAGGATATCGACTTACAGCACCAGCTTGTACAATATTTCATTATGAAAAATGAAAATTCCGACTTATACCCTTGTTCCCCGAAACCACCGAAATAATCATAAAAAACTTATTTTATTGCTTTAAAAATGTGAGTGTTTGTGAAGAAACATGACAAAAGGGTGTTTTTGGAATTTTGGATTTCTAAAAAATTCTGTATAAAGTAATACTTTATACAGAATTTTTTAGAAATTTTGTATGAAGTAAAAGTAAAAAACTAAGTGCTTTTAATTGAAGTTTAGATTGTTCTGTGGTGTGCTACTGTTTTCCCTTTTGATTTCAAAGAAGAACTTAAAATTAGACAGTGACAAATCACAAGAATAAAACAGTTGTAGACATAACAATTGTAGGCATATTTCTACGCAAACAATTTCGAATGAAATTTGGAAATCATCATCACTATTTCTAGTGGTCAACCTATTTTTTACCCGAATTATTTTTTCCAACTTTCCGATGTTTTATGCAAAGGAAATTAAAGAACATCCATCTTCCCTTACCTCAATTAGTTCAAATTCTCTTTAAACTGGGTCCTTCATCATACTTATTATTTTTTCCAGAATTTTTAAGCACAATTGAAATCGCAAATTAAAAAGTGTCATAACAAAAGTCTTTTATAAAAAAGATGGATAATAAGAAGACCATTTTGGCTTTCTAATAGGGTTAGGTCTTATAGTTCTGCAATTACGGCAAAACTATTCGAAAAAATAGAACTGGAACTAGTTTGACGAACACCTATGTATAATAATCCGGAAAATCGATTGGAGTTAAACAAATTGTAAAATCCACGATAGTTTTTTAGTTGTGAATTTTTTTGTATTTTATTTCTAATTTTTGCGTACATAAGTAATTTTCTCGAAAACTCTTAGTTTTACGATAATAGTCCTTTTTTAAAAAGATAGATAATTAAAAGAACTTTCAAAAGATTTTTTTTTAATTTTTTTACCAACACCCAGAAAATATTGTATTTGGTTATTGATATTTTTTCAATTGCGGCAAAAATATTCGAAAAAAATTGGACTAGTATTTTGATGAAAGTCCACAACCTAAAACTATTTTTGTTATACACAGAGTGTTGTATACACAGTGGTGAACTTAAGTTATATATTTTTAAATTGAACACCTATATATTTTTACATAATTGGATTCTACGCAAAAAATAATGTAACTTTATATAAAATATTATGGGTCTATCTACTTTCGTTTCGGAATTATTCAACTTTTCGTTATAAAAAAGACCAACATTTGAAAAATCACTGCGAAATCGCTTATGAATATTTTCCAATAAATTTGCAACAGAGTACCTTGTAGTTTTAACAAATAATCGACTTTTAGTTAAAGCACGCAGATAATATACAGATAATATAAAAGTCGACTATTTGCTAAAACTACAAGGTATTCTAAGTTTGTCTGTTGCAAATTTATTGGAAAATATTCATAAGCAACTTTACAGTGATTTTTCAAATGTTGGTCTTTTTTATAACGCAAAGTTGAATAATTTCGAAACGAAAAAAAATACACCCATATTAGTTTACATAAAATTACATATTTTTTTTGCGTAGAATCTAATTATGCAAAATATATATAGGGTGTTTCATTTAAAAAATATAACTTTGGTTCATCACCCTGTATACAACACCCTGTGTATATAAAAATATTTTTAGTTTGTGGACTTTAAGTCGATCTATCGGATAACGAAAACGGCATGGCAACATTTCAAATAGCAAAAAAGTTATACACCGATTACTCACCCCTAGGGCAGCCTGTATGCTCTTTTTGCATATTTTTTTATCTATTTTATTATTAGCAATTTTCTTAAAAACTATACAGGGTGTTTCAGTAATTTTACAAATTTTGAAAAATTGGATAGTCTTCTCCAGTTTGTTCGCCCCTTCAAAAAAGTGCAACGTTTTTAGTTTAGTTATTAAGTTAGAAAGATTAGAATCATATTCATTCCGTCTCTTAATTACATATGATTTCTTGTATATAGTGCTTTGTGACTTTTGTATCTTTGAGGACTCGTAAAATTGTGTAAAACACCCTGTATATTAGTATCACGGCAATAGTTTTTTTTTAAAGCTAGATAACTATAAGACCTTTCCAAAAATAATAAACTTAATGGGCTTAGGTCCAATAGTTGAAATAGTTCCGAAGTTATAGCTCGATAAACGCTCCGGAAATCCACCAAAAAGGTAAGTGAAATGTCCACTATAACACATGTCTTTGAGATGTAAAAGAACATTTTAACATAATTTGCGTCTAGAGCAAGTTGAGAATTTTTTGCTGAATAATTTTGAAACACTCCATTCGTATTTAAACAATAAATTGCTGAAATGCTTAATCAAAAGAAACTTTCTCACTTCTTTTTCTTACGAAAGCACCAAAGCAAGTAAAGCAACACTCGGGTCTTGGAAAACTAAATAGACAAAGTTGTAAACAGTTAAACAGATCGTTGAATAAAAAAAAATGTGTATTTTCTGGTCGTTAGGCGAGGGCACGTCATTACAAAACTGTTATATCCTCGATGAAAGCTGGATGCTATTGTTTGGGTAAACAACACGTAACCCCAGACGAAATAAAGATTAATGCAGGAACGTTATAGCCATAGCCTACACATCAGATCTCGGCATTTGTGTGATAAACACACAATACCATACATTACAATGGAACGGAAGCGAATTCACGCTTACTTCTAGACAAACAGTTTTATTGCTAATTAAGACTGATCTCGTTCGGGTAGAGATTTACGCTTTCGAAGTGAGATGAAAGAGCTTTGCGGTTCGAGCAGCTTAGGTATAGCCACACAAAATTATTAGAAAAGGTTAGTTAAGGTGGCGCTCTGCGAAAAAGTGCTGATTTTGGTCAACTTCAACTACCAATATCTACTAAACTATAAGAGATACGACTTTGATTTTTATATATGTTACTGTTAACATCATTCACTAAGTATTTACCAAATTTCAATAATGTACATAAAAAACAATTGACATAAAAAATCACAAAATATCCATGTTTTCAACACTTCATCGAGATAATCTTAAGAACCATAATACGTAGATAAATCGGACTGGGACCATTTGAAAACACACAAAAATATCTAGTGACATTACCCACATCCGAAAAAAAATTACTTTTAATTAAAAAAATACGTTTGATATCTCTGTGAAAGAAACGAAATTTGTTGTAGAAAGTTGGTAATCTCACTAGATATAGTCGACTGAAACGATTTGGCGTTTGCTCTTTTTAAAAATGTTTGTTCGTTCTCGAGATTATCTCAAAAAACAATTTTTGTTAGTTCTGGCACCGGCCACCAGTTGGCGCTTCAAATTTGGGCTGTCTGAATTGTCGCCTAAGGCAAAATATCTCCTCGGGTCCCTTCAGGTAGTGGAGAATCAACCCCTCATTGTAAATTTTATTTGTCCGCATTATTGTGGCAAAGTTGGAGTAAATAAGACGATTTCGGTACTCACTGCTTGATATTTAGATCTTTAGAAAAGGATTTACATTGATTTATAAATTCCTTTTCAAATTCATTATTAAAATTTTAATTCCACTTGGGTCGGATTTAAAATCCATACGTGTTAAAATTAAACTTTAATTGAATTAAATTTTAATTTCACTTTCTATAAATTGACCGACCTTTAGTAGAAATTTTTTACTTAACGATTATACCACTAATTTTTTGCTGTAACTATTGATTTTTTGGATTTTTGTGAAATTCGATTAGAAATAGTATATTACGCACCGTAAACTGTAAGTGCAATTTTTTTGTCGAGAATGCAATATTGGGAAACCGAGGGTACCGAGGTTTCCTAAGCGTTCGAGACCAAAAGAAGAACTTACAGTTTGAGGTTAGTAAGCTAATTTTAGCAATACCTGCACAAATAAGAAAAAGTAAAACATTTTCTGAATGTATTTTTATGAAAAATCAATAAATGTCAGATTGTTGTCAAATTAAAAATGTGTGTGACGTTCGTTTCGTGTTGGGGATACAAAACAAAAAAAACACTTTAAATCAACATTTGTTGCAAAATCAACGCTTCAATACTGTTCTGAAGGTATTTCAAGTGAAAATAGAAAAATGGATGATATTGAAGAGGCTGCAAGTTTTGCTTGTGCATCATTTTTCATGGAACACGAATGGCATACGTTGGTATGTAATATTTACTTACAGACCACGGGCTGTAAGTAAAATATTATTGCACAGTAACCATGGAAACTTGCACCTGACTAAAAAGTGTCGCTTACAATGAAAGATATTTGTCAGTGAATGATGACTTACAGAACAGGTATTGCTAAAATGTTTTTATACTCGTTTCAGTTAGTAAAACGTCAATTTTTTAGCATTCTAAAAAATAACTCTTATAAAGTTGACAAAAATGTAAAAAATTTGTAAAAATACTACACGAGAATTCGACAAAGAAGAACATTATTTTCCAAAACATTTCTCAAACGGGTTGTCATTGGTCATTATAATTTGCTTGGAATCCTGCGGATACAACGTTTACAAAAAGTTTTATCAAATAATTTTTAATTTATTCACACTCTGTTTTGGACGAAGTTTATCGATAAATAATAATAATTATAACTTTATCGATAATAATAATACTTTAACTTGTATGGAAACGCTGATTATCATAATTTATCAAGCTGAAGAGTCAAATAAAAACATTTCCACAGGTAGTATTTAGTTAGAATACATTTTTTCTCTCAGTTTGCCTTAGTTTATCATTCACAAAGGAAAAAAAATACAATATTCTTAGGAATATTATAACAAATTTTGCCAACAGTTATCTTCTTTTTCTATTTGATTAATAATTTAATAATAACAATTTAAAAATGAATAATTATAATTAGCAAAAATTTGCATAAACTCTCAATATTTCGTAAATACATACATACGATGCGTCTCTGAATCAACCGATTCCTCGTGAAAGAACGATGAATAATATTTTGAATATTTCGATTCATAACAAGCCACTAGCCCTGTCCGAAGTACCTGCTTGAGATAAAGGATGAAGTTGGGACCATGAGCTTACTAGGGGGTTGTAAATTATTAGACAGAGAAACTCAGCCCTGTTATAAATCATTTTAGGCCCAAACATTTTCGATAATATTCCGATTTAAGCGACCCCTGTGCGGGAATAAGTGTCGTCCTCATCGACTTTCGCCACCTTAAGACAACTGGCACAAATATCAATTTATTAATTTATTTATGGTGGCGTCATTTTTATTTTAGGTAGCTGTACACTAATAATGAGTATAAAAAAACTTACACATTTGCCTAATAGATATGTAAAAAGTTGTAAACTGGTAATTGCATAATCCAGCTTCGTCTGAGTGTGGAAAGTTTACCCAATTTTGGATGAGTTTAAAGAGTTGAACCTCAATACAATAACTTTGTGCGGAAAATCAATTTTGTAAGTTGGCCAATTTATCAATATTGGTTTCTCTTCGTTCTGAGGAAATTATATAGTCATCTAGCATTTTACTCTTTCAGCAGTAAGAAATGTAAAAATTAATGAACAATTTAAGCTGAGGGGAAAAACGTTTAAAACTCCTCGTTCCAGTTTAAAAGACTCTTTCACTCTATTTTTCATCACGTCTTGTGCCTGTATTCTTAACTGAAATTAAAAATATTAAGAAGGATTAGTCAATCTGCAAACAGGGTCTAATTTTCTAGAAAATTTGTCAGGCTCTTTATTCGTTTAATCCTAATAGCGACTGTCAGCTTCAGATATTATTAATTTGCATCCGTAATAATCCCAAGCCCGGAACTTTTGCTTTCGAATTCAAAAGGGATTTGTGTAAAGATTGAAATCTTTCGCAAAAATTAAGAATTGTAATCAATTCCATTTTGATCAGCAATTAATTAATTTTTTGCACAGAAACTAGAAGTAATCGTTATAATACCAGAGATCGAATTTCTGGGAGGTTATAAACTTTATTTTGGTGTAAAACAAATCAGGTAATTTAGGATATATTTTTTATTAATTCCTACAGCGGGAAAAATAAAAACATAATTTACTGAAATAAATTCCATTACAAAAACAAACAAAACGAAATACGATTTGTAAAAAAAACTTAAAATTCTCAAATGCACAAAAAAGCTATAAATAAGTTAAACGTAAATATTGTTGTAAATTTGCTGTTGTAAAATTAATTCTTTTTTCCATAAAAAAATCATCTTAACCTAGAAAATGAACCAACTGTTTGAGAAATGGTCTAGTAGTAAAATCAGGCACCTCTACATTACCAAAATTTTTTCATTCAATTACCATTTTTATGTTCAGTAGATTTTTATATTCAGAATTTTTTTTACATTTTGTCTTATTTTGTCACTAATACATTAGCTAACTAACAGTTTTTATAATAATTTACACTTTATTCATACACTTTATTATTATCAGTTCAATAACTTCAGCAAGTGATAGGCTTTTACTGTTTCTAAGTTTGTTATGCTAAAATTTCACAGTGACAAAAACAAGTCATTGTCGTGAATGTTTAGAATTAAAAGACACTGCAACCTTAAAAAATAATTATATAATATACAACTATGTAGTATTTCCAAATGAAAAGTAGAAAAAAAATTGTTATTTATTCGACGAATCGGACGCTTTATTTCACGGATGGATTATTATTAAACTATGAGTGATAACGAGGGGTTTGTCATCCACGGGGTGAAATAAATGAACCGAATCATGTGAAATTAAAAAGCTGAATCACAAGAAACCTAAAATATAGCGAGATTGCAATTCTGCAATAGAACTGCAAAGTAAGAATATTATGAAATTGGAAAACTAAAATTATAAGATAACGAAACCCCGAAAAACTGAAAAACTTTAGGAAAAGCGTAGAAAGTGTGGCGAAACTAGGAAAATAAAAATCTTAGTTAGTTGACGGTTAAACCAAAATTATTCCGGTTACCAATTTATTTCCTGGTATGGCGTATTTCAGTGCTCGGTTATGATTTAACTGAGGTTAAAAGCTTTACTTAAGAAAATGTGTTAAATAAGCAATTTTTTTAAGGTTACGCCCAGTATTTCAGTTGATGGTTAAACCAAAATTATTCCGGTTACCAATTTATTTCCTGGTTTGGCGTATTTCAGTGCTCGGTTATGATTTAACTGAGGTTAAAAGCTTTACTTAAGAAAATGTGTTGAATAAGCAATTTTTTTAAGGTTACGTCCGGTATTTCAGTTGACGGTTAAACCAAAATTATTCCGGTTACCAATTTATTTCCTGGTTTGGCGTATTTCAGTGCTCGGTTATGATTTAACTGAGGTTAAAAGCTTTACTTAAGAAAATGTGTTGAATAAGCAATTTTTTTAAGGTTACGTCCGGTATTTCAGTTGACGGTTAAACCAAAATTATTCCGGTTACCAATTTATTTCCTGGTTTGGCGTATTTCAGTGCTCGGTTATGATTTAACTGAGGTTAAAAGCTTTACTTAAGAAAATGTGTTGAATAAGCAATTTTTTTTAAGGTTACGCCCGGTATTTCAGTTGATGGTTAAACCAAAATTATTCCGGTTACGAATTTATTTCCTGGTTTGGCGTATTTCAGTGCTCGGTCATGATTTAACTGAGGTTAAAATCTTTACTTAAGAAAATGTGTTGAATAAGCAATTTTTTTAAGGTTACGTCCGGTATTTCAGTTGACGGTTAAACCAAAATTATTCCGGTTACCAATTTATTTCCTGGTTTGGCGTATTTCAGTGCTCGGTTATGATTTAACTGAGGTTAAAAGCTTTACTTAAGAAAATGTGTTGAATAAGCAATTTTTTTTAAGGTTACGCCCGGTATTTCAGTTGATGGTTAAACCAAAATTATTCCGGTTACAAATTTATTTCCTGGTTTGGCGTATTTCAGTGCTCGGTTATGATTTAACTGAGGTTAAAAGCTTTATTTAAGAAAATGTGTTGAATAAGCAATTTTTTTAAGGATACGCCCATTATTTCAGTTGACGGTTAAACCAAAATTATTCCGGTTACAAATTTATTTCCTGGTTTGGCGTATTTCAGTGCTCGGTTATGATTTAACTGAGGTTAAAAGCTTTATTTAAGAAAATGTGTTGAATAAGCAATTTTTTTTAAGGATACGCCCATTATTTCAGTTGACGGTTAAACCAAAATTATTCCGGTTACCAATTTATTTCCTGGTTTGGCGTATTTCAGTGCTCGGTTATGATTTAACGAGGTTAAAAGCTTTACTTAAGAAAATGTGTTAAATAGGCAATTTTTTTAAGGTTACGCCCGGTATTTCAGTTGATGGTTAAACCAAAATTATTGCGGTTACCAATTTATTTCCTGGTTTGGCGTATTTCAGTGCTCGGTTATGATTTAACTTAGGTTAAAAGCTTTACTTAAGAAAATGTGTTGAATAAGTAATTTTTTTAAGGTTACGTCCGGTATTTCAGTTGACGGTTAAACCAAAATTATTCCGGTTAGCAATTTATTTCCTGGTTTGGCGTATTTCAGTGCTCGGTTATGATTTAACTAAGGTTAAAATCTTTACTTAAGAAAACGTGTTGAATAAGCAATTTTTTTAAGGTTTCGCCCGGTATTTCAGTTGACGGTTAAACCAAAATTATTCCGGTTACCAATTTATTTCCTGGTTTGGTGTATTGCAGTGCTGGGTCATGATTTAACCGAGGAAATGTGTCGGATTACCAACTTTTTTTCGGAGTTATAGTTGGAACCAACAATATTTGAGACTCATTATAGAATAAGCCGATTGCCCCTCACAATGGTTTATGTCCCTTGCGGTAAAGATGCCATAAACAAATTTACATTTCTTAGGGAGGCACCTTTCAAACGTTTGTACGGAGTGATGGACCGTAACAGAAATTTGTGTATGGGCTTTCACCAAACAAATATTTAATACAATTTTATTAACATTTAGGTATATTTTTAAAATGTTTGTTCACAATTAAAGTGATCTAAGAAACTAACTAATCTAATGAATTTTGAAACTTTAGTTTGGAATAAATGAAAAGTTTACTATGAAAATTACTCAATACGGCTCATTTGTGAATCTTCAGGGTGGTGCTACCAGATGTGAAGAACTGTTACGGTAACCGCAAAGCTGCTTAACCCTCAATAAAGCTTGCATAAGTCAATCTCAAATATTTCTGGTTCCTACTATAGACATACTCATGAGCAATGTCCTAATTTTCTTAACCTAATTTTTTCCCGAGACATCACGTAATTTTTCCACTTTCTGTGACTGTAACTATGTTTTTGTAGCAAACGTGATTTTAACGTGAAATTAAAAATGTATGGAATTGACGTTATTCTCTTATTCTGATAGTCTTTGTGAAAAAGAGAATGGAAAGTGTTTAAAAATGGTCTACCTCGAGGACAAACAAGGGATGAAGGTATTTTATACGGTCTCATCTTTATCGATGCGATGGAAAAGATAAAATTGGTTTTGATTTGTAATTAATTTCTAATTTTGACACAAAAAAAGAGTTTACGCTCAAAGAAAAAATATTGTAATAAACTCGTTTATTAATGGCCGATTAATAAACTCAACTATTAAAGGCACCCACTCGCTCGTTTGTGCTTTAAACAGTTAACAAACTAGTTTATTAAATAACTATTACTTGACGTTTAAATACAGGGGGTTCCGTCTAAACCCCACATTAGAAGTATTGAAAGTTCTAATAAAGATATTTATCTGAGAGTTGGTACTCAGGCATAATCCGTTGAGTTATGCTCAATGAAAATATTTTCAAGATGGCAGCACTTCCGGTTATACCGGAAGTCGCTATTAACTTTCTTCTTTTAAATGGAAAGCTATATTTTTCACTGCGTTTTTGGATTAGTTGAGTTATTTTAAAAGAGTTTTTATTAGCTTTCCCTATACCCAAGTTTAACCGTTTTCGTGATATTTAGGATTTTTGAAAATTTTTGAATTTGCACCTATCCTTTAAAAAATCGGTAACTCGCTTAGTTTTAGAGATTTCGAAATCATGTTTGAAGAGTTGAAAGAGAAAGCCTATATCTGTTGTTCAGTGTGATCAAAATTGGAATTGAAGTTAATAAACCTAAAAATTTTAAGGTTAAGTTTGGACAACTTCAAGTACCCAAAACTTAATTTTTTCAAATGGGATGTCCCAATTTTTCTTCTACTTGATGGAGGAGATTTTTTTTCTGCATCTATCTGTATTAGCATTCCCTATACCTATCTGTGATAATTTTCAAGTTGGTTTTTTTGTTATTGTAGGAAATTTCTTACTAACCACAGCTATTTTTGCATAGTTTGCCATAAAAACATTTCTGATTAAACTTAAACGACAAACTCTGTTCAAAATTGTGTTATCAGACTGTGAGAACAAAATAAAGTCATTGGGTGTTGGTTTGAAAAACTTTAATTTCTCACCTTTTTTCATTCGTTTCCATGGCAACCTATGAGGAAAGGCCTATGGCTAATGAATTTCTCAATCCCAACAAAAAGGTATTGTAACTTGAAAACTATTAAACATAAGTATAGGGAATGTTAACACAGATCGAAGCAGAATTAAATTCTCTACCATCTAGTGAAATGAAACTTTTGTCATTTCATTTGAAAAAAATGAGTTATGGGTGCTTAAAGTTTTGCAAACTTAATTTTAAAAATTTGGAGTTTGTTATTCTTTTTTAGAAATTTGAAAACACCAAAGGAAAGATCTAGGCTTCCTCTTTCAAATGAGCTCAAAAATATTTCCAAATTTTTAAAAATCGTAGAGTTATCGATTTTTGAACTGGAAGGTGCAAATCCAAAAAAAATTGAAATACCATAAATATTTCGTAAACGGCTAAATTTAGGTATAGGAACAGCTTATGAAAACTACCTTAAAATAACTCTAGTAATTCAAAAACGCATTAAAAAATATAGCATTCCATTTAAAATAAGGAAGTGCTGCCATCTTGAGAATATTTTCATTGAGCAGGACCTAAAAGATTATGGTTGCACACAAATTTTGAGATGACTATGATTATTAGAACTCTCAATACTTCTAATGTGGGGTTTAGACAAAACAGCCTGTATAATATTGTGCATTTATGTAATTTGTACCGAAAAATGATTGCATTTCAGCGATTGGCGAACACAAAGCACAACGCGTCTAGACATCAAAATAATGATAACATAAGGGTGGCGTGCTCTATTTCCCTCCTGAGAAGGGGAGTGTAGAAGCTTAGGTCACGCTAAAGTCACGTCATGGACGTGGTATTGACCCACCCTCCAACTGCCATTGTTCGAAAATACCCCTCTTCACTAATTATTAATTCTAACGACCTTTATCGTAATTTCGCTCACAAATGTTTTCGTATAATGTGTCTGATTTATTACACGAGATAAAAATACATTTGACGCCTTTTTATTCTCGCATGTGTTCTTCCGTCAATTTTAAAATACCTACCTAGTTTCTTTTGAAGCATAAGCGATGACTTCCAAACTCGATAAAAAATTGGTCTATGCGTTTATAGCAAATCAATAAAAAGCTCATGGGAACGAACCTTTCGAAACTCGGAAAAGTGTGTGGGATAAAAGTGAATAAAAAAAGGAAGTAAAATGGAAAAACTTTATTTATTTCTGTCAAAAACAAACAAGTATTAATATTTTCTGGAAAATGCTTTATCACAACGATTTCGACGGATTACAACAAATGATGCAAAAATTTGAAAAAACAGACATACTTAAAACGAACTAATTAGATAGTTTGTTGCCTACAAATGCGGTAAATATCTATAAAATAGCCTTTTTCACAGTTGTTTTTAATTTTCAGCTTTTTTAACAAAATTTTGCAACATTATAGGTGAAAAAAGACTAGAAAAATTTTGTTTTAGTAAAATCTTAAATAAAAACTGTGAAAATACCACAGCTAACCATGATTGGTGGTATTGTTAATAAAACCGGTTTTGAATTCAAAAACGTAAAATTTAATATCAATTTTGGCTTACATTTTCGGCTCGTTTTCTACATTTTTCGAATAGTAATTGTGTTTCACTCGAAAAATGTAAAAATCGTGCAATTTCTAACAAAATTTAGTTTTTTTTGGTTATTTTTTACAAATTTTTGAAAACAAATCGGATATATCACAACAGTGGAAAAGACAAAATCAGTCTCATTTTTGGTCCGAATATGGTGAGTTTTAGTCTCATCTAGCAAATCTTACAAGAAGTATCCTTACACGTTTTTACCAAGTTTTATGTTTTTTTAGGTTATTTTTGACAAAATTATGATCAAAAATCAAGTCATTTTTCGATCGAATTTTGTGATTATTCAGGCAATTTAAATTAAATTTTTCGAAAAACAATTACTTGAATAATCAAAAAAAGGCACAACATATTCGTACTAAAATTTTGTCATTTTCGCTTGTTTTTAACAAGATATTGCGAGATAGTTGAGAAATACGAAAAAATTTGGCGATTTTTCAGTCCGGTTTAGCAAAAACCGCGAATTTCGATTTAAAACACTATTTTCTGCCAAGTTTATGTTTTCTTTTTTGCATATTTTTGTCAAACTTTCTCATATTTCGGCGGCATGTTTAAATTTAAATTTAATCTGTCTTCAATCCAAAATCTTATTGTTTTTAACTTAAGCTGTTATATTTTTGGCTCATTTTAACAACATTTTATGCACAAATAACAAACCAACATGTTAAAACATATGAAAAACCTAGTGTTATCTAATTTTACCACTCGATTTTGTCTGTTTTGGTGGCGTTGTAATTGTTTTATACGAAACATGAGTGCTGTGGATGTCTATTGCATTTTAAGGAACAATAAAAAAATCATCAAGAAATCAAGTACAGATTCCTACTTTTCAACGTCAACAACGATGCACATTTAAAATCCTAGCGCGCGGTGTTGCCAAAAAGTGGGGAATTTAAACCAATTTCTACTAAGTTAAAATATTGGGTGAGATTCATCATATCGGTTAGTTACCAAAAATTTTAACCGTGCAGGGAATCTCAGTTATTATAAAAGATACGAAGTTGGTTAAATTAGAGCAAAGTTGCGCATTTTTATGGTGAAAATTTGATGTCATTTTTTAGTTTTTGAATTATTGAGAAAAATCAAAAATTTGTAATTTTCGTTTTTATTTTTTTAAGTGAAAACTAAGAAAAGTAGACGTTTTAAAGTAAGACATTCTCCAGGAACTTTTTTACAAGAAATCTAAATTTGTCATCGCCTTTTCCATGGCCTTCTTCATGTCATAGTTACTCAACACTCAACTTTGGTTTTTCTTATAGACGCCATATTTAATACTTGTATTTTTGAAAAGTCTTTTTGTTCCTGATTACAATAATGTATCGCATGATATGATCGAATCTTACATGCTGATATAAAAGCGTTTTTGCAAAAAGTGTTTTGGAAAAAAACGCCAAAAATTTTGTTTAACAAACTAACTTTTGACAGATCTATTAAATATGCGAGCAGAATTTTTATAACTTTGTCTTGTGGTTTGTTTTACAAAAAATAAACTTCTAGCTTATCATGTCGTTTAGTTTTTAAATAAATAACCTTGGCGGAAATGTGGACCTTCCAGATCCAAATTCAATTAAACTTCCAAAATCTCGTTTGTTTAAAAACAAAATTGTTGATGTTTTTTCCAAAGCACTCTTCGCAAAAAAAATTTTTCCCATTTCGATTACATCATGTGATGCATTGTTGTAATCAGAAATAAAAACACTTTTCAAAAATACAAAAATCAAATATAGGAAAAACCAAAGTTGAGTGTTGTAACTCTGACATCAAGAACGCCTTGGAAAATACGATGACAGATTTAGATTCCTCGCAAACAAGTGCCTGAAAAACGTCCTAGTTAAAAACGTCTAGTTTTTTTGGTTTTCGCATGAAAAAATAAAAACGAAAATTACAGATTTACGTTTTTTTCCAATTATTCAGAAATTAAAAATGACACATCAAGTATAAAAGAGAGCAACTTTGTCGTAATTTAACCGACCTCGTATCTCTTATAATAACCCCATGGTGGAGCTCGAAAAACGCACACCTTGTATATTTTATATTTTTATCCTAACCTTTAATAATTTCTAGTAGGTCGATCTCTATGGCTTCATAAAGTTCTCGTTGGATTTTAGTGGACATAAATCTCTCTTATACTCTTGCATTAATTCTTTAATTAAAGACTTCATAGTGATAAATCAATAATAAACCCAAAATTGAACCAACACATAAAAAAGTAATTCGGATTCTTGCTGAAGTTTTAATACGAGGGTCATCACCTTTATCAATGTCAACAAAATGTTTAATAAGTTAACAAAATATAATAACACACGGTTTGAACTTTTCCCTAACATTTTAGATTCTTCCTGCTACATTTCAGATGACCTTAAACGATAAATGTGGAGTAGAATTCTGGTGTAACAAATAACACAATTTGATTTAATTTCTGAAATTTCATCTTGCAAGTGTATTGAAAAAGCTACATCAAGTTCATGATGAAGGGCAAGTACGAATGTACTTCGTGTTATAAAAATGCATCACGCAAAGCTAATTATCATGTATATTGTGGGTAATAAAACTTTTCTAAAAATACATAATGTGTGGTTAAACTCGACTAAACCAAAAAATTTTGACCTTCGAACTTTAGGACGCGACGATTTAATTGTAAACCAAACTTTACAAACATTTCTAACATAATTACAGTGGAGTCCGGTTATAACGAACCCGCTTATAACGAACTTCCGGATATAACGAACTAGATTTGAGAAATATTTTGGAGTTGATAACGACAAATCAGCAAGAAAAGTGTTGACTGATGAACACATTATTGAATTACTAACTGAAAACATGCTAAATCTATGAAAAACATAATTACACTGTGAATTTGATAGTTGTGCAAAATAATATTTTATGATAGAAGAGCTCAAAAAAAGTCAAAACAAATCACCTTGCTTTATCCGAATGCTTTTATTTAACTTTTGAAACATAGGAGGTGTAGCGTCTAAAAATTCGTCAAAAATAACGCAATATCAAGTAGGTTTACCTTTTTTGAGTACTTTTTTCCAAAGTTAACATCACCGATAAGATTATTTTTGAATGAAATTTTGGGAGCTAATATCATTGTCCAGTTCTGTAATTGTCCCAGATTTCATTTAGAAAAAAAGTCGGGTTCAAATGATATGAATTTTTAAATTTAAGTTGAGGGAAAATTAGATTATTGCCCCTTTACACCAACAAAACTTTTTTCAGACTGTTGTCGTCAATATTTTTTAATTGAGAATTAATAGACATTACCTTGGGCTATAATTGTACAAAATTCCATTGTAGAAATAAGTCGGGTTTCGAAAATATAAATTTTTGAAGTGAAGTTGAAGGAAAATTAATTTTTTCTTTTTTACACCAAACATGAATTTTTATCGCACAGTTTTAGTCGATGTTTTTAAACGAATTTTTGAAAGTTAATAGTTATTGTTCACATCTGTAATTGCCCCAAATCTCAGTTAGAAAAAAAGTCGGGTTCGGAATTTTTAAATTTATGTTGAGGGAAAATTAGATTTTTGTTTCCTCACACAATTTTTTTTTCAGATTGTTGTAGCTAATATTTTTAAACGATATTATAGTATAACTATACAAAACTTCATTGTTGAAATAAATCAGGTTCGAAAGACATAAATTTCTGAAGTGAAGTTGAAGGAAAATTAGAATTTTACCATCTTACACTAAACATGAATTTTTTTTCGCAAAGTTACAATCGATATTTTCGAACGAAACTTTGGGAGCTAATAGCCATTGTCCAGTTATATAACTGTGCAAAATCCCATTTAAGAAAATGGTCGGGTTCAGAAGATATGAATTTTTAAATTTAAGTAAAGAGAAAAAAAATCCCTTTAGAAATTCAAGAATGCTGTTTTGGCTTGACTTAGACTCTTAGACCTTCTTGTTATCTACAAACTGGCAAAATTTCACTTAAAAATTTAAACCAAAACAATGTCAGTTGGTTTTTGAAATAACCCAAAATAGTGGTGACAGCACATTTTAACTTTAACTTTTACACTACTCAATATTTTCGAATGAAAAGTGTTGAGGTGGTAAGGTAATGAAATTCTGTTGTTTCTTCACCAAAAAAAAATACGATAAAATAGTTTACATTTTTCTGTGGCTACTAATTTTAACTCAATGTAAAAGATGCTAAAGAACTAAATTTAGAGATCATATTTGTTTAAAATTTTTGTTGGTCGCCGACAAAAACTCTTTATATTTCAGAAACTAGAAATATTCGGATAACGCAAGTTGAGCTATTTTCACTTCTTTTGAGCTCTACTAACACCTCCTTCATGTTTTTTTAAAATACTGATTTATTCCGTCTTATTGTACAGGGTGCTGCATTTTGGATGTCCGAAACTAAGAGGATTAGAGAAAAACGAGTGACACATTCTCGGGTCCGTTTTTTGAGGAAATAATTTTGGTCAAAAACCGCATCCCGCTATCATTTTTTGTTTTCGACTTATAAACAATAGTTGACATATCAGTGCAATCTTAAAAAATTCATATCTTCCTTATTATAAAAAATACACATTTGAAACAAAAACATTATACAGTCACTTTTTACAGAGAATCTAATAATGTTATCAGCGATTTTTTTTAATCATTAGTTTAGCTGTAATAACATAAAGTTTTATTTTTTTTAATAGGAATCATAGGTGGCTGTCATATTTTTGAAAAGCTTATTTTTTCTGATTTGATATGTCTATTTGTGTAATGAATTATTTTTATATATGTATTAAAAAAAACATAACATTTTGCTTTTTCTTTACAGTAGGCCTGAAAACATTTTGGATTTTCAATTAAAATTATGAAAAATGTAATACCCAACAAGTATTTATAATTTAATACTTTTTTAGACACTAATTAATAGAAAAACAGCATAGTAAATTATTATTAGAACAAATTTTTTTAATTAATAAAAATTATTTGTTTTTAGATTTAAAATGGCAATCTTACTTATTGCTATTCTATTCTCTAATTAAACATGCAATGTCGGAAAAAGAAAAATCTTATTAATTGTGTGATTGCTTGTCAATAAAATTTAATTTTACAAAAAAATGTCAATCCAAACACCAATATCAAATCCCATCTGCGGTAAAAAAATGCATAACATTACCAACGTCACCTCCATTGCATTTCACTAAATCATAAAAAAGTGTTATCAAATGATAGTGACACATCGTCTTCAATTTTCTGCACATTTTTTATGTAATTAAAATCTGCGACATTTGTATATTTGTGTTCAATTGAAAATAACTTTAACATAGCTTATTTTTATAATTTCACATTTTTTACTTTAACAACCGTTCACAAAATTTCTAGATTATTCACACCTTTTATGTGAAATAATATTTCCATGGCCAACTACTTTCAAATATTTTAAATATATTTTTATCAAAAGTATATAAAAATATCAAAATGTAATTATATTGTTTTTAGTTCAAAAAAAATAAGCTTCATAGCTAACTGTGATTCGTATTTAAAAAAATATAACTTTATGTTATTACAGCTAAACGAATGGTTAAAAAAAATCGCTGATAACATTACTAAATTCTCTGTAAAAAAGTGCATGTATAATGTCTTCATTTCAAATGTATATGTTTTATAATAAGGAAGATATAAATTTTTAAAGATTTCGCTAAAATGTCAACTTTTGTTTATAAGTCGAAAACAAAAGACGATAGCGGGATGCGGTTTTGACCAAAATTATTTTCTCAAAAAACGGACCTGAGAATGTGTCACTCGTTTTTCTCTAAACCTTTTAGTTTCGGAGATCTCCTAGTCAGACATCCAAAATGCAGCACCCTGTACATGTAAAATAAAAATAACTGCCAAAAAGCCACTTTTTTTAGGTTACCGCTTATAGCGAACCTCGGATAGAACGAACTGATTTTGATGTTCCGAGGTCGTTATAACCGGACTCTACTGTATGCACTTTTTAATAAAGGTTTGCGTACTAGCGTTATCTTCTCCTTTTCACGCTTTGTGGAAAAAAAATGTAATAAGAAGTTATTTTAAATAAGTCTTCTTGATTTAAGAAACTCACACTCTTGTAAGCTGATAAATATAAGAGAAGAGTCCATCTTATTAAAAATATTGTTACAGGGAGCTTAAGAGTGGCATCATTAAACATTAGTCTCAAAAAACGTGCCTAGGAGAAACTCATTTCGAGGGAATGTGAATTAAATGTCTTTTTCACGGTATGAGCCACTTTGAAAATTATTTATTCCTGTTGTAAAAACTCCAGTTTTATTAGCATTATTCTGACTAATCTGTTTTTTTTATAACGAATATTTGTGGAAAAATATAACGTTTCCAGGTTTTTGGTGTGAATAAACAGCTGTCTTTCACTCCCAGGTGTCACATAATTGACGTGGCTTTAGATAATTTGGGGTTTTGCAGTAGTCATATACAATACACGCTCTAGATACATGTTTAATTGTTTCGTCTCAACAGGAAGGGTCTAATTCGTGTATAATTTAATTTTGGAAACAAAAACTTTAATTAAACAACTGCAACCCGAAATTTGGTGGTAGACCGTAACGACAAGAAGTTGCTCTTAAATTAAGTAAAATAATTGGGTAGCTAAGCATATCACGTACTTTATCTAGAGTTTCAGACTGGTGTAAAATTCGTTCATTGAAAATTACGCTGTCAGCAGATGAAAGTGATTTAATTAATTAACACTTAGCACACATTGCTACTGAATCGGGTCGGTTGAAGAGCGGACTGCAATTTGCATAGGCGGATGGTTAACCATTTCCTTCCGTCTTTCGTACAGTTCACAACTCACTTTATTTCTGTCGATAATTTGGGGTTATTCAAATTTAGAATGCTAGATACGTGTACTAAAAAGACGAGCTGAGTTTCAGTTTTATTTGATTACTGCAGGATTTACGAGATATTGTTGGAACGAAAATTATGTTCTATTGAATTCTTAATATTTACAGATTTTAATTGGAACCTCGCTGATTTGTAATAACTTTGGATCTAAATAAAAATAGAATTTCCTTTGGGAGTTAAATAGATTTGGGAAAGTCAACAATTTGGTCATTTTGTCATTTCGAAAATATGTCCTAACCAGTATACGTATCAAAATAAGTTCGTTATGTCCAATGAGTGCTACAAAAGGTAAATTAAAACAAAGATTCAAAAAAATATAAAAAGGTGAAAACTTTGCATGGACTTTTTAGCGAATTTCATGCCTTCACATGTCACCGAGTATACAGGGTGTCTGTTTTGTGAGCTCCACCATGGGGATCTCAGTTATTATAAGAGATACGAGGTCGGTTAAATTAGCTCAAAGTGCGCATTTTTATGTTGAACAATTATTTTAGAGAAAACTTGATGTGTCATTTTTAGTTTTTGAATAATTGTAAAAAAACGGAAATTTGTAATTTTCGTTTTTATTTTTTCAAGCGAAAACCAAAAGAACTAGACATTTTTAACTACGGCGTTTTTCAGACACTTTTTTACAAGGAATTTAAATCTGTCATCGCATTTTCTAAGGCGTTCTTGATGTCAGAGTTACAACGCTCAACTTGGTTTTTTATAGACGCCATTTTAGATTTTTATATTTTTGAAAAGTGTTTTTATTTCTGGTTACAATGATGTATTACATGATATGATCGAATCTTACATACTGATCAAAATGGAAAAAAAGTATTTTTGCGAAGAGTGCTTTGGAAAAAACGCCAACAATTTTGTTTTTAAACAAACTAGATTTTAGAAGTTTAATTGAATTTGGATCTGGAAGGTTCACATTTCCGCCAAGCTTACTTATTTATAAACTAAACGACATGATAAGCCAGAAGATATTTTTTTTCAAAATAAAACAAGACAAAGTTATAAAAATTCTGCTCTTATATTTAATAGAACTACCAAAAATTAGTTCGTTAAACAAAATTTTTGGCGTTTTTTTCCTAAGCACTCTTTGCAAAAACGCATTTTCGTAATTTTATCAGCATGTAAGATTTGATCATATCATGTGATACATCGTTGTAATCAGGAACAAAAAGACTTTTAAAAAATACAAGTATTAAATATGGCGTCCATAAGAAAAAGCAAAGTTGAGTGTTGTAACTATGACATCAAAAACGACTTGGAAAATATGACGACAGATTTAGATTCCTTGTAAAAAAGTGCCTGAAGAACGTCCTAGTTAAAAACGTCTAGTTCTTTTGGTTTTCGCTTGAAAAAATAAAAACAAAAATTACTAGATTTTTTTTTTCTCAATAATTCAAAAACTAAACATGACACATCAAATTTTCTTTTAGATAATTGTCCAGCATAAAAATGCGCAACTTTGCCCTAATTTAACCGAGGTCGTATCTCTTATAATAACTGAGATCCCCATGGTGAAGCTCAAAAAAGGGACACCCTGTATTAGTCATGCGAACTTTGGAATAAATTACCGAAAGACTTAAACCTAGTTTACACTACATTTTTGATGAATTTCTAGACGATAAAGTGTAGGTTCTACTCTTTACACAAGTATACATATCTTAAAAATATTGGGATACAGCAAGTTTGTTTGACTTCTTGTGAGTTCTGTTATCATCCCTTAAAATATTTGCACAACGATCAAATTCACATTGTACTTAACTTATGTTTAAATATACAGATTTTCACTGGTTGAAATGTTTTCAGTCAGTGATTCAATAAAATCTGTTTATAAGTTAACACTTCTCTTGCTGCTATGTCATTATCAACCCCAACATATTCTCGAAAGTTTGGCGACAAGAGTTCGTTATCAAAGGAAAATTGCATTACATTTTAAGACAAATCTAGTTCACGGGTTAAGACTTTAAATCTTGATAAAACGTTTACCATTTGATCGCCTAAGTTTCCTAGGTTTTATAAGGATAATTTTACCACAAATAAACAAAATTGTTTGGTCTTAATCTACATTCACTTGATATTTTAAAGCAGATACAATGTTTAAAAATTAGTTTATCACAGAAAAAACGAATTCCAAACTAGACACCAAAAACGAATTTTCAAAACTTTTAGTGAATACAGGGTAATTCTTAAATAGACCGACAAAATTTTATCACAGCTTTCCAAGGATAAGTAGAGACGATCTGTACCATATTTACGTTTTTATTTTGTAGGGGTAGAAACCCCTTAATCCGTGGCACTTACGACGCTCATGAGTTCAAATTAGTTGTATTGGAAAAAATGTGCTTGTTTTCATTATGAATATCGATAATAAACAGTGATCATTGTTGCATTGATCAAGTGTCACCAGATGATTATCATACTTTACACTAACTGTGGGAATACTACTTCCTAACACATCAGTGGCGTACGTTTTATCTCCAACATAACTTTAAAAAAATGTATTTCAAAAACGGTTACACAAGGAATTTTTTTACTATTTTTCCCAGCATGTACTCATTTGACACTACCATTGCTAGAATTTTGTCGGTCTATTTAAGAATCACGCTGTATATTAAAAAAACTAGACGTGATAGATAAATGTGACATATATTTTAGTTAACAGTGAGCAAGAAGAAAACAAAATCAATATAAATTATCTCTTGGTAAAAGAAAAAACTGTTTTTTGTAAACTAGTGTTATTTTCACCAATAGATTAAATTTGAAAAAACGCTAAATTCATAGTAAAAGTTTAAACTCCTTCAGGAATAAGTGTCTTGAAACTTTCGAATTATTATTATTATTATTACTGTTGATTTTAACAACAACAATCTGCTTTGTTATTTATTAAAGCAAATAATCAAATATCACTAACTAAACAAATTGTTTTAGCTATCTGTAAATACAGGGTGATTCTTTTAGGGCCTACATTAGAAACTTTTTAACTTATAATATAGCTAGAGCTTTAAAATTTTGTACACAATCAAAATCGACCATTCTGAGTTTAACTAAATTATTTTCAAAATAGCTTAACTTCCGGAACTACGAGAAATTGGCGCCAACTTTGAAATTTTAAATAGTAACAACACATTTTTATTGCATTTTTGAATTTACCTTCTCAAACTGAATAAAATTTACCCAAGTTGTTAGTACTTATCTGTCATAGTTTTTGACATATGTCAATTTTTTTGTTAAAATTTTCATTTGAAGGGGTTTATTTAAAATATCATAGCTCTTGAACCCTTTGCAACAAGTGAATAATTTTTTTTACATTCGATAACTAAAGGTGTGAAGATCCTTCTAGAATTTTCAAAATTGTCAACTGCCAAAATTCAAGGCTAGTATGATTTTTTTAAAATGGTTATCAAAAAACGGTTATAACTCAGTTTTTTCAAATGGAACGACCCTATTTTCTTAACGACGATCGAAAGAACATCGACATTTATGGTGACTTTTATCAACACGTCCTATACCTATCTCTCGCAGTTTTTGAAATAATCACAAAAAACGGATTTTACTTTGTAATTTTCATCGTTAAGGCCTACTTGCCTTGCAAAATGGTCAACAATTGTCAAACTTCAACATTTTATTTAGTTTTAGCTGGTTCATTATGGAATAAACAATAAAACAATAATATTTAATTATGGTTTATTATAACTTAGTGAATTATGTAAAGTAACTCAGTCAGTCTGCCATCGAATTTTGAACTGAAATGATGGAGAAATCGAACATTTTTTTAATTAATAGTACAACTTTGAGTCGTGTGAAATCAGCCACAGATCTCAGCCACAGGTTCCTTACGTAGAGGAAATTTCAGATAAAATATTCGTGTTAAAATATTTAATTAATGCAAGTAATTTACGAGTAATAATAGTGAGATGAGAAGAATTGTTGATGAGAGAACTTGTAAGCATAAGGGTTTCCTTGCAAACACACTCCCTCACAGTAACAACCCTTTAAGTGACCTCAGAAATAATACAAATTTTTTAAGAATTCTGATCTGGCAAAGCAAATTGAGATATGCCAAAAAATTTCTTATTTTTTACTGAATAAAACTGCCTAATCAGATTCTCTTGCAAAGTCACCCTTTAACCCAGCCACAACCCTCGTCTTAGAAAATACGATTTTTTGAAGAATTCCGATCTGACAAAACAAATTGAGATATGCCAAAAAATTTCTTATTTTTTGTCGAATAAAACTGCCTAATCAGATTCTCTTGCAAAGTCACCCTTTAACCCAGCCACAACCCTCGTTTTAGAAAATACGATTTTTTGAAGAATTCCGATCTGACAAAACAAATTGAGATAAGCCAAAAAATTTCTTATTTTTTATTGAATAAAACTGCCTAATCAGATTCTCTTGCAAAGTCACCCTTTAACCCAGCCACAACCCTCGTTTTAGAAAATACGATTTTTTGAAGAATTCCGATCTGACAAAACAAATTGAGATATGCCAAAAAATTTCTTATTTTTTATTGAATAAAACTGCCTAATTAGATTCTCTTGCAAAGTCACCCTTTAACCCAGCCACAACCCTCGTCTTAGAAAATACGATTTTTTGAAGAATTCCGATCTGACAAAACAAATTGAGATATGCCAAAAAATTTCTTATTTTTTGTCGAATAAAACTGCCTAATCAGATTCTCTTGCAAAGTCACCCTTTAACCCAGCCACAACCCTCGTTTTAGAAAATACGATTTTTTGAAGAATTCCGATCTGACAAAACAAATTGAGATATGCCAAAAAATTTCTTATTTTTTATTGAATAAAACTGCCTAATCAGATTCTCTTGCAAAGTCACCCTTTAACCCAGCCACAACCCTCGTTTTAGAAAATACGATTTTTTGAAGAATTCCGATCTGACAAAACAAATTGAGATAAGCCAAAAAATTTCTTATTTTTTATTGAATAAAACTGCCTAATTAGATTCTCTTGCAAAGTCACCCTTTAACCCAGCCACAACCCTCGTCTTAGAAAATACGATTTTTTGAAGAATTCCGATCTGACAAAACAAATTGAGATATGCCAAAAAATTTCTTATTTTTTATTGAATAAAACTGCCTAATTAGATTCTCTTGCAAAGTCACCCTTTAACCCAGCCACAACCCTCGTCTTAGAAAATACGATTTTTTGAAGAATTCCGATCTGACAAAACAAATTGAGATATGCCAAAAAATTTCTTATTTTTTGTCGAATAAAACTGCCTAATCAGATTCTCTTGCAAAGTCACCCTTTAACCCAGCCACAACCCTCGTTTTAGAAAATACGATTTTTTGAAGAATTCCGATCTGACAAAACAAATTGAGATAAGCCAAAAAATTTCTTATTTTTTATTGAATAAAACTGCCTAATCAGATTCTCTTGCAAAGTCACCCTTTAACCCAGCCACAACCCTCGTTTTAGAAAATACGATTTTTTGAAGAATTCCGATCTGACAAAACAAATTGAGATATGCCAAAAAATTTCTTATTTTTTATTGAATAAAACTGCCTAATTAGATTCTCTTGCAAAGTCACCCTTTAACCCAGCCACAACCCTCGTCTTAGAAAATACGATTTTTTGAAGAATTCCGATCTGACAAAACAAATTGAGATATGCCAAAAAATTTCTTATTTTTTGTCGAATAAAACTGCCTAATCAGATTCTCTTGCAAAGTCACCCTTTAACCCAGCCACAACCCTCGTTTTAGAAAATACGATTTTTTGAAGAATTCCGATCTGACAAAACAAATTGAGATATGCCAAAAAATTTCTTATTTTTTATTGAATAAAACTGCCTAATCAGATTCTCTTGCAAAGTCACCCTTTAACCCAGCCACAACCCTCGTTTTAGAAAATACGATTTTTTGAAGAATTCCGATCTGACAAAACAAATTGAGATATGCCAAAAAATTTCTTATTTTTTATTGAATAAAACTGCCTAATTAGATTCTCTTGCAAAGTCACCCTTTAACCCAGCCACAACCCTCGTCTTAGAAAATACGATTTTTTGAAGAATTCCGATCTGACAAAACAAATTGAGATATGCCAAAAAATTTCTTATTTTTTGTCGAATAAAACTGCCTAATCAGATTCTCTTGCAAAGTCACCCTTTAACCCAGCCACAACCCTCGTTTTAGAAAATACGATTTTTTGAAGAATTCCGATCTGACAAAACAAATTGAGATAAGCCAAAAAATTTCTTATTTTTTATTGAATAAAACTGCCTAATTAGATTCTCTTGCAAAGTCACCCTTTAACCCAGCCACAACCCTCGTCTTAGAAAATACGATTTTTTGAAGAATTCCGATCTGACAAAACAAATTGAGATATGCCAAAAAATTTCTTATTTTTTATTGAATAAAACTGCCTAATTAGATTCTCTTGCAAAGTCACCCTTTAACCCAGCCACAACCCTCGTCTTAGAAAATACGATTTTTTGAAGAATTCCGATCTGACAAAACAAATTGAGATATGCCAAAAAATTTCTTATTTTTTGTCGAATAAAACTGCCTAATCAGATTCTCTTGCAAAGTCACCCTTTAACCCAGCCACAACCCTCGTTTTAGAAAATACGATTTTTTGAAGAATTCCGATCTGACAAAACAAATTGAGATAAGCCAAAAAATTTCTTATTTTTTATTGAATAAAACTGCCTAATCAGATTCTCTTGCAAAGTCACCCTTTAACCCAGCCACAACCCTCGTTTTAGAAAATACGATTTTTTGAAGAATTCCGATCTGACAAAACAAATTGAGATATGCCAAAAAATTTCTTATTTTTTATTGAATAAAACTGCCTAATTAGATTCTCTTGCAAAGTCACCCTTTAACCCAGCCACAACCCTCGTCTTAGAAAATACGATTTTTTGAAGAATTCCGATCTGACAAAACAAATTGAGATATGCCAAAAAATTTCTTATTTTTTGTCGAATAAAACTGCCTAATCAGATTCTCTTGCAAAGTCACCCTTTAACCCAGCCACAACCCTCGTTTTAGAAAATACGATTTTTTGAAGAATTCCGATCTGACAAAACAAATTGAGATATGCCAAAAAATTTCTTATTTTTTATTGAATAAAACTGCCTAATCAGATTCTCTTGCAAAGTCACCCTTTAACCCAGCCACAACCCTCGTTTTAGAAAATACGATTTTTTGAAGAATTCCGATCTGACAAAACAAATTGAGATAAGCCAAAAAATTTCTTATTTTTTATTGAATAAAACTGCCTAATCAGATTCTCTTGCAAAGTCACCCTTTAACCCAGCCACAACCCTCGTTTTAGAAAATACGATTTTTTGAAGAATTCCGATCTGACAAAACAAATTGAGATATGCCAAAAAATTTCTTATTTTTTATTGAATAAAACTGCCTAATTAGATTCTCTTGCAAAGTCACCCTTTAACCCAGCCACAACCCTCGTCTTAGAAAATACGATTTTTTGAAGAATTCCGATCTGACAAAACAAATTGAGATATGCCAAAACATTTCTTATTTTTTATTGAATAAAACTGCCTAATCAGATTCTCTTGCAAAGTCACCCTTTAACCCAGCCACAACCCTCGTTTTAGAAAATACGATTTTTTCAAGAATTCCGATCTGACAAAACAAATTGAGATATGCCAAAAAATTTCTTATTTTTTATTGAATAAAATGTGATTTGTTAGACTTGCTTGCAAAGTTAAGATAATCACAAATTCACAAATCCTCTGCCCTTGCTTAAAATTTCATAATAAGAGAAAGGATGTAGAAATAAAACGGTAAAAACAGATTAGTGTGATTTATTTTCATAACTTTTACAAACCAATATGATTACTTTGATTGTATTAATAACGATAAAATTGAAAATAAAGAAACAATACAACATAACAATAAAAATTGATATTAAAGAAACTTCTTGACGAAGTAAAATAACGATTTCTGTAAATTTCAGCTATAAACAAAAATAATATTTAACTCGTGTATAATTACTTTACGAAGAAGGCATTTTTAGCAAATTAATCTACTCGTAGCGATGCTGAATTAGTTTTGTTGGAATATGCTAGTTGTCAAATTAGATAAAATATATTAATTAAAAATTATTTAGGGTTAATGTGCAACATATTCCTTAAGCCCTCTCGCCACGACAAGGCACTAATTCTTGAGAGGGTCATGCGCATGCAAACATGCAACAAACAAATATCTATTGTAGAACGAAACAAAAGAAAATAATAATAGGAACCTAAAAATACTCCTAAGTTTACAGTTAACAGGAATAAACTATATAAAAATAAAATAGCATTCTGCATTTGTGCATTCAGTAAATTAGCAAACAACTAAAAATTTACTAATAAGAAATAAAATGTGAAAAACTTAAAGAATATGGTATTATAGGTACAACTCTTCAAACGCTCTGAATTTTAGGGCATGATACCCTAAGATTTTAAATGTGCATACATTGTTGGCATGTGAAAGTAGAAATCTGTTTTTGATTTCTTGATGATTTTGTTAACGTCTTGTATTTTGTATTTTATAACCTAGTTACCAATTTATTTCCTGGTTTGGCGTATTTCAGTATTGAGTTATGACTTTACCACCGTTAAACTTTTTTCAAGATTAGACATTCTCATGCGCAATGTTCTTGTTTTTCTAATCTCATTTTTTTCGAGATTTCACGCAATTTTGTCACTTACTGCGACTTGTTGATTTATTGTTTGTGTTTTGGTGGCGCTGTAATTATTTTATACGAAACATGTGCTGTGGATGTCTATTGTATTTTCCTACCCAAAAAAGTCATCAAAAAATCAAAACAAATTTCTATTTTTCAACGTCAGCAAGGCATGTGCAGTTAAAATCCTAGAGAGCGGTGTTGCCAAAAAGCTGTGAATTTAACCCTATTTCTACAAAAGCACTGAAATACACGTCTAGAGTTAAAATCTTGGGTAAGATTTAGCGATGGTTAGTTACCATATATTTCAACCTTGCACTGAAATACCGGGCGTAACAAACGCAATACAAACATATTGAAAAATGCATAAGAAGTTATAATAACCAGTATAAGAGAATATACCAATAGAAATAGAAAATTCGTAACGGTTTTTTTACTTCACACATTAAAATAATACAAGTTTCCACTAAAATTTTATGTTTATGTTTTCGATTTATATATTCAATCTGATCCTAGTTTCGTGTGTTAAGAATTTGTAAATCTCGCTGTATACCATCCTATCAATTCAGCTTCAATTTATTTACTAACACAAATTAATATTTTTCTTATTTTATTATTTGTTATTTAATATATATTGTTAATATTGCATCCTCTTTTAAAGTTATCAGTTTATTAGAGGTTCATTCCCCTTACAACGCGTTTCACTTTGTCAGATCGGAATTCTTCAAAAAATCGTATTTTTTAAAACGAGGGTTGTGGCTGGGTTAAAGGGTGACTTTGCAAGAGAATCTGATTAGGCAGTTTTATTCAACAAAAAATAAGAAATTTTTTGGCATAACTCAATTTGTTTTGTCAGATCGGAATTCTTCAAAAAATCGTATTTTCTAAAACGAGGGTTGTGGCTGGGTTAAAGGGTGACTTTGCAAGAGAATCTGATTAGGCAGTTTTATTCAATAAAAAATAAGAAATTTTTTGGCATATCTCAATTTGTTTTGTCAGATCGGAATTCTTAAAAAAATCGTATTTTCTAAGACGAGGGTTGTGGCTGGGTTAAAGGGTGACTTTGCAAGAGAATCTGATTAGGCAGTTTTATTCAACAAAAAATAAGAAATTTTTTGGCATAACTCAATTTGTTTTGTCAGATCGGAATTCTTCAAAAAATCGTATTTTCTAAAACGAGGGTTGTGGCTGGGTTAAAGGGTGACTTTGCAAGAGAATCTGATTAGGCAGTTTTATTCAATAAAAAATAATAAATTTTTTGGCATATCTCAATTTGTTTTGTCAGATCGGAATTCTTAAAAAAATCGTATTTTCTAAGACGAGGGTTGTGGCTGGGTTAAAGGGTGACTTTGCAAGAGAATCTAATTAGGCAGTTTTATTCGACAAAAAATAAGAAATTTTTTGGCATAACTCAATTTGTTTTGTCAGATCGGAATTCTTCAAAAAATCGTATTTTCTAAAGCGAGGGTTGTGGCTGGGTTAAAGGGTGACTTTGCAAGAGAATCTGATTAGGCAGTTTTATTCAATAAAAAATAAGAAATTTTTTGGCATATCTCAATTTGTTTTGTCAGATCGGAATTCTTCAAAAAATCGTACTTTCTAAAACGAGGGTTGTGGCTGGGTTAAAGGGTGACTTTGCAGGAGAATCTGATTAGGCAGTTTTATTCGACAAAAAATAAGAAATTTTTTGGCATAACTCAATTTGTTTTGTCAGATCGGAATTCTTCAAAAAATCGTATTTTCTAAAACGAGGGTTGTGCCTGGGTTAAAGGGTGACTTTGCAAGAGAATCTGATTAGGCAGTTTTATTCAATAAAAAATAAGAAATTTTTTGGCATATCTCAATTTGTTTTGTCAGATCGGAATTCTTCAAAAAATCGTATTTTCTAAAGCGAGGGTTGTGGCTGGGTTAAAGGGTGACTTTGCAAGAGAATCTGATTAGGCAGTTTTATTCAGTAAAAAATAAGAAATTTTTTGGCATATCTCAATTTGCTTTGCCAGATCAGAATTCTTAAAAAATTTGTATTATTTCTGAGGTCACTTAAAGGGTTGTTACTGTGAGGGAGTGTGTTTGCAAGGAAACCCTTATGCTTACAAGTTCTCTCATCAACAATTCTTCTCATCTCACTATTATTACTCGTAAATTACTTGCATTAATTAAATATTTTAACACGAATATTTTATCTGAAATTTCCTCTACGTAAGGAACCTGTGGCTGAGATCTGTGGCTGATTTCACGGAAATCAACTTTGTCGTATTTTTCGAAAGTTTACTCGATTAAAAATGAAAATAATGAGCTAAAATTCCGTTTTTTGCGATTCTTTCAAAAACTGTAAGAGATAGATATAGAAAATGTTGATAAAAGTCTCCACAAAAATCGATGTTCTTTTGATTGCCATTGAAAAAATAGGGTCATTCCATTTGAAAAAATTGTGTTATAATTATTTTTTGATCATCATTTTCAAAAAATCATAGTAACTTTGCAGTTTGACAGTTGACAATTCTGAATATTTTAGAAGACCCTTCATACATTTGGTTATCAAATGCGAAAAATTCTGAAACACATGTTTCTTCATTTTTAACTGAAAACCCAAATACCAGTTCTCATAAGTAGAACTTCAAAAATAATGGATTTTTGAATTTAATCCCCTCGGTGATAGAATTTATAAAAATCCTGAATTACATGTCTCTTCTTTTTCAACCAAATGTCCAAATATTAATTTTCATAATCATAACATCAGCAATGAATGATTTTTTACATTTAACCCCCTTGAGGCTGGAACTTTTGACAAATCTGAAACACGCGTTTTTATCTTTAGTCGACAGCTTAAGTACCAGTTTTATGGTTAGAACTTTAAAAACTACAAATTTTTATATTTACTCCATTGGGGGGTGGAACTTCCAAAAATTCAAAAACACGCCTTATTTATTTTTAATGAAAAACTCAAATATCAATTTTCACAAATGTAACTACCCTAAAACACGCTTTTTTATTTTTAGTGTATAGCCCCAATTCCAATTTTTATGGTTAGAAGTTACGTATATTTATATTTAACCCCATTGGGAGATGGAACTTCAAAGAATCTAGAAACACGTCTTTCTTCATTTTTAACCGAAAGCTTAAATATCAATTTTCATGAATATAACTTCAAAAATAACGGATTTTAAAATTTAACCCACTTATTAGGGAGTGGAACTTCTAAAAACCATAAAACACATGTTGCTTCATTTTTCACCGGAAGCCCGAATACCAATTCTCATGGATATAAGTTCAAAAATGACGGATTTGTATAGTTAACCCTCTTTGAGGGTGGAATTTTTAATAATTATAAAACAGGCGTTTGTTTATTTTTAGTCTATAGCCCAATTAAAAATTCTCATGAATATAATGTCAAAAACGAAGAAAGTTTATATTTAACCCCCTTAGGGGTGGAAATGTCAGGTCTTAAAACATGCGTTTTTCATCTTTAACTGAAATCCCAAATACCAATCTGCATGGATATAATTGATAAAATTACTAATTTTTAAATAAACTTTAACACCCTATTTAACCCCCTTAGGGGTTGATTTTTCGAAAATCCTGAAACACGTTGTATAAAAGAAGCCAACATCATTTCATCGGACAGCTGCAAACACGTGTTTCTTCATTTTTAACGAAAGGCCTAAATGCCAATTTTCATGAATATAACTTTAATATTTCTCTTAAAATGATGGATTTTTATTAAAACTTTAACACCCCATTTTACCCCTTTAGAAAAGGATTTTCGAAAAATCCTTTCACCCTCTAAAGAACGTATCTTCCAAATTTCATGTTTCTAGGTTCAGTGGTCTAGGCTGTGCATTGTCTGTCAGTCAGTCATGGTACTGTTTTATATACAGGGCTTTCATTTCAAAAGGAGCCAGTCTCAATAACTTTTGACATTGAGCAAATCTGTTTTCAAGCAAAAACAGGTCGATTAGGATCGCGAGGGGGAAGTTCAAAACCAACATTTGTTACATTTTAGGTTTCATCCCTTAATCGCTAGCTACCACTACTTTAAAATTTTAATTGGCACCCCCTACTTTTTCAAACATTTTCGGACAGGGAAAAAATTTGCGGATCGAACTGTCAAGGAAAAAAATTTGTTGTCTATTCGTTTGTTAGTTAAGGGTGGTTTTATTTTTGAAATTTTTAATCCTAGTAGCATTGGAGGCCAATTTAATTTAAATAAAAAATTTGTAGATTAGAGATGCAATGAGAGAGTTTAAATCCAACATTACTTACATTTTAGGTTTCATCCCTTAGCCGCTAGCCACCCCTAATTTAAAATTTTAAATGGCACCTCCTACTTTTTGGAACATTTTCTGAAAGGGAACAAAGAATTATTCACTTACTGTAAAGGGTTCAAGAGCTGTGATATTTTAAATGAACCTCTGTATATAAAAATTTGCATAAAAAAATGAAATACGTCAAAAACTATGACAGATAAGTATTAACAACTGAGTAAATTCTAATGAGTTTCAAAAGGCGAATTCAAAAATGCAATAAAAATAGGTGGTTACTATTTAAAATTTCAAAGTTGGCGCCAATTTCTCATCGTTCAGCCATTTTGAAAATAATTTAGTTGAACTCAGAATGGTCGATTTGGATCGTATACAAAATGTTAAATCTGTAGCTATACTAGAAATTAAAAAGTTTCTAATGTAGGCCCTAAAAGAATCAGCCTGTATAGATTACTGCATGTTTAAACAATGCCATACAATCATCGACCATTCTGCAATCCCGACTCTCCAAACTCCACTTGTAGCAAACTTCCAAGACCTTCCTTCCAAATTCCAATGCATCATCTCGCCAATATTCACATTGCGAATTATTAATATGACCATAATTTACGAGGTGTCGTAATAAATCCACTTGGAGTAGACGAAAATGGAACACCATGCCATGAGGTTCTCTACACGCAGGTTAGCGGTTGCAGCAGCGGCTTCAGACGTTACACAGACTCCCCGAGCACTAAACCCTCAATATTAATTATTGCCAGGATATATAGAGCGGTCCGATGGACCCTCCTGTCGAAAGTTGATGCACACTAAGCTCGCTCATTAGTTCATTATGTGACCGAAAACTTGCTGCTGCTATCGTTCGTTCCACTAGATAAACCCTCTGAAGTTGATGTGCATATCGTGCATTAATAAATTAGCAACGCTCACAGACTTTTACCCTCACCTTTCCATAAATTTGTTCGGGAGATTTCTGATGGGCTTTTAAACCCGAGAGAGCTGCGTAATGTGCAATGCCCACCTGTAAGCGACTATTTATGCAAATGCTTTTTTATAATCGTTAAGCAAAACAAGGGGGATTTTATAAAATGGCAGGTAGAACGTATAAATTTGGAGAAGCCACACGTGTGACAACCTTAATATACTCCTATCAGATCAAGTTAAACTTCATTTAATTAGGCATAATCCACTTAATGGAATTTGTTTTTATCTAGTTACTTAGCTCGAACGTAGGTATAATGTGTCGTAACAAACGATCACATCTAAGCTCACATTACTTACTAAGTAATGGCCTCACTAAGGCCACATTATTCTGTAAATATTTAGATTTGTCCTTATTTATTGGCTGTTTCTAAACTATAGAAAAAAACACATTTTTTGATGTCAAATAGGAATTAACACGTTTTGTGTTTTCGTATGATTTTGTGTTAAATTGAACTCTAGTAACAAATTTAACTAATTATAAGAGAAAAGCAATCGTGAAAAGTAACGGCTGACTTTATAGTTTCGTTGCGCTCACTCGTTTTGGCAAACATTATTAAATAACGTAAATAACTATTGCATTATTTTTAAACAAACGATGCACATGGTTGTTTTGTGCAAAAATACTTAAAAAAACTTTGGACCCAAAAAGTAAAAGTTCACTTACAAGTAAAATGCTTTTTACATAATATGTTTTTGCTTTTTTAAGACAAAAATAATTTTTATAATTATTATTGTTTTTATTTGAAAAATTATATTGTTTACACCAGTGATTCATCGTTTTTTTACCTGACCTGACCTGACTTGACCTGACCTGACAAGTCTCTATCTTGCGCAAGTGTTTGATTTTTGAAAATTGTTAAATATCTAATTTACTAACTTTTTTGTTGTGTAAAACGCAATTTTTGTACAACTTTTTGGTTAGATAAAAAATCCGAGAAAAAAATGTATTAAAATACCTAATAAGCAAAATTTTGCTAATTTCTGGTACTCAGTAGGCAGCAACTTTTAAAAAAAGATAATTCGAAGAAACTATGTATTGTAATTACCAGAAAATACAAACTTAGAACTTAGATAACTATAACTGAAACATACACAAACTTAGAACTTGTTTCGTGATTTTCTGTATCGACAAAGAATCTTTGAAATAATGACCGATTTAACTAATTTTACAGAAAAAGACCAATTATTAGGCGAAATTGTTTAAAAAAAAAACTTTTAAATAAAAACGATTTCCATCGAAAAATAAGTTAAATTCAACAAAATAAGGTAAATTATAAATTTCAAACATTTTTACAAATTTCTGCATAGACTAAAATAAGATTTTTCTGTTTTTGTTTTCTGGTATGTATTCTACAGGTAAACAACACTTAATGAAGGTCTGAAAACCAAAGGAAAGTTTGCCAAGAAATACGAACATTTTTTTAAAAAAGCTTGATTGAACGAAACAAGCCAAAATAACTCATTTCAAAGCTACAGTTGAACAATTTTTTTAATTAAGGGCAATTTTCGTTAAAGAATAAGTTTAGTTAAATAAAATATACCGAAGAACACATATTTAGAACTATAACTCAAGTAAGACACGTTTTTATTTAACAAATCGGTCGATATGTGGAACTAAATTAACAGAGAAAGAACTTTAATTAAAAAACCTAACTCAATTTACTGAAAAATTTGTTTTTTTGTATAAATAAAATTTTTTAATAGATAAATAAACGATTTTTGTTAAAAAGTAAGCTAAATCGAACAAAGTCATACAAAAAATGTAGAACATACTCTTGTGATGTTCTTTAATAAAATTCTCTTAATAATAAATGATATGTCTCTGGATGTGTATCATTTTTGAATTAAACTCATGAAGAAATGCTTATTTTCCATAAAATAGTGGGAACAAACTTTTACGACGGAATTTGGAAAATTTTGTACGTAATATGTTATAAAAAGCTTTTTTTTGTTTAACGCGCATAATTTGCAAAACTTATTCGCTGCGCTCACTCGTTTTGGCAAACATTATGCTCGTTAAACAAAATCGGTCTTTTCATATAACTAATTCCATAAACTTTTCAAAAATAATAAAATTTGGAAATTTTGGGTTTGATTTAAGCACCAAAGTGAAGAATACCTAAAAAAAATATATAAAAAAATGTTTTTTTTTAAAGCTTTTATTTAAAAGATGCACTAAAAAGTAAAATAATGTATTTCAATCACAAGAGAATATTTTTTCTTACAGGTTAAAATTCTAAAATTTATAAAAGCTTTGGGAGTTGTCAACTGAACAAAGTAATTCTATAATGCCGTAGTTTTATAACTCTCAAAACTTTGGTAAATTTTAGAATTTTAACCTGTAAGAAAAAATATATTCTCCTGTGATTGAAATACATTATTTTTTTACTTTTTAGTACATATTTATTTTTTGCTTTTTAGTCTTTATTTATTGCATAGATTTATTGTTATTACACGGTGCATCTACCGTGACGTCCAAATGACTAACATACCGTCTATGTCGGTATAAGTTACGGTATGTACAAATCGAAAACACCTTTGTAAACATAACCTAAAATTTTTAAACCCCATTTAACACCTTTAGGGGATAATTAACTATATTGAATTGCATTGTCACGCAGATTACGTAAGCATGTTAAATTTCATTTTATTGCGACTACAGGAACCCTCTCAAATTTAAAAATCGAGAACCCCTTTGTAAACATAACCTAAAACTTCAAAACCCCATTTAACCCCTTTAGTGGGTATTTAACTACATGGGATTGCATTGTCACGCAGATTAAGTAAGTATGCAAAATTTCAATTTAGTGGGACAACGGGAACCCTTTCAAATTTGGCTCCGAAAAAATAACCGACAGACAGATAACATTGTGAGTTAAATAAAAGCTTAAAAAAAAAGATTTTTGATCGCTTTGGTTTTTTTTTAACTTTGTTAGTTGTTTGTCCATCCTTGACTGGACTACATTTTAAACCAGAAGTGAGATAATTATACCTTTTCACTTCAATAATAATAAATAAGCTTTTACTGATTTCATTTGTAGTTGAAGCAAGCGTGTGGGCGGAAATTAATATCGAACCAGTGAGAAGATCTTTGTTAGGGTTTGCTAATACAACAAAATACGGCCACGATTTAATTAAGTCTCTTTTTGCCACAACCAACCCAAATACAGACAGAACAAAGGCGTAGATACACCTAAAAACTTAAACATTGACAAAGTTACTTATTTGTAAAGGATCTCAACCTACAAATCACCATCGTTTTTCGTTCTATATGTAATTAAATGTGAGCAAGATTTGTCTGATTAGTGATTATTATTTACTCAAAAACAAACTGCTAGTTGATTAAAGGCCTTAATTATTTACTTTCAAGAAAACTCTTATCTCAAAGATAAGAGGCAATTTAATTGAATAATATTTGTGCTATGCGCTTCGTTATCTTCATCAAATGTTATCAAACGCATCCTGATTTAAATTAACAGAATCCCTTTCAAACAAATATAATTCAGAACAAAACTTGAAAACAGATAACAAGCAATCACAGTTTGTTCGTTTCAAAGAATAAAAGTAGCAAGTTTTTATTTTTATAGTCATAATTAAAAGTTATAAGTCAAAGCTTGAAAACTTGTTTAATTAAAAAAGTCTAAGAGTGATATAAATAATATCGATCCATTTAGCTATGTGAAATCTTTTCTTGTTTGATGAGGTTGACTGCAGTAAACTTTTACAGTTATTACATCAAATGATCGTCAAAGTGAAGAATAATTTACGTATCATATCAGATGGTTATGGTAACGGTGTGATAAATATTATATTATCTCATTCATGCTACAATTTTTCATCTAAACTGTCGTAAACTTGAGTTTAAACGATACTGCTGTCATGCTATATGGCATAAACCTGAATGGAAGAGGCACTACTTTGAACATTTTTACCTATATTTACTTTGAATTTTTTTATAACTACTGAAAAATAAATAGAACAGATATTTACATTACTCAACAAGGGTCGTTGAAGAGAGCATGTTACACATCTCTACCTCCATGTAGTGATTTAAATAAAAAAAAACATGTTATTTTTATACAGACTGTTCGAAAATAATTGTTCCAGTGGACTGTGGAGTGTGGAATTAATTTTCAATGTGCCGCTTTGCTCAAATGACTATTATAGTTTCATCTTTGGCAGTCTTTGATTAGCTATTTTATCACTTTTTTTAATTTTTCGACAAAGTTGATTCAAGTCTCGTATTTATTTAAAAAAATTATTCGGTAAAATGCCACATTGGCATTTCCATAGTTTTGAAACAGCTAGTAATTTGTTCTGTTAGATCTTGTTCTGCTTAACGTGAACAAACTCACACAGTCAAATTCTTGGTCAAAATATCTTTCATTGAGGTATCACAAAATTCTGAAGGGTGACTTGTTTTAAAAAATCAGCTTATCTCTATTTTTTTTGAAAAGTTATTTACTAGTAGAGACCGGATCTTAGGAAACTTCCCAAACCCGCAATTTTTAAGGCCTTTTTTTAAAATTCGGAATAAATTTGTTTCGTTAAAAATGCATATATTTGACACCATTTTTATCTTTCCTAAATTCCTGTTGTGTCCTAATAGTATATTAAAAAAACAAGTTTCATAAGACCGCTCTTGTAGCACGAATTCAATTTCAAAAACGAGTGGCGTTAGAAACGTAATGAAAATGATTAGGTATTTTCCCAATAACCAACATACCGTTTATGTTGGTATATGTTACGGTATGTACACACCGAAAACCCCTTTGTAAACATAACCTAAAACTTCAAAACTCCATTTAACCCCTTTAGGGGGTATTTAACTACATAGGATTGCATTGTCACGCAGATTAAGTAAATATGCAAAATTTCAACTCATTGGGACAACAGGAACCCTTTCAAATTTGGCTCCGAAAATATGAAACAGACAGACAGACAACAACGTAAGTTAAATAAAAGCTTTTAAAAATGGCTTACTTTCTCACTCTAGAATTTTATCATAACTTGAAAAAAGTAGGGACACTTGTTGAAGCTATTAAACTCGTAAAAAAATGCAAATTTTTGTAAAAATACTCAAGGGGCCGTTTCATAAAAATTACAAGTTATAAAATAGATTAAATAAAATTTTAGATGTTAAATTAAAGGATACCTATTTTAAGATCAGCTTCGCTTTAAGCTTCAGTATCAAAAGTTCACGCTGGAAAATTATACCTATGGCAGCTATAATGCAAATGATTATTATTTTTTATTAGGTACTCCAGGACCCAAAGATGTAGATATCTGTAGACATTTAATCATTGAGATGGGCCCAAAATTAAAAATCTTTTCTTTAGAAAATGAAAACAAGGAAAGTAAATAATTCAAAAATTAAAAATAAAAACACTATACTCTTGGTTTCAAAACTATGTAAATGCCAACCTCCAAAAATGCAAAAAAATACAGAATTTTCCATTTAAAAAACATTTCCAAAACACCCTGTATTTTTGAATATAGTTTTAGGTGAGGCAGGGGGTTAGCATCTATGACTTATGTAAAATAAAGATTAATTTTCTAGCATTTAGAGGTGAATAATAGACTTTACCTACTCACTGAGACACCCTGTAAATTAGAACAAGGTTTGTATTTTGTGTTGCATTTTACTATTGCTAGGCTTTTCATCTTACGTGGATCACCTTGCAGATTTTTCATACAAATTATAGCATGTTTGAGTATTTTATAGTCACGGTAGACAAAACAAGATGCCTAAGCTAAAAGCTTCCGAATTTTTGTTGTATAAAAAGAGAGTATTATAAGGATAAGTGCTTAAAGCGTAATTAGGCCAGATTACAAGAGCATAGTTGCAGTAGTTTCAGATATACATATGTATGGTAAACCAATAATTAGTGGAATACATCGGCAATAATTTCGGAACTTGCGATATTTGCATACATGATGACAATGCAATTCCATAAATGAAACATAAACGAAATGGTTGCAATTCCAAATTTATGTCGTATAACATCACGTTGCATCTGTTGAGCGTTTCGGAATTAATAATAATTTTAATAGCAGATGACTGGAAATACAAACTAAAAGTGAAAATTATTCGTAACACGAATGTATAAGTGTGTTGTTTTTATGTAGATTTGTTTTTTATCACTGAAAATATTTCATTTTGAAACGCTTCACTGCCGTAGATTGATCAGATTAGAAAATGCATATCTGTGACATGAATAACGATGCGCAATAATGCAAAACACTTAATCACTTTAAAAAGTTAAATTAGTGGATAAGAGAGCCAGTTTTAATTTGATAACTCGAACAAATTGACCATTTACAAGTCCTCCAAATCTTTACAACTTCGCATTACTTAAGCGAGCACAAAGTTTGCTGCTTTTCCTCTTATCCTTCGGAAAGTTCATCTTCTCGGGTGATGAAATGAATTATAACGAGGGTTCTATTTCGACAATAATTTATTTCGAAAGGTTTTTCAGATGGCTTGTTTTCACGATTTATTGCCGCTGGACTAGTCAAAATTACTTTGAGTGTTTTATAACAAGCGATAATTGATGATTATTATATTTGAACATAACAGAATATTTCTAATTAAAATTCTTTGCGAAATCTGGCAAAGTTTAGGCTTTGTGTCTAGAATAAATACTTTATTAAATTACTCTTTTCAATTAACGCTTCAGATAGGGAAGAAATTGAATTGATTTTATTGATACAAGGCGTTCCTTTCCCACTATTAGAGAAGTTAAGAAACAGAGGATTTGGGAAATCTGCTACACTGCTTTTATCTCGAAAACGTTCGAGTAATCGAAACCTCGAAACGTGAACAAAATAGAAAACTCCCCCAAATTTGTGATGAGTTAAAATTAAATCTTCAATTCTTTTATTCCGAATCTAATTAGAGTCATCCACCTGTACTACATCTCTCATTAGGCAATATTTAAAAATACACGACATTACTTAACATTACGAGAAAATACTTAGCAATTAGATAAAACCAAAAATGATGCGCACAATAATGTTTGCAAAACAAGTATGAATTTAGAAGGTGAAAACAGCTTCAAAATTGTCAGAATTTTAATAAAAAAAGAAACCGAATAGTCAATTGACTTGACTTGACCTTTCTCAATGTTTTAAGTTATTGAATATTTAAACATTTAGCATGTAGTAGAATATTTTCTGCTTCCTGTTTTTTGCGGTAAGCAATACAGGGTGGTCCAGCCCAGCTCCCGTCTTCTGTAGCTCAGTTATTAAAGTTGGAGTTTTGATATTTTGCAGATGTTATTTATACTCTAGAACACATTTCAGGAAAATATTTTTGATTATATAGAGTGTCTCAAAAAAGGTATGACGTCATAATAATAAATTTTTTGAACGGCATGCTATTATTTTTTTGTGCTCATTATGATACCTTTTTAGCATCTTACATGTTCCTAAAGTTTTTTTCAAATCGGTTCAAGGATTATTGTTAAAAAAAATAAAAACCAAAAAAAATCGGTTTCACATCTTCAGTTTTAAAAATTAATAAAAAATAGAAACAGTGTCTTTGTGACGACACTAATACTAGGTGCGTGTTGAATAAGGTTTAGCAGACTTATTATTTGAATTTGATTGATTTGAATTACTACAGGGTGTTTACAATTTATTTCCAAACTTTTAAAATTTTGGAGCCTTTTATTTTGATTATTTTAAAAGGCAACCCCTATTTATTTTTATACCGTTCGATGCAGAATTAAAACATGAGCATTTTTTCTTGTTACAACCCTAACGTAATTCCTAACACATTTGGAGTTATTTACCAAAAACTTGTTTTGTCAGCAATTTTATTAACAAATTTAATGAATAAAAGTCGAAGATGGCTCCAACCCTGTTTATTTTTAGATCATTCGATGCGGAATTAAAAAAGCAACATTTTTTGATATCACAACCCTCTTGGAAATCCTAACACCTTCGAAGTTATTTACCAAAAACATTAACCATGTTCGATTTTTAATAAATTAGTCATTTGTCATTGACAGAATCATTTTTTAGCAAATAACTCCGAATGTGTTAGGATTTACGTTAGGGTTGTAATACAAAAAGTTGTTCGTTTTTTAATTTTGCATCGAACGATATAAAAATAAATAGGGGTTGCCATTTAAAATAAGCAAAATAAAGGGTTCTAAACTTTTAAAAGTTTGGAAATAAATTCTAAACACCCTGTAGTAATTTAAATCAATGAAGCTTAATTAATAAGGACCGATTTATAGAAGCGTCATTAATTTAATCTGCAATTAAATACCTGATTAACTGATCACGTGACCAAAATGAAGCAATTTGATTGGTTTACTCGCGTTGTTAACTTTTAACAGCGCAATTAACTTTAATTGAGCTTTCTATAAACCAGCCCTAAGTCTGCTAGACCTTGTTCAACACGCACTTAGTATTAGTGTCGTCACAAAGACACTGTTTCAATTTTTTATTAATTTTTAAAACTGAAGATGTGAAACCGATTTTTTTTGGTTTATATTTTTTTTAACAATAATCCCTGAACCGATTTGAAAAAAAACTTTAGGAACATGTAAGAAGCTAAAAAGGTATCATAATGAACACAAAAAAATATTAGCATGCCGTTCAAAAAATTTATTATTATGACGTCATACCTTTTTTGAGACACTCTGTATAATCAAAAATATTTTCCTGAAATGTGTCCTAGAGTATAAATAACATCTAAAAAATATCAAAACTCCAACTTTAATAATAACTGAGCTACAGAAGACGGGAGCTGGGCTGACCACCCTGTATAAAAAACAATACAGTAAAACCTCTCAACAAGGGACACCGATAGCCGATGGGGAATCTTTAATTTTCCGTTGTGGAATGGTGTCCACTAAGGAGAGGTGAAAAAATTGTAATATTAAAAAAATGTAAATATGTTAATGAACAAATGGATGTAACTGTGACATAGGAATGTGACAAAGTGACCACAGAAGGTATCTTGGATCCAGTAGTACCAGTACTACCAGTAGTAACCAGTAGTTTTTTTTTAAATAAATTATTAAAGTTGCGTTCCGAGCTCATTACAAAAGTTTTTCGAACTTGGCCAAAGTGGCTATATCCATGAATGTTTTTATTTGCGAAAAATTTGCCGTATCAAATTAGGGGAATAAAATTATCCATGGATACAACCTCTTCGGTCAAATTCGAAAAATTGTCGTAATGAGATTCAAAAACTGGTTCAAAAACAAAATTATTCAATGAAGTCATTTTTAGGGCATAAGCTTTTACCAAAAAACTCGCAGAATAGGATGCCAATTGAAAAAAAATAATAGCTTGCAAACTAAAAGAAATTAAAAAAAAATCACTTAAGGGTCCTCTCTACTCAGATAAAATTTCGTCTTTCGTTATTCTGCAACCAGTAGTTTCCTTGCCTGTGACAGGTTTAAAGACTGGGGTATGTCATAAAATGCAAATTACGATGATAAGGGATGGATGTTTTGAATCGGCTCTTGTACTAAGTTCAGATTAATTTATAATTAATTAATTTAATTTATAATTTATAATTTCAATGAGAGATCTAATTATTAATAACTATTTTACAATTTTATCAACCTTATTTAAAAAAATAATTCCGTAAAATGCGACGTTGGCGTTTTTATAGTTTTGAAACAGCTAATAGGTATTGAATTACATTTCAACACATCGCACGGATAAGATAATTTAACTTTGTCACAATACTTGGGCTGACACAAAAAAATGAAACAAAATTTTTGACCTATCAAATTGTCAATTTACTGTCAATTTACTGACCTGACCTGACCTATCAAATTGTCAATTTACTATAAAAATGCGATGCGTAATTGCTGGTTAGTTGGATGCTTGTCTTTTCTTTGAGAAAAATTTTCAATTTGTAATTTTCTTTATACTTTTCTAATCGTCAGTGTTTTTGGTAAACTTTCTCTGAAAGTTTTACGAAGGTGAATTTATCTTTGTTACCCCTAATAATTTAGGAATATATGAAAGGGTTTTTAATCTGTTCCTACATAAACCGATTTTATACCTGTGTGTGATACGAGTATATAAGGGATTATACTTTTTAATGTCCTTCGTTTACAAAATTTAAATTTTCTCCAGCCGTCTTAAAACTTGACATTTCTAATCTCATTTTTGAGAGCTAAAATTAGCGATTTTAAAATAAGAAAAAAAGTTGCGCTGCTAAAGCAACTGGAACATAATATTTAGTCTAGGATATTTTTTTCCTAGTAAAAAAAGTTGTCATTCAATATTAATGTCTAGGGATACATAAATTTTCGGCTGGAGAAAAAATATAGCATGTTTCATTTGGTTTAAAAGTGATTTTGTGCCTCGTAATTAAATTGCATAGCTCGGCTACGCTACGTTTCGCCTCGTAATTCAAACTAATAATAAAACAATCTACTATTTTTGTCTGTTGTCGGAAATTTAACAATTGATTCTGCACACTACTGGAACGTAGTTTTCAGATCTGACGTCAAAATTTGGATGTCAGGCCGAGAAAATTATCTTAATTTATTCTTATTATTCTAATATTAATCGAAAAAATCCTCCTAGAAAATGTGAAAATGTTCTTTTGGGGTCGTCATAACCAATGTTAACAGTCGCTTATTATAAAGTCACATCAATAAATATTTATAGGGTCTTATCCCTCACAACGGCTACCTGGCGTTATAAATCATCTCCAAGAACTTGGGCTAGCTGATGATTTTGCAATATTAGTTGCATAGTTACAATTTCTTTTTTTTTTGTAAATATGTAAAAAATATTCAATTTAGAAATAAAGTGGTTCCGTGGCGGAGTGAAGTTTTACCCGGGCTACATAATGAGTTAACTCTTGACTAAATAATGCGAACCGTTTTTGAGAAAAAGTGTTACAAATTTTTAGATAAATTAGCGTTTATTATGAAAACTAATCATTTTATCAAAAAAATACCACCATAGCCGATTAAATTATGTCGTTGTTCATATGCTACAGAGTAGAGAATTTTTTCAAAGAGTAAAATAAACTTTTTATAACGTTTTAAAAATTCGTAATTTTTGTACGCGCTGGCGAGTGGGTAGAGAGGACCCTTAATTACTTTTCGTAAGGTAAAAGGTACATAGTTTAGACACAAAACGCTTGGTTTCATATTTTTGCCCAACTCTGTATACATTGTATTGTGGCAATACTTGTACAAAAATGAGGTGGTGAAAGACCCCTCGTTTACGCAAGTCAAAATTGAGAGTTGAAATTAAATGTGCAATTCTTTCATTGCGAATGTAATTAGAGTTTGTTGTTAATTGTTCGAGGGAGTGAAACTTCTATCGACTCTCAATTCGGATTAAGGTGGATCGTAACAAATCTCGCAAAGTGGCAATTTAGTGAGTCCCACTGTTCCTCGTATTATAAATTTACAAGGTTTGGATATTGTACTGCGAACGATATCCGGGGAATAACCGCGTTATTTTACCTAGCTCCTGTGTTTTGCATATGCATAGCAATAAATGGACGTCCACCCATTTTCGTTCAACCCTTCACGACGCGTTTCCCCGGCAACAAGGGGCTGCGAATCAACTTACAAGATCCGGCTGTAATGGAATAATCAAGGATTATTAAACAGGAGCTTGGGCTAAAGGTGCCATTGCCAAGAAAAAACGATTTGAGGCAGCTGCTGACGCCGCATGAGACAAAATGTCAGATAAAATTTTTTACAGACTGCTCTTTTTACTACTTGAGATGAGGAATTTACATTTTTCGCATGATGGATCTTGACTTTATCTTAATTCTGAATAAGCTTTGTTTTAAAACATGGATACTCTTTTAGATACCGACTTTTATTGTTTTTCTAACAGTTAAGTGAAAATGCTGGGGCTCAGGTATTATATTAGGTGTAAAGTCAAAGTATCAAAAGTTAAATCACTTTTTTAAGCAACTTAAATATTAAATTATTTGTCAACATTGCTTCAAGTTCTGCATTAACATGGTTTAATATAAAACATGTAGTAATTTTTTTCCCTCATTATCATAGTTCATTAGTCCGGGAGCAGGCACCTCAAAAGACGCTTATTTAATAAGAAATTCGTCCGGACTTGATTGCACACCATTACTGAAAACTTGTTTTTTTGCAAAATTTTTTGCTGAATTCGAATCTGTATGTCGTTCTTTGGTTTGACATTGTCTTTAATATAAAAAAATGTTTTTGTGTAAAATTTTAAACAACTAAAATTTGGCAAATTTTGTGTTTACATCGTCATATCTTCTTTCTGGATAAAGCTATTTACGTTAGAAGCCTTAGTCTTTACGAAAGGAAACTAATAACATCACAGTTTTCTTGTAACGTCTCATATTTGTGTAGTGAAATTTTGGAGATGGAAGAATTTTTTTATTTTAAAAGGCAGATTATGCTATACATTAATTAAAAAATTGTTTGTCTAGAAAAGATCTTGTAAATACCTATTAAGCACTTCTATACTCGGTGTCTTGCTCTTATAAAAATCTTTAATAAAAAATAAAATTTTTCAAAAAATCTTTGATAATCTACTCTTACACTGTTTGCATGCACAGATTCGTCAGTGAGTATTATTCTTTTGGCAGTGCCTTCGCTACCGGCAACGGCGCCCAAACTAGCTGCCGGCAACGGTGTCCGAATTAGCTACCGGCAGAGAATTTTTTGAATTATCTGTTAATTTAACACTTTTCTAGACCAGAGATGTATTTTCTTAGCTTAAAGTGTTTTTTTAACGACTAAACCTGTCTAATAAACCTATAATGTCAGAAATTAGGTGTTATTCTTATTACTAGTTTAACTATGTAGCACACCTACACATCCTTAATTCAATTATTTTTGCTTCTTAGTTCTTATAATTATTTAAAGCTACCCTACATGCATTGTACCTACTCTTAAATGTTCGGGCAAAAAATTAAGTCGCTTGTCACTTATCAGTCAAAAAATAATTTTGTTTTAAAAAACGAACGTTTCAAGCAGCATGACCAAAATCAAAATATTTAGATCATAATTTGTATCCTAATATTGAACCAAAGTCGTTTTAATTTCTTTACCACGATTTGTTTTCTTTATAAATCCCCGGATATTCTTGTAACAACATATCTACTTTGTTTTATACAAGCCTTTTTTTGTTCAGCATCATTTGCAGTGTTAATGTTTTTTTTTTCTGAATCATGTGTTTCCTCCACAATTTTGATTGAATCTTTTATTTAAATGAAGTCTAACACTTCTAAGAGTTTTTTCTCAAAAAATATTTCAAAACGTGATTCTTCAAAGAACTATTATCTAAAATGATAGTTGAAAATTCCAATTATCGTTTTAGTATGGTAAGGTTATGCAGTTAACGGACTAAAGCCTCCGCAAATAGCGCCACAGCTGAGACCAGAATAACAAGAAATCTAAAGCAAGATGCGCAGGCAACCGACGCCGGCAGCCATCCCTCTATTTTTTGGGCACCGGAGGCACTGCCTATTCTTTTATACGAAATTCGTCAATTTAAGATCGGAGTTTCTCCGATGAAAGTTTCAATTTCTTTCTAAATGGTTCTATGAGCAAGAGAAAGGTGAAGTGGAACATCATTTGGCTCACATTTTTCAGGGAACAGAAAACTTATTTATACCTTTTGTTTTAGGGCAGATTTCATAAACAAATTTAATTCTCCATTTAAATTTAATCGTTTAACACAAAACTCTACTCCAAAATCACTTTAAATGTATATACGTTTAATAACTAATGCTCCTTTAAGTTTAAAGCCTCAATTTTCGCCTATTGACGTAATATTTAATTCACAATTTAAATTATGTACAAAAAAATACAAATCAACATGAACGCAAGAAACGTAATTGAAAGTAGCAATTCGTCTTCTAAGAGTGAAGATGATGATGTGTGATTGTTGCAAAGACAAAAAAAATACAATGTGAGAAAATTTTCTTCAACATTTACGAGATTTTTTTCAAATATTATGCAGTGATTGGAAGTTGGAAGGTATTAATGAGATGATTTAGGAACGAAGATTTTTTTTAAAGAAAACGCAAAAGCTAATTTTAGATAAATTTTAATTATAGAGCACTTTGCTGGATTATAAAGAAATTACCTAATTACTAATTATTATTATTCTTTAACATTTATTCTTTAATTTTTCTTCTAATTCAAGAAATATATTTTATTTTTCCACACTGTCAAAATTTACGGTTTTTCTCCTGTGTAAGGAAGTTTTGACAACTGTCAATACGAAACGTCAGATTATTTTTAGCAGATTTAAAGCAATTTTAACCCTTGCTGAGTCTAATTCGAAAAATAAATTGTTGTTCCAACTCGTTTTCGTGTAAATCGGTTCATCGTTAACACTCGACGTTTAAAAATCCACTCATGAAATAAAAACCCGATTTACACTCAAACTCGTTAAATAAATAACTATTTTTTGATGTTCTCAGTAGTTGACAATATTTTTTTCTGTAAGATGGCACTTATTTTTTTGTCTTATTCTGTACTTTTTTCTAATATTTAAACAGCTTCAACTGCGGTATACAAATTTTTAATTTCAGATGAAATATACAGATATTTATTATTGCCTAAAGTTATTTCTAGTGCCTTTGTTTTTCAAATTGTCGAATTTGGTTTAAATCTACTTTAAATTTCTGTGGCATGATTTTATTAAATTAATTTGACAAACTCAACAGCGTTTCGCAGAAAACTGACAAATTTTCATCCATAAAGTAGTACCAAAACGATATAATTTATATTCAATGGTCCGTTAGTGTTTATGACGCTGCATTATTTTATTATGATATGTAATAACTAATAAGTTAACAGACGTTTTGAAGTTTCCATTAAATTAAATATCCAATTAGTTAATGTGGCATTAGCAGTGTATTTTTTTTAATGAAAAGTGTGTATAAAAACTTGTAAATACCTGGTTATACAATTGTTCTAAGATTCGTTTTAAAAAAGAAAATCACTCACAAGGAGAGTAGATTTATTATTTTACTGATTTTTCTTTTACGTAATTCAAAGTAGAGCATAATTCATAAACTTATCCGCAATTGTAAATACACAGTTGTGAATAAATTTTATTGGATCTTTCATTTTAAAGTAAAAAGACTTTTGTTTAGATAGACAATGTTATCATTGGCAATTAACTAAATGGATTGCGTTCGAAAATAGCGCAAATATTTTTCCTTTCCAATATCAAACCCAAATATTGATTCTACGTAGCATCAACTACCCACAAGCAAACGACTTGATTCGTTTTTTACTGAAACAAAAAGTAAATTTAACTTTGGGAAATTTGCATCTTCAATTCAAATAGGATTCAGACTAACTCACTAGAATAATCAGTGTTGTTAAGTATTTAAATACATGTATTTAAAAAAGTATTTGAAACACATAGGTTGTATTTAAATACGTAATTAAATACATACATTTTCTTTTTTGTATTTTAAATGTAATTTAATTACAATTGTCCCCGAAATTTTAAATACTTGTAATTAAAATTAAAATACTTTTATCGGAAGGGGGGAATCTGCAGTATGGTATGCCCAACACCCACACAACTTACCCTAACCCGAGACAGGTAGTTAGAGTGAGTCAGACAGATAATCTGCATTGTCGGGAGCGAGGACTTTCCCTGCATTGACTAAAGTTATTTCTGGGAAAAAATATTTTTCACTCTCATTGTCATTAATGGTGGTATTCTCTAAATGTCTCTGTTATTCTGTTACGTTTATAGAATGTTAGCAACAGTGCTCTGTTGTGACACCGCTTAACAGAGCTGTCTAATTTGCGATTCTCTAACTCCCTCTGTTAAAATAAGGGTAACAGTGTTCCCATTTGTTCGAAAATGTAATTTTTGAGATAATGGAAGTCAATTTTGACGTGTGGATTACTACTTGATTAGGACTGATTCAAATATTTTGCGAAAATGTTAAGAAGTTTTCATGAAATTATTATCATTTCGAGCTTGGTATCGCAAAAAATTGCACTAAAATGTGAAAAGAAAGCGAATGCAAAAGATGAGTTTAGATCAGAGCAAAGAATATCTTTGTTTATTGGGAAAAATTTAATTTTTTGTTTTGGGACAATTTCTGTGGGATCTCGTGTCGCATTAGCTAACTGAATTGAATCCAAATTATTTTATTCTGTGCTGGAGAGAACTTATACGCAAAATTAAAAAGGGAAACACAAGTTGGAAGAAAGAAAATTATTCTTGAAAGCCAAAAATGAAATTTGAAATAAATAATTCAACTTTAAAAATTTATGTTTTATTTTTACGGAATACTGTAACCAAAATGAAGGGTACTCAGTGTTAAATTCTTTATTTATACAAATTTCGCGTTTCTGGAGATTTGTAAGTGGCGTTCATTGTCACAGATTACCTTTGCAACATTATGGGTATTATACCAATTGATTTTTTTCTAGGATCGATCTCTCTTTCTTCGTTTTCTAACACTTCAAAAACCAATGGTAGAATTGTATGAGTAATTCAAAGCTTCTAGTTTTATCCCTTATCACATTTTTAATACAATTTCTTGTTAATTTGGTAAAACATCGCAAAAATTCACAATCTGTCACTGTCACTGTTAGTTTATGGCTATTTATGGCGAGATTTTTGCAGCTGTTATTTAACAGAGAATGTTACTGTAGAAATGTTGCTAACAGAGGGTAACAGAGTTTACGGAATACGAATTTAAATAACAACTGTAATTTTTACAGTAGTAGAGCAATAACATAGTAAAATAAATAAATATGCGTAGTAACAGAAGTTAGGGAATAGCGCATAAGAGATTAAGAAATACGAACAGGAACCCAGGTCATCCAGGATTACATTAATAAGAGGGATACGACCAAAAAGTAAGTAAAAGTGAAGTAAAATCACGACAAACGAACTTATGACGTAGCAGGCAAAATATTGGGACTAGATTCTGCTACCCGAGACCTTCAGCTGTGACCTTCAATAATTAACAGGTCATGAAAAAAATACAATCCACATTAAGGGTCGATTTTTTGGAAGCGTCATTAATTTAATCTCCGATTAAATCCCATTAATTAAATGGGATTAATTAATTACATGAAGTAACACGCAATAATTTAAGACCTGATTAACTAATCACGTGACCAAATTGGACCAATATGATTGGTTTATCCGCGTTATTACCTTTTAACAACGCATTAAAATTTAATGGAGCTTTCTATTAATCAGCCTTAATAAGTATTTAAATATTTTTAAATACATTGCTAATGTAATTGTATTTGCAATTAAATACATTTTGAAAAATTCTATTTGAAATACATTTAATTATTTTGCCGGAAAAGTATTTGTATTTGTATTTAAATATTTTTAAAAATGTATTTTTAACAACACTAGTCACTACTGTGTGATTTATCGATCACCCTTAAACCGGAAAATAGTGTTACTGTTAATTTGTTTTAAGAAAAGCAATTTCCTGGACATTTCTGAATCATAGTTATTTTATTAAACTGACAAATTTCTTATAAATGGCGATGGTTCAATTTCAGCAACACAGCACGAGTTCGTATATCAAATTTCAGTAAAATCACAGACCGTCTCTCAAGTGTCATCAACTTGACTATCTCTTGGGAAGGAAGCGTTGTATGTAGTATACATCAAGCGTTTATGGTAGGAAGACTAATCTACCATCTAACGCAGGGTGCAATAAGAACAATGAAAACACCCCTTATTGCTTTAGTGCATTGACATATACCATTAGTGTCAGTCCAGACGATGAGTGCGCTCTTGTATAGCTTCTTTAATTTCGTAAAAAACAACACCGATTCACATTTAATGATCCGAACAGACTAGACAAAAAACGCCTCAAGCTGTTCTCAAATTGCAAGAATTGTAGTGTTGAAACAACTCACGTTTTTACCAATCAGATGAGCACTGTATTAATTTTATTTTGCATTTTATGTAGCACGAAACATCATTAAAGAAGAGCAAAAAAGAACAAACAAGTCCACAAACAAAACAGCTAACGAAATTACTTTGCAGTGAAAGAGACCTGGCAAATTGATTGTGCTGAAAAACTTTCAAGAAAAATGGAATAACAAGAAAGTGCTCTTTTCTACAGCGGAAAAGGGAAGATGTCGCATTGAACTCAGATTAATTACACAGTGTAGAACAAGAACTTGAGGGAATAGTTCTGTTGTTAGAGTGAATATCAAATTTAACGCCTAAAACTTTGAAGAGAATTAACCTTGTTAATGTGAAACTAAAATTTTCTACTTTTTTAACTAATGGCTAAATGGCATGCTCTAAATCGGACAGAGAAGAAAACTGTTCTATTTTTCAAGTTGCACCCTAACGTGCAACACACCCCTTATTATTAATACAAAAGTAATCGATGTTGGCTTCAATCGATAGCTCACTTCATGTTTATACCAAACTGACTGAATTTTGGCTATCATTGAGGGAGTGTATTGCATTGGGTTACCAGCTAATAGCGCTTGACGTTGGATTATTGGTTTTTACGTGGATCATTGTCGAACGGAATTTGTTCAACCAGCTTGAATAATAATTAATTGAAACCGACTGGTTTCGCTCTTGTTGATTTACAGTTTCATAGTTTTGGAAATAGGTGCTCAAAATTATTAATTAACGTATTACCATCTACCAATATAGAAACCGGATCTCAGGAAACTTTCCTTTTAAGGTCTTTTCTTATCTCGAAATAAATCTGTTTTGTTAAAAATGTGTTTAAATAATGTTTGACATAGTTTTAATTTTTTCTAAATTGAAATTGCTTTTATTGCTTGAAGAAATGTAATTATTGTGGAATTATCGAATGTAAGATAACTGATAAAATTAATTCGTCTGAAAAAGTAAGCCACAGTAAAACAAACTATAAATTATTTAAAAAAAATTATGCCACTGATAAATTAGACAATTTTAAAAACAAAAGTAGAAAAAATAAAAAAATTGTACTTTTTAGAAAAAAGCTTTTATTTAAAATATGCACTAAAAAGTAAAAAATAATATTTTCCTATCAATGACCCACATACCGTTTAAGTTGGTATAAGCTACGGTATGTACACATCGAAAACACCTTTGTAAACATAACCTAAAACTTCAAAACCCCATTTAACTCTTTAGAGGGTATTTAACTACATAGTATTGAATTGTTACGCAGATTAAGTAAATATGCAAAATTTCAACTCATTGGGACAACAGGAACCCTTTCAAATTTGGCTTCGAAAATATGAAAACAGACAGACAGACAAAATTGTGAGTTAAATAAAAGCTTTTAAAAATAACTACAGGCAATAATAAATATCTACAGGGAAACTGGGAAGAACCATCCATTTGGATTCAGCAGTTAATACCATTTAAAAATTAGAAAAAAATGCAGAAAAAAACGGAGGAAGCACTAAAAAATAAAGCAGTGCCATATCATACAAAAAACAATTGAGGTATATTATTGAGAACACCAAAAAATGATGTTTGTGAAATTGGAAAAAAATTAAAGAATAACCGAGCAAAGTGCTTTTTTTTTCCTTAAAAAAATTTTCGTTCTCTAAATCATCCTTTTTCGTTCTCTAAATCATCCTCTTCATTAATATCTTCCAACCATGGTATTTTTCCAACTCTAAATCTTTGAAAAAAACTCGTAAATTTGGAAGCAATTGTTTCTCAAATTGTATTTTTTTCGTCTTTGCAATAATCACACATCATCATCTTCATTATCCAATTAAATGGAGAATAAAATACGTTAATAGACGAAAATTGTAGTTAAAGGGACCTTAATTTTAAAAGTCCAATTTTTGTCGATATTAAATTTAAGTGAAGAAGTAAATTTGTTTATGAAATCGGCCCTAAATTTGTTTTAAACAGCCTAAAGTTGCATTTAACCTTCTTAATTCAAAATAACATATTTTAAAAAAAAAATATGATTTAAAAAACAATAAGTACATCAAATTTTTCAATTTAATAGTTTTTTAATTCTACATCTAAAAATTTTTCGTTTTTTAGGCTTCCAGTGTTTCAATCACACAGTTTTTATGTTTCTCAGTATTTCGCTTTTTGGTTTTTAGTTTCCCCATATTTTTTATCCATTTCCTAAGTTTTTCAGTTTTTTGTGGTTTCATTCTTATAATTTTAGTTTTCCAATTTCTTTATGTTTTTACTTTATAGTTCTATAATTTTTTAATTTTTTCCTTTTACAGTCACTTATTATTAGTTCTACAGAATTTCTATGTCACTGTTTTTTAGTTTTTTTTGTATTTCAGCTTTTCGGTTTCTAAATTTTTTAACGTTTCAATCTTTTGGGGTACCTATTGATTTTTTATTTAGAATGTAAGTTTTTCAATTTATAAGTATTTATCTTTTTCAGTTCTATATTTTTTCAGTTTCTCATTCTTCACAATTTCAATCCCACTATTTTTTTTGTCATTTAGTTTTTTAATTTTTCAGACTTAAAGTTACTTACTGAAAATGTCAGTTTTTTTATTTTTCATTTTTCTACTTTTCAGATGAAAATACTTAATAGTTGTATATTAATTTACTTTTTAAGGTTGCAATGTCTTTTAATTCTGAAGATTCATAAGCCCTTGAAAAGCACATCATTATTTTAGTTAAGCCACCTTGAAAAATGACTTGCTTTCTCACTTTGAAATTGTAGTAAATAGCATAACAAAATTAGAAACCTTCTAATATCTACTATGTAAATATTTGCATACAGTGAGTTCATTTTCTAGGTTGAGATGAATTCTTTCACAAAAACGAAATAATTTTACATCAGCAAATTTAAAACAATATTTAGCTTTAACGATTAATTAACTATTTTTTGCTTGTTTGTGCAATAGAGAATTTTTTTTACAAAACGTATTTCGTGATGTTTATTTTTGCAATGGAATAAATTGTAATAAAAATTATTTATCCACACTCACTTTATAATTGGAGTTTTATCCACACTTATGAAACATATAAAGACACCTATTATCCACTAGTGAAATAATGAAAAAATTAAAATTTAACTTCGATTAATTCCATTTTGTTAATGTGGTGATTGTGGATAAAACGTTGTATTGCATTCGTGCTTTAGTCGCATTTTATCCACTTAAGAATGTTAAACTCATTCTTGCGTGGATAAAATGCTTTCTAAAACACTTATATAATAAATAACTACTATATTTCCTGTTCAACAAATAATAAATGCATCCCAAAATTACCAGATCTTAATACCTAAAGTTTTCAATCTTCAAAAAATTTGGTCTATAGTTCAAATATTTATTGAAAAAAAACGGAGCTTAAAAAAAACAGTTTTATAGTACTCGTAAGTTCGAAATATCTACACCACATTTTATTTTATACAATTTATCCGACATCTTTCGACAAGTATTTTCAATTTCACATTTTCTTCTTAGTGGGGAGAGAATTTTCCCGATATTGCATTTCCACGTATCAGACATGTTTCACAGTACTAGAAAATATTCTCCGTACTGATGAGAAATAAACCAGCAATCGATAAACTTTACAGATACGACAGCAGGGGTTCGTCAAACTTTACAAAAGCAAATTAATCAACATAACAATAAATTGGTCATTATTTTCCCCAATTATCCAAAATTACATTTTATTTTTAATGAGAATCTTCACGTAAAGGTTTAAATAAAATAAAATAAGAATGAAAGCGAGTGTGGGACTCAAACATCTGGTGTTTTGTTCGTGCGTTCAACTCGGAAATCCTTTGACCCTTTTGGTGTCATTTGCAAAAAAGATTAAGATAATTGCGTTATTATGTAGTGATTTCCACCTCAAGACTCTTCTCCGAAGAAAGTTATGAAATGCTCATTATCAACAAACTTTTCTGATGATTCCAAGCTGCGCTCTGCCTTCCAATCTCCGCTTTTTTATTTCAATAATCGATATTAAATCAGAAGAGAAATTTCAAAAATCTAATAGAACTTACAATTTCTGCAATAATAATTTCTTTACATTAATCACTATTAAATACAGATTAAAAGAGTAATAAATAAATACGATTAATTTATTTATTCATTCATGATTTTTTTGTAGATAATTTTTATTTGATAAAAATAATATTTTTTATTTTTACCGTAGTTTTAGGTTTAATTTATTCTGCCGCGTTAAAGTTTTTCAGAGTTTTAACCAACAGTAGCAAAGTAAATAAGCACTAGGAAATAACATCCTTATAGAAAGTTTTGAAAACTTTTCTTCTTCCACTACACCAGTGTGTTAACAAATCTCAATTTCATTTAATGAATTTAATGTTAATGTTAGTAATCTAGAATCTAGTAAACTACAAAGATCTATTTTACTGTAACTATTAGTTCTGTAAGACTGTAAGTAATTAAATCGCTATCTAAAATTAACACTTATAAATTTATTAAACTGTTAAACGTTCAAATATCGCATCTACATTTTAAGAAAAGCAAAAAAAAACAAAACAAAAGGTGATGACAAGACAAATAGAAAAAATACAGGTAGAAAGCTCTAAATATTTTACAATAAATAAAAACAGTGAACAAATTGGAAATTTTGGTTTCGCACAACACTGGGACACGGTTAGGGAATAAAGATACAAAAACATGTACCAGTTGTAGAATTTTTTTTAAAGATGCGAGTATGTATACATACATCTCTATTTTTACTGGTTTAAGCCAAGACAGTTAAAAGTGACAATAAAAATGTTTTTGTTGGACAAAGTGGTAAAGTTTTTAAGTAGCTAGTTAAAGAGCTTACAGATTTTTTTAAAGCCAATTTTATTCTTTGCAACTTTCTTTTTTATATTTACATCTTTAACTGTATATTTGCAGAAATTTAAAAATAAAATCAAAACTATGAGACGAATTTTCGATTTTTTATTATTGTTTGTCACACAGTTTCGTCATTTCTTATAGTATTATTTTTTTTTTAGTTTGTTTGCAAAAATTACTATTCGGTGAATAACAGACAAACACGGATTAATTTCAAATTAATTTATTTATTCTTGGCAATATAACATATTTACAAGCTTGAGAAAGGCAAAAATAACTCCTTTTTCGACCAAATTGTGTAATTTTTTAGCTTATTTTTTACGAAATTTGGCTTAAAAACAAACAATAAAATCGAATAAAACCGGCAGCTTCGTTAAAATTAATCAATTTTATAAGATGTGTTTTGACAATATTCAAAATAATTGAGTTTTATTAGGTTTAAAACGAACTAATTGTCTAAAATAGAATAAAATTATTAAGAGCAATTTCGGTCAAATTTTCAGTAAGTTTTGTCAAAATGTAGCAAGAGAAAAAGCTTTGTGCGTTAACCACTCAAAAAAAAACAAAAATTTTAATTTATTTCGGCCTAATTTTGTTGATTTTTCGGTTTGGTTTGAACAAAAGTCTGCAAACATTGCCGTTTACGTCTGAAGGACCTGCTAAACACTTAAAAAATACAAGATTATGTCATTTTTGATACTCAAAAACAAAACATATATTTTTTGACCAAATGTATTTTTTCGGATAATTTTGGCAAAATTTCGTTCAAAAACAAATTAAACCGAACAAATCAGTTAAAAAAACAAATCAGTTTCGATCTAATGTCATGATATTGACTATTTACATAAATACAACAAGTTTTTTTTTCTTAAAATTTCACAATTCACTGTAGACGAGATAAAGGGTCATGTACAGGATGTTCCAGCGAGTTGGAAAAATCCATTATTGCCCTTTAAATGTTTTTACAAAAGCCGTAGAAACTAACCCCTGACTCACTAAAATTATTTTCAAGTGTACAAGGTGTTTCCAAAATACGCTACAATACAAATAACATTGTTTTTTAATAGAACACCGTGTACAGGGTGTCCGTTTTTTGAGCTCCACCATGGGGATCTCGTTATTATAAGAGATACGAGGTCGGTTAAATTAGGGCAAAGTTGCGTATTTTTATGTTGAACAATTAACTGAAAGAAAATTTGATGTGTCATTTTTAGTTTTTGAATTATTGAGAAAAAGCAAAATTTTTTAAATTTTGTTTTTTTTTAAGCGAAAACCAAAAGAACTGGATGTTTTTAAGTACGACATTCTTCAGGCATTTTTTTACAAAAAATCTAAATCTGTCATTGCCTTTTTCATGGCGTTCTTGATGTTAGAGTTACAACATTCAATTTTGGTTTTTCTTATGGACGCCATATTCGATTTTTGTATTTTTAAAAAGTGTTTTTGTTTCTGATTACAATGATGTATTACATGATATGATCGAATGTTACATGCGGATTAAAATTAAGAAAAAATCATTTTTGCAAAGAGTGCTTTGAAAAAAACGTCAAATAAACTAAATTTTGACAGTTCTGTTAAATATGTAAGCAGAATTTTTATAACTTTGTTTTGTTTTGCGAAGAATAAAATTTTAGCTTATCTCATGTCGTTTAATTTTTAAATAAGTAAGCTTGGCGGAAATGTGAACCTTCCAGATCCAAATTCAATTAGACCTCTAAAAATCTAGTTTGTTTAAAAATAAAATTGTTGACGTTTTTTTCAAAGCACTCTTCGCAAAAATGCTTTTTTCTCTATTTTGATCAGCATGTAAAATTCGATCATATCATGTGATACATGGTTGTAATCAGGATTAGAAACAATTTTAAAAAATACAGAAAACAAATATGACTTCCATAAGAAAAACAAAAGTTGAGTGTTGTAACTCTAACATCAAGAACGCCTCGGAAAATACGATGACAGATTTAGATTCATTGTAAAAAAGTGCCTGAAGAATGTCCTCGTTAAAAACGTCTAGTTCTTTTGGTTTTCGCTTGAAAAAATAAAAACAAAAATTACAAATTTTTTTTTTTTCGAATAATTCAAAAACTGAAAATGACACATCAAATTTTCTTCCAGATAATTGTTCAACTTAAAAATGCGCAACTTTGCCCTAATTTAACCGACCTCGTATCTCTTATAATAACTGAGATCCCCATGGTAGAGCTCGAAAAACGGACACCCTGTATTATTTTGCACTTTTGGATCTAGCTTTTAACACTGATGTTTTTGTTATAGTTATTAGTCGATTTTGCTTAGTTTTTGAAATAATTTGATTTTATTGACAAAATCACCTTTTTTTAAAAAATATTACACCAAAAATAAAAATCCTAGGAAAATAGGTAAGACTTTCACCAATTAAATTAAAGAAGAATGTTCAAACTTTAAAAGTATATTTTTTTAGTTCACAGCTATTATTATTAATTAGAGTTCTATTATTGTTATTACTATTATAATAATTCATAATGGACTTTACTAACTAGCTAGATCACCCTGTATATTATAAAATGTTTCAATTATTTTCTCTATAAACGTAAACGCCATTCTACTATCTGTTTATATCAAACATAACTTCAAATTTTACCTAATATTATTATACAGGGTGAGTCTATTGTTTTGTATTTCTAATTATTGATACGTAATCTGTGTTACTGATTAGATGCAAACAAAAATACTAATTACACACAAGACTTAAATAATAAATTAAAATTACTTTTTCACCTCTTTTAAAAATTACGTACTATTGGAAACAAGAATTAGTATTTTTGGTTGCATATAAAAATTCAAAAATCGAGGATAGTTAATATTCCCCTTTCACTGAAAAATGAGCGTAATCGCGCCAACTTGTCAAGGCAGCGTGGCCGAGCGGTCTAAGGCGCTGGTTTTAGGCACCAGTCCGAAAGGGCGTGGGTTCGAATCCCACCGCTGTCAAGAAACATTTTATTCCTTTTTTTTCTCATATCTTCCCCATTGATCAATATTTACAACACTATTGGAGAGCATTCAACTCAAACTTATTTGTATATAAAGTCGATTCAATCGGATATGAAATTAAACTTCAGATCACCAAAGATCTAAATCACATAGTTTGTTGGCGTCTCCCATTTTAATGAAATTTATGTGAAGCTGTACAAGGACGGTGTGTCAGCAACGAGGGGTGAATGTCGATGGGGTGAACTGAACTCATCCCCTAACCGGCCTACTTTGTCCAGGCCTTATTCTTATCAAAGTTATCAACTCGCATAGGTTGACCGGATAACGAGCAGAAGAGAATTATCCTGCACACCTACCGGAAATTTATTACATGATGGGCAAATCAGATTGAGAAACATTCGAATCGAAACACGGGAAATTGTGCGTCGAGTTTAAAGAAGATTGGAAAATAGAGTATGTTTTTTAACGCTACAAAATTTGTTTAGCCTTTAATGGCTGTGTTTAATTACTTTTTTATGTTAAACTACAAATGTAAATAAAGTGGTGGTGCTGCCTTTATTTTTATTCAGATTTTAACGCAGCGCTTTTATTCTTTACCGTAATTAATTCACGTGGAAAAATTCGTCCTCGTATTAAAATAATTTGTGTAAATTGCCTTTTAAATAACAAACATGTACTTTTATTGTTATATTGTCCGATGAAATAAAATTTATTGCGAGACAAGTAAGAGAAGGACATTGATCGTTTATTTTCCGAAGATTAATGTTTCGTTTTCCGCATCATTCTAGATGTAAAAATTTGTAACATTCAAGGACAGTTTTCCACTACCACATAAATCACGATTAATTTAATTAAAGGCAAATTTAGTTCCTATATGTCGTAATGAAGGATGAACCGTTTCGTGCAAGTTATCCTTGTTTCACGTGTTTTATTTGATAGTACAGGAAAGTTATTGCTTTCCTCGCCGCAAAATGTCATCCTGAATCTTGTATACATGGTCGATCGAACAGTTGAGTATCTTTTTCAGAATTGAATCATCTTGAACATCTTGAGAAATCTTAAACTGATCAACAGGAAATGATGCAGTTAAAAATAAAGTTGGTTTCAGTTTATTTTCAATAATTGAGCAATTATTAGTACAAAGTATTCCAGAGAGTTGGAAAAGTCCATTATTGACATTTAAATAAATAAAAAATAAATATTTTCTTACAAAAGCCGTAGATACTAACCCCCTGCCTCACCTAAAATTATTTTCAAATATACAGACTGAACCAAAAGTAACACACAAAATTCATATCTTTGTTAGTGGTCACTTTTCAAAAAAATCCTCAAATAGGTCGATTTTATTTTTTTAAATGGCACATTTTGACATCATGATGACATTTGTAATGCCATGCGTTTTTGAATTGTAACACCATTTTACTGTTTTAAATACTAAACATTTTTATCTTTTGGATAATAAAAAAAACTTAATAAAAAAAATAATTTAATTAAAAGTCAATAATTTAATAAAATTAAAAAAATATACAGGCTGTTTTGTCTAAACCCCACATTAGAAGTATTGGGAGTTCTAATAATCATAGTCATCTGAAAATTTGTGTACAACCATAATCTTTTAGGTCCTGCTCAATGAAAATATTCTCAAGATAGCAGCACTTCCGGTTACACCGGTTATGCTTATTTGTGTTTATGAATTACTAGAGTTATTTTAAGGTAGTTTTCACAAGCTGTTCCTATACCTAAATTCAGCCGTTTACGAAATATTTATGGTTTTTAATTTTTTTTTGGATTTGCACCTTCCAGTTCAAAAATCGATAACTCTGCGATTTTTAAAAATTTGGAAATATTTTTGAGCTCATTTGAAAGAAGAAGCCTAGATCTTTCCATTGGTATTTTCAAATTTCTAAAAAAGAATAACAAACTCCAAATTTTTAAAATTAAGTTTGCAAAACTTTAAGCACTCATAACTCATTTTTTCAAATGAAATGACAAAAGTTTTATTTCACTAGATGGTAAAGAATTTAATTCTGCTTCGATCTGTGTTAACATTCCCTATACTTATGTTTAATAGTTTTCAAGTTACAATACCTTTTTGTTGAGATTGAGAAATTCATTAGCCATAGGCCTTTTCTGATAGGTTGTCATGGAAACGAATGAAAAAAGGTGAAAAATTAAAATTTTTCAAAACAAGACCCAATGAATTTATTTTGTTTTCACATTCTGATAACACAATTTTGAACAGAGTTTGTCGTTTAAGTTTAATCAGAAATGTTTTTATGGCAAACTATGCAAAAATAGCTGTGCTTAGTAAGAAATTTCCTACAATAACAAAAAATCCAACATAACTTGAAAATTATCACAGATAGGTATAGGGAATGCTAATACTAATTATTAATAATAATTAGTAGAATAAAAATTGGGACATCCCATTTGAAAAAATTAAGTTTTGGGTACTTGAAGTTGTCCAAACTTAACCTTAAAATTTTTGGGTTTATTAACTTCAATTCCAATTTTGATCACACTGAACAACAGATATAGGCTTTCTCTTTCAATTCTCCAAACACGATTTTGAAATCTCTAAAACTAAGCGAGTTACCGATTTTTTAAGGGACAAGTGCAAATTCAAAAATTTTCAAAAATCCTAAATGTCTCGAAAACGGTTAAACTTGGGTATAGGGAAAGCTAATAAAAACTCCCTTACAATAACTCAATTAATCCAAAAACGCAGTGAAAAATATAGCTTTCCATTTAAAATAAGAAAGTTAATAGTGAATTCCGATATAACCGGAAGTGCTGCCATCTTGAAAATATTTTCATTGAACATAACTCAACGGATTATGCCTGAGTACCAACTCTCAGATAAATATCTTTATTAGAACTTTCAATACTTCTAATGTGGGGTTTAGACGGAACACCTTGTATTGACAATTAAACACAGAATTCTTTATCTTTTTGTTTCTGCTACGGATATCTAAAACTTAGGATGTGAACAACGTACAAATAAAACGTCCCTGTCCTCGATAGTTCCGTTATTGTCACCAGAGGCGCAGTTGTTCCATTACCGTTTAAATTTTCAGAGCAATGAATTTATAAAAATAGTTGTAATTAAATAACGGTTAGCACAAGGCGAATAAAAAAATACAAGCAGACAGAGCAGTAAATTTTCAATAGTAGGAGATAAAAATAATGCAAAAATTATATCCTAAACTATATTTAAAAAAATTTTAAACGTTTACCAATTTGCACTCAGCCCTATATTTTTCAAACCGCTGCGAATACGGTTACAGATACAAGAAAAATGTTAGGAAGAAAATTGCAGAGAATTAAATTTTCTTTAAAAAAGTCCGCGAGACCATATCCCTATCTTTAACCATTTAAGTCCCACAGTCATTCAAAGACGCTCAAGCGACGGATTTCCTTCATTTTACCGGTGGTCAATTATTGGAAAGTGAATTTATACCTAAACCGTTAAAGATAGAAATATCGTGTCGCGGACTTTTTTGTAGAAAATTTAATTCTCTAGAACCTGGTTCGTTACACATTTTTGTATCTTCAACCGTATTCGCTGCGTTTTCAAAAATATCAGGTGAAACACAAATTGATAATTCTAAGCGATAATTTTTTACGCCTATTTATCAAAACGCTGCAAATACGGTTGAAGATACAACAAAGTATAAGAAACGAGGTTGTAGAGAATTACAGAGAATTCTACAATTTCCAATACTTGACCACCGGCAAAATGAAGGAAAACCATCGCTTGAGCGTCTTTGAATGACTTTGGGGCCCAAATGGTTGAAGATAGGATTATGGTCTCGCGGACTTTTTTTAAAGGAAATTTAATTCTCTACAATTTTTTCCTAACATTTTTCTTGTATCTACGCAGTGTTTTGAAAAATACAGGACGAAAAGCGCAAATTTTAAATTTTAAATAATTTTTTCTCATGTTTCTTATGAAAATTTTAGTCGTCAGTTTTTCTCAGTCTGTTGAAAATGCAAAGCTCAACATTTATACGTTTTTTTCCACGTAATTTGTGAATTGGTTGAATTTAAATTAATTTAAAACGATTTGACACCCAGACGGTATAACGTTCGAAACGTCCTCATTTTACGTTACTCTGCCGTACTATTTTTTTTTTTTGGGTACAGAAAACGGTGCAATTTTGTATCTCGTTTCGTCTCCTAGTTATAGTCCTTCGTAGTTCTTGCATTATTTTATAAAATAAATATGTTTATAATGTTTTTTTTAATAATTAATATGAAAACACACAAAATAATAAACAAAAAACAATCACCCCTTAAAGTAACATAAACAAACACAAAAAGATAAGACTCTGTATAAAACTTTCAATAACTGTTTTAATTTATTTATTTTATTTTTTTAAGCAGGTTGACATTTAAAAAAATTAAAAACAACGTAATTACTCAAAAACGAATGACGTCATAAATGTCGGTATGGTGTCAAAATGAAGCATTAAAAAAAATAAAATTGACCTGATTGAAGATTTCTTTGAAAAAATGACAGATAACAAAGATATGAATTTTGTGCATTACTTTTGGTTCAGTCTGTATAAGTGTATACAGACTGTTCAAAAATGAGTTACAATGCAAACATATTTTTTTTAATGGAACACCCTAAATTTTATTGTATTTTTAGACGTATAGCTTCTAAAACTGATAATTTTGATCTAAACTTGTATTTATTTTGTCTGCTTAGTTTATGAAATAACTTGATTTTTTTGACGAAGACACGCTTTTTCTTTAATTTATTACACAAAAACTAAGAATCCTAGAAGAGTGGAATTTTCACGTTTTTAAAAGGGTAAGTTCAAAACTTAAATCTTCACTAATTGTTTAACGCATTGCGATTAGGAAGGGAAAGAAATTGCCAAGTTTGTTAAAAGTTGAATAACTTGAAAAAGTTAAATGGAATACCCTATTTTGTGTTTTTGCTTCTCAAAGATTATTAAATTGTCTATGTGAAGACATAGTTTTTTAATGTTTAGATTTGATGATTTAGACACGAAAGTAATAATAGGTATTCTATTTAAAAATTTTAAGTTATTCAACTTGCGACAAACTTCTTTATTTATTTTTATCTTTTTGATTGCAGTGAGCTAAAAAAATTGCACCCTTAAAGTTTAAACTTTTTTGTTTAAAGTGGTAAAAGTCCTACTTTTGTAGAATTTTTTGTTTTTATGTAATATTTTTTAAAACAGTGTGTTTTTGTCAAAAAAATCAAATTATTTCAAAAACAAAGCAATAACATGACTGTTAAAAGCTACATCCAAAAATGCAAAAAAACATAAGTTTCTATTGTAGCTAATTTCGAAAACACTCTGTATACTTGAAAATCGTTTTAGGTGAATCAGGGGGTTAGTATATACGGTTTTTAAATAACAAATCAATTTTTGAACATTCAAAGGTCAATACACTTTACCAAGGCTCTGGAATACCAGGAATAGTTTAATTATAATTATAATAATTATTTTGCTCATCAGTATTAGACTAATCAGTTAACCGATTTTGGTGCGCAACATGAAATAAAATACGGCATGCATATTATTTCAAATGAAAATTTCACTCTAACAAATGGACCCGAATTAATGAAACACAATACTCAAAGCAAAAAAGCAGAAAACTCGGATGCTTTTATCATTTGTCTGTTGATTACAACTTTGCAAAAAAAAATGTTTGTGAATATTACATGCAATACCAGAATGTACGTCGTAAAAATCAGAGGTATTGTTTAATAACCGGAATCGAGCAAACAAATGGAGAAATGCACATGGATGGAGCAGTTTATGTTAAATGAATTGTTAAAAAATTGCTCTTTGATGAAACAATGATATAACGTTATTTTGAATTTCTCTTAACAAAACGTTTACTCTTTGCTTGTGCAGAAATAAATTTTATTTTATTCATAGAACGGCAACTATTCTGAAATGTCAATTTTAATTTTTCATGGTTAGTTATTGTCATTGGTTTTATTTGAAAAAAAAACCTATTTGTTTATTAAACAGAATAATAGTCGGGTGAGTATAAAAGACTGTGATTTTTGTAGTCAGGCTGATAGCAAAATTATCTTTTAAATAAACAAAAACTCGAGTGAAAAAATATCGACATTGATTCAGATCCAGACATTAAAGGAAGATCGAATTGTATTTTAACAAGCATAGGATTAGTTTTAAATATTTTTTTAAAAATTAAGAGCGCAAATACAAAAGATTTAACATTTAGTTGGTTAGCAAACTGAGACAGTAGGTAGTTTTCAAAAATCATCTTTTATTATACAGGGTGATTTAAAAGTGACGGACAAACTCTCGTAGTATGAGAACAGACGTTCAGTTAAGCACAAAAATGAAGTCAGATTTTATTTCAAGCAACTTAATTTTGATATTTTTTTTAACTTGTTTTCCTTAGCAAGATTTATGTTCTTTTGTTTCCTATGATGTCGAATTTAATTTCTTATCAAATTTGCAAGTTTTTTAATTGTTGTGTACATCATAGGACATTATTTGTTGATTTTTTTCAAGAAGAGCTGTCGTTTCCGCTAACTAGAGTCAAAACAATATGATCTAAAGCATCAAAAATTTAACTTTGAAGAGCTATATCTCGTGAACAAAGGTTCAAACAATTTTTTGTCATAGGAACTTTTAATTCAGTTTGATGTTCTTTATCAGCACCCGAGAAATTGTCAGGTACTTGTGAATCACCCTGTATACACAAAAGTTGCGACAACTTTAGGCTACCTACTTGGACAGGCCATTATTAGAAAATTAATCTAAATTGCTTGGAGTAGATGTTATAATTATTATTATCAAAATTGAAATACTGAAATTATTTGTGAATTACTGAAATTGTTCCAAGATTAATAGAATACTAGCAATAAAAAAACGAGCAAAATCGTTTTAGACTTGAAAAATAGCTGAAGGCGTTTTATTTTGGTTGGAAATAGCACAAATCGCCTTATTTGTCCGAAAACGAAAATTTTTGCAATACTTATAGTTTGATCAAATACTGGACTAAAATGTCAATTTTTATACATTTTACTGCTAGCTCCGGTAAAAATACATTGATTTTTAATAGTTTTCTGTTTAAAAGTCATTAATATCGCTTGGGAATGTAGTCGAGAAAATTAATTGTTGTTGTTAAATACGTTGTGGCTTATTCGATGCAAAAAAATAAGGTAAATTAGAAATAAATTTGATGTTTTTATCTAAACAAAAAATTTGGAACATTCCATGGCCTATAGATCGAAATATTTTGGAATACTTCTAATAAAGCGTTGAATCCTAGGAAGTAAAAATTTATAGCAACTAAATAAACTTTTCTGAACCCAAATCTCGTATTAAAACCAAAAAGAGCACATTATTGCCAGGAATAAACTTTTTGGACGAGTTTTATGGCGTCACACCTTTTTTGAGACACTCTATATAATCAAAAATATTTTCCTGAAATGTGTCCTAAAGTATAAATACCATCTACAAAATATCAATACTCCAACTTTAATAATAACTGAGCTATAGAAGAGGGGAGCTGGGCTGGACCACCCTGTAGAATAATAACACCAAGAGGTGCAGTTCATTTTTTTATAATCAACTGTCAGTGTCAAAATTCTGATAAAGACCAGACTGTATCACCCTAAAAGTTCATGTCCAACTACTTTCGAAACTAGCTGTATCTGTATTTGACATTTTACACACCAGATTTGACAATTGAAACGGAAGTATTAGGTTGGGTTACGCAATCACTGAAATTTGAATTCGTTAATGGTTGAAATAACTCCATGTGCTGTACGTGTTGTAACTTAAAGAAAATTTTAAAAATTTACAGAGCATTTTAAACTGAATCTTCCAGGTAAAAAATTGTACCAACGTTAATTGAAAAAAATTACTATTTATGGTAATGCCAACCTGACGGTTCTTTGACGGTGAGTTATAAAAAAAATTGTCTATAGTGTTCTAAAATAATGTGCTAAAAATTTGTTTTTTCTCACAATAGTGTTGTTGTAAGCCAATTGATTGGGAAAATAACTCCTGTAGTTTAAACAGAAAACTCGTTCCATACCGACCAATCAACATAAAAGTCATACCAATCTTAGGTCTTGAAAAAATTTTTATGTAGAGTTTAATTCGAAATTTAATTTTAAAAAAGCCTCGTTACTTCATTACGAGTAGAAGTCTTTATAAACCAACTCATTTCCGTTTATTATTAGTGGCTGCGAAGAGATAAACTATTGAACTAACTTAATTGTCTACTAAATGGCTATTTTGTGCGTAAACCAAATTGTGTCAATAGTGTAATTAATGAAACCAATAATTTCTGCCTAACAACTATAACATACAGCAAAAGTGCCACCATTCAATCAGTAGACCAATAAATTCATATTTATTGTGATTTTTATTAATTAGTCCAAAACTGCACCTAATTACTACGCCATACTGCACTGAGTTCTGTGAAGGCTTTTTTAATACGACTAAAGTTTTAATGAGTGTTAGGCAGTTTTTCAATACTTATTATAAGTTTGAAATTAATTAGTTCAATACAATTCTAAAGCCTAATTGCACACCTACATATAAACATCATCAACCATTCAAGCTAAACTTTATCACTGGAGTAATCAAATTTTCTACGTTTATGAGCAAAATATTCGAAGTTAATTTTCTTCTTTCAAACAATCGAAAAATACTGGATAAAAGCTAAGTAAATAATCTAATTTGTTTAGTACTAGATACTTAGCGTCAATCCGTAATGATTCAAAAAGCTCATTACCTTTGATCTTGTCACAAACAAACAAGGCTGAAAGCTTATAGTTTAAGAATTTGCGGATATAAACAAAACCTGTCAATGGAATAATTGCTGGTTTTTCATTAGTTATGCACTTTCCGGTGTGGACAAAAACGAAAGCGCACACACGCGGAGTTCCTTTTTCACTTATACAAACCCGTATGCATCCAGTTTAGTGTAAAACGTTCTTTGTTAATAATAATTTCAGACGGTCTTTGATGTCATAAGCTGTCGCAAAAGGTCTTTTCACAGACCCATCAAACAGAGTTAAAGCATTCCAGCATTAACACAAAAAATATTTAATGATTCAACTTACCAAAGCTAATAATTCCAGTGCACCACATTTATATCGCAATTTTTCTACACTTGGCTAAAAGTTGTTGACGAAAAGCGCACTGCACTTGGTCATAAAACGATCGAATAATTGAACACCTCTTGATAAGGACAGCGGATTGTAAGTTTAAAGAACGCGTGTTCGGCGCGAACTGTACAGACGACGCTGAAAGTGGGGACGCTCACCCTCTAAAAACGACGCCGACGTTCTCCCCCTCTCGTGTGTTATTCCCGCTTCATCGCATATACCGACGCATCTAACACAATATGTAAATAATACGGAAAAAATACAAATCGTATATCTAGAAAATGATTTATCGGATTTGTTTCCGGTTTTAGAGCAAATACAGCAGGTAAACCGGTGAAAATATAGATATACAGGGTGATCCAAAACTACAGGGTGTTCCGTCTAAACCCCACATTAGAAGTATTGAAAGTTCTAATAAAGATATTTATACGCAAACGTCACAAAACTGGCAACATTTGTCACAGAATGGCTCAGGTAAAAGATCTAGTTCTCGGAGCACTTTTTTCGGACATGTGGTAAATCATTTTTATTTTACTTTTCTCTGTTATCATGACTTATCATTGTTTTCACTTTCTTGTGTCTTTCGCTGCTTCGCTCAAGAGGTGATGATTCTCTCATTGTGAAACGGGAGTCACTGCACTAGTTAAATTAAAAAATACTCAACACATTCGAAAATCTCAACACAAAATCCAAGACTAAACACTGTTATGGTAATGATTCACGTGCAAAGCTTCCTGATTATTTTATTCATTTACCTTTAAATTAGTGTTGCTCAAAATTGCTCTTTACTCTTCATCAATACGTTTGCGGATAAAATAGTATATTTTATTCGGGGTAAATGTAAGTTTATGTGGCTCAGCTGAATTATTTGCCTCATTGCATTCGGCAAAATAAACATTCAGCTTCCCCACATAAACTATCACATTTACCCCTTATAAAATAATCTACTATTATCTGAGAGTTGGTACTCAGGCATAATCCGGTGAGTTATGCTCAATGAAAATATTTTCAAGATGGCAGCACTTCCGGTTATACCAGAAGTCGCTATTAACTCTCTTATTTTAAATGGAAAGCTATGTTTTTCACTGCGTTTTTGGATTAGTTGAGTTATTTTAAGGGAGTTTTTATTAGCTTTCCCTATAACCAAGTTTAACCGTTTTCGAGATATTTAGGATTTTTGAAAATTTTTGAATTTGCACCTGTCCATTAAAAAATCGGCAACTCGCTTAGTTTTAGAGATTTCGAAATCATATTTGGAGAATTGAAAGAGAAAGCTTATATCTGTTGTTCAGTGTGATCAAAATTGGAATTGAAGTTAATAAACCCAAAAATTTTAAGGTTAAGTTTGGACAACTTCAAGTACCCAAAACTTAATTTTTTCAAATGGGATGTCCCAATTTTTATTCTACTAGATGGAGGAGAATTTTTTTCTGCATCAATCTGTATTAGCATTCCCTATACCTATCTGTGATAATTTTCAAGTTATGTTGTTTTTTTTGTTATTGTAGGAAATTTCTTACTAACCACAGCTATTTTTGCATAGTTTGCCATAAAAACATTTCTGATTAAACTTAAACGACAAACTCTGTTCAAAATTGTGTTATCAGACCGTGAAAACGAAATAAATTCATTGGGTGTTGGTTTGAAAAACTTTAATTTCTCACCTTTTTTCATTCGTTTCCATGGCAACCTATAAGAAAAGGCCTATGCCTAATGAATTTCTCAATCCCAACAAAAAGGTATTGTAACTTGAAAACTATTAAACATAAGTATAGGGAATGTTAACACAGATCGAAGCAGATTTAAATTCTCTACCATCTAGTGAAATAAAACTTTTGTCATTTCATTTGAAAAAAATGAGTTATGGATGCTTAAAGTTTTGCAAACTTAATTTTAAAAATTTGGAGTGTGTTATTCTTTTTTAGAAATTTGAAAACACCAAAGGAAAGATCTAGGCTTCCTCTTTCAAATGAGCTCAAAAATATTTTCAAATTTTTAAAAATCGCAGAGTTATCGATTTTTGAACTGTAAGGTGCAAATCCAAAAAAATTTTAAAAACCATAAATATTTCGTAAAAGGCTGAATTTAGGTATAGGAACAGCTTGTGAAAACTACCTTAAAATAACTCTAGTATCTAGTAATTCATAAACGCATTAAAAAATATAGCATTCCATTTAAAATATGGAAGTTGAAAGTGACTTTCGGTATAACCGGAAGTGCTGCTATTTTAAGAATATTTTCATTGAGCAGGACCTAAAAGATTATGGTTGTACACAAATTTTCAGATGACTATGATTATTAGAACTCCCAATACTTCTAATGTGGGGTTTAGACAAAACAACCTGTATCTAGAAAATGATTTATCGGATTTGTTTCCGGTTTTAAAGCAAACACAGCAGATAAACCGGTGAAAATACAGGGTGTTTACGGTGTAGGAGTCGAAACTTTACCTGATGTTAAAAGAGTGTATAATAAATAGGGTAACTGTGAAAAAACCCCAAAGAACTATTACTTTTAAGAATATTATTTAACTTCGAAGTATTGGTACAGGGTTTGAGGGTCACTGGAATACTTTCTCTATTAAAATAAAATTTAATTGTTGCAACAAATAAGAATATTGTAACGACAGTGAAAAACGTCAATTTAAAGTTTTGACACTGTCATCATTTCATTTGGCTTTATTTTTGATCAAAATTTAAATCCGATGGTCCTCTGTTTGATCACTTCAGCGGAAAGCGTTTCGAGCAATTGTGATTTGTGTTTTGTGGAGGTTTTTCATCTAATTTATGTCCATGGACTATAGAATTATTGAAATAATGAATTGGTTGTCATGATTAGGAGTTACGGTGAAGCACAAGGTAATAATATTGTTGTAGTCGAAGCAGCAGTTCACAAACAAATAGTGTAAATTGAATGATTTTCTCTTATAATGTGAATTTTTATTTTACATGGCTTTTTGGGGTTCTTTTACAACACATATCATCTCCCTTTAGTTTCAACCTCAAGACCGTAAACACCCTGTATAGGTATACAGACTGATCCAAAACTATAAGGCAAAGTCTCGAATGGTGGTGATAAAAGACTCAGTTCGGTATAAAAACGAAATCAGATTTTTTTCAAGCAACTTAATTTTAAATACAGGGGTGCGTAACTTTTTTGCTATTTGAAATATTGCCATGACCTTTTCGTTATCCGATAGATCGACTTAAAGTCCACTAACTAAAAATATTTTTATTATACACAGGGTGTTGAATACAGAGTGATGAATCATAGTTAAAAAATTTTTAATGGAACAGCCTATATACAGGCTGTCCCACCGAAAAGGGCTCCCCCCTCATACCTTTTTTATTTTTCAATTAATCTAGGCGAAATTAAAATTACACATGTTAGCACTGAAGGTCCACATTTTGGAGTAACTACTTTTTTTGGGGGGTTTATCGTTTGTGAGATAAAAAATTTATAATTGTGAAAAAAGGTATAAAACCTTTAACATTCATATTACTAGAAGAAGCCAGGTTACATTAACGTATTGACAAACTTTGTTTTAACAGAAGTCATTCAGATACCCTCAAATCTTTTTTTAAAAATCTCGCCAAAAATCTTTTTTTTAGTGCGAAATATCGTCGTCTATGGAGCGGTATTGTGAGATTGTAAAAGCTACCTGTGAATTTATACTGTCACTCTGACATTGAAATCTCAAAAAATGTTGTCTAATCAGGATTGTGTCTTACAGGAAAATAAACGCTTTTAACTTTAACCACTGAGCTTGTGTCTTCAAATAATTGGACGACTTTGCGGTGGGACATCCTGTATTTTTGCATATTTGGATTTTATGCAAAAAAATAATATAACTTTATGTAAACTATTACGGATCTATCTCTTTTCGTTTCGGAATTATTTAACTTTTCGTTATAAAAAATACCAATATTTAAAAAATCACTGCGAAGTCGCTTATGAATATTTTCCGATAAATTTGCAACAGAAAGACTCAGAATAGCCTGTAGTTTTAGCAATAGTCGACTTTTACTTGAAACACACAGATAATGTACAGGGTGTACCAAAATGCAAAAAGTTGAATAACTCATTTATTTCAAATGGAACACCATGTATTTCTTCACACGTGTGGATAGCATTTTTCATAAGCTTTCTAATGGTATGCGGTTTGTAAAGAAAATTTGAAAATTTTCTTAAGAATTCAAAAAGAATTTTTTCTTTTTAAAAGCTTCTTTTTAAAAGCTTTTATTTAGCTCGTAATGTTACCTTTCTGTCTGCTATTTTTTCGGAGCCAAATTTGAAAAGGTTCCTGTTGTCCCACTGAAGTGAAATTTGGAATACTTACATAATCTGCGTGACAATGCAATCCCATGTAGTTAAATACCCCCTAAAGGGGTTAAACGGGGTTTTGAAGTTTTAGGTTATGTTTACAAAGGGGTTCTCGATTTGTAAATTTGAGAAGGTTCCTGTAGTCGCAATGAATTAAAATTTAACATTCTTACGTAATCTGCGTGACAATGCAATTCTATGTAGTTAATTACCCCCTAAAGGTGTTAAATGGGATTTTCAAATTTTAGGTTATGTTTACAAAGGGATTCCCAATTTGTACATACCGTAACTTATACCGACATAGACGGTATGTTGGTCATTTGAACGTCACGGTAGATGCACAGTGTAATAACAATAAATCTAAATAAAGACTAAAAAGCAAAAAATAAAAATATATAAAAAAATGTTTTTTAAAAAAAGCTTTTATTTAAAAGATACACTAAAAAGTTAAAAATAATGTATTTCAATCACACAAGAATATTTTTTCCTACAGGTTAAAATTCTAAAATTTATAAAAGCTTTGGGAGTTATAAAACTACGGCATTACAGAATTACTTTGTTCAGTTGACAACTCCCAAAGCTTTTATAAATTTTAAAATTTTAACCTGTAGGAAAAAATATTCTCGTGTGATTGAAATACATTATTTTTTACTTTTTAGTGCATCTTTTAAATAAAAGCTTTTTTTAAAAAACATTTTTTTATATACAGGGTGGGGCACGAGTGGGGTATTTCTGAAATGTTTATATCTGCAACTTTTAAAACATCTTTCGTCGCTCTCTATGCTTTAGTATTATTATAAATTAAAATTTGAGTCAAAGGATGCTTTATCTCAATAACGTCAAAAATTTTTATAATAATTGTCAGTTTAACTCTGATTTTAAATGCTCAAGAGAACTGACGATGAATCTGTGAAACTCACTTCCTGTTTTTTTAACTATTAGGTATGGTGCGGTCTTTATTGAGCCCGTAATTGGACCCAATTTCTTTGATGGAAACCCAATGGGGAAGTGTTTCTCCACTTTTTACAAATGGAATTGTCCTTACTGTTAGAAAATTTAGACCCTACGGCACGTTTGTGGTTTCAACAAGTTGGTGTGCTATTGTTACAGATCATTTAAATAAAAATTATGAAAATCGTTGGATATAGGACGAGAATCCACTGGATTTGGCCCCCAAAAATTCACATTGAACACTGCTGGACTTTTTTTGTGATGTCTAGTAATGTAAAGAATGCAGAACTAATACAACTTTACGACGCGTCCGTCAATCGACTCTCTGAATACTTATTACACTGATTTTTGCAATAAATAAATAAATAAATAAATAAATAATTCGTTTAATCGGCCCAATTTGAATAACTGTCATCCACTGTCATACTGAAGCTTTCAGTTACATACTTTGATTACTAGTTTGAATTAAATTGAATATTGTATCAAGTGTTTAAAGTTTCCTGTATATTTGGTTGCATTTTTAAAGGTTTCAGAAGTACCCCAATCGTGACCCACCTTGTATTTTTATTACTTATTTTATTATTAATTCTTGATAATAATTGGATTACTAATGTAATTAGTCACATTAGTACACATCAAAAAATAAATTACCATTTGACTTATTAGATTCTAGGCTAACAAATTTTCTTGTATTAAGGGCTGTGTCCTGTTTTTCACTTCGACCATATATTTCGATAGACTAGCCATCCAGGGAGTTTGTAGGGAGGTAGTTTGAAGCCAACATGTATCGGCAAGAGGAGTGAGGGGCAAGAGGAAGCTTACTCCGTGTTCAATGGCAGCTCGTAGTCAAGGGGCAAAAAATAGAAAAAACATTACAAGTTTCAGAAATAATTTATGTATTCGTGCTTAAAAAACATTGCCTTAGTTAAAATACTTCTAATCCTACCTTGTCACATGCCGTCAGAGTCATAATATTCAAAAATATTCAGTATCAAAGTGGAAAATCAGAATACGTTACGACGCCACTGGTGTGTTTCCATCTTTAGGTTAACACGTGTAGTTTCTTACTTGCGGATGCGATGAATAAGTTCTTGTGGATACTTTCTCCTGTATATTTCGACGCAAGAACCAAATTTTACCCATTCTCAGGTAAATTTAAGCCCAAAATTCACAATTTTTCCCTTTAATCACAATCGTGAAGCACGAAGTTATTATTAACGAATATTATTAATTAACGATTAACGAAACACTTGGAAATATTTTGAATGAACCAATCAGAGAAGGAGTACATAAGGATCAAATTCGCAAAATTTGTCGCCGGAACGTGGTGGTACCTTGAAGTTATTTAGCCAAAAGATTTTTAGCAAAGAATAGTTTCTTATTCAAGACAAATAATGTAAAGGTTGAAGCAACCCCCACTTGAGAAATAACACTGCAACAAAAAATTATCAAGGCTTTTACCTTTTTCCAATTAAATTACCCTGGTTTTTGGTAGCACTCCGTTGGATATTACGATACGCAAATGGCGTATTGTAATGGCTTCAGTACGAAACCAAAGTAGAAAAAAATATAAAGGCATTGCCGTTTTACTTATTATTATTTTTTTTTAATTTCGAGATGTTACTGTTTTGACTAGCATTTGCCTTCAAAAAGTAATTACTAATACTAAGAAATTTCTATAAATAATGTGAGCATATTTTGAGAATGAAACTTTACTTTTCATTTATGCGAATTTCGTTTGTAAATGTCGTCGATCAATGAATCAACTATACAAATTTTTTAAATCATAATTCGAAAAACTTTATTTACCACACCATAACATATTAACTATTTATTTAACTATAATTTAAAAATTTAGCTTGCTTCCATAACTAACCAGAGCGCATAAAATATTAATTGCAAAATCGGGTTTTTATCAAAAAAAAATTAGTAACGAACTGAACGAATTTGTGTATTAAAATTTTCCTACATTCTTATTTTCACCAAACTAAAAACTAAAATTTAAAAAGCAAATTATGCAAATAGGTTTATTAAGAGTCGATTCACAGAACATTCATTAATCACAATCAAATTTTAGTATGTGATTAACTGATTAGTTGATTACTGAATAATTTGACATTTGTAAATGCAACGTAAATAACAACTTTATGTAACGAGCCTTGGCGAGTGTCGTAAACAGTACAAGTGTCTTAATATTATATTATTACATATATGCGAGTTACATACACTATTTGTTTCTACGATAAGACCGGTTAAAATAAAAAAAACTAATAGCTGTTTTTTTTCATTTAAAAATCCATTGTAGTGCAAATAGGTAACCTGTATGGTAACAACTCTTATAAAAGTTAATGCCAAAAGCACACCATTTGCACCTTAATGGACCTTTAACAAAAAAAACAGGTATACACTTTTTTGAAAATGTCAATTTTTTTTTTAATATCAGACTCAAGACAATCTAATAGTAGTTACATTCTCATTGGTCACAAGTTGTCTTCCTGGTCACCACACTGCATTCTCATTGGTCATGAGTCTGTATTTTAATAAAAAAATCTGTATCTTAACCTGTTTCATTAAGGTACATGTCACAAACATTTTAATTTAATAAGCACATAATAAGCTCCGACCAAGTATTTTTATTATTTTAGAGATCAAAACCCTTCCGTCCTAGAGTGAGAAAGCATATGTCAACAACAACGCTTCTTACTAATGCAAAAGTTACATAATTCTGTTCCAAGAACGTGTGGCTGCTTTCATTGATGACCATTTTTTGGTCGCATTGGCTCACCTTCATTTTTCATTTCCAATTTTGTTATAGGACTGCCCTATTAGACAGTTGCTGAACTAGACGATCGTCAAAAAATGCACAAATTGTGTCCGAGCTAAGTGGTATGTGTCTAAACTAGGCTTGAAGGCCACTAATATCGTTTGAAATGACATGTCTTCAGAAAATTCGATAAGAAAAGAAAACGCGTATGTTGAACGACTTCAAATTTTATTTGTAGCTTGTTTAATCTTTGGACACCGGAATGACATAAGTTGATAGTACACAAGGATCACTTAGAAAAAAAATCCTGATTTTCATCTTTACAAAGACTGAATTTTTCGGTCTTATTTAACTCGATTTATTTTGCATTTGTAAAACATTATCGGCAATAAAAAATATGTCATCCCTGGAAGAAAAGTATCGGCTTTCACGTGGTGTTTTCAAAAATTCATGTGGTTTCGTCAAACTCGAGTCTTATCGAATTTATTGAACGCCTGTATTTGTCATATGCTTTACTACACGTTTTTTTTTGAGCTTCAGAAAGTTAGGTTTTTTATCGAGACCTTTAGATTGAAATAAAAAATACATTCGAAAAAAAACAGCTTTGCAAACGTAAGTAATATAAACAACGTTTTCTTGTTGGTAACATTTTAAGCCTTCTTTTTAATATCTGAATCTTAGATTATAAACACTATTTTAATGTTTTCCATAGCAACGTGTTTTCACTTTTAAAACACGCTTCCAACAAAAAAAAATATAACGACAGCCCTCGAAATTTAAGCTTGTGTTTTGCTCTCGTATTATTAATAACTATTTTTTGACAATTACAGTGTTTTAAACTGCAAATTAATTATAAATATTTATTCTGGCGTTTACAAATTTTGACATTATAGTGCGCAAAACACAATAATTTTAACATTACGGTGCGCAAAGAAAAAAGACAATGGAAAAAACGAATGTTTTGTGCACTAAGATTAGTGCGAAAACACGTGTTTTTAGTCAGTTGCAGAAACAATATTTTTTTAATAGGTATTTCTAATGACAAAATCAACAATGTTTAAATTTTCTTATTGCAAGAATTACTAATTACGTAGAAAATATTGTAGCTAGCCTCAAAAAGGGTTTCCAAAAAAGTTTATTGCTTACAATTCGAGATTAATTTGAACAAGTAAGTTGCAACTTATTTCATATTAGATAGTTTAATCATTAATTAATTAATTCTTAGTTATTTATATTATTAATTCAGTTGCCGTTTACTTATTTACAAAACTCAAATTAATTGCAAATAATTTAAAATTTTACTACAATTAAATGTGTACTCACAGTAAATAAACCTACTCTTAATTTTTACAAAAATTTTTGGGGCTAGCGACAATTTTTTTAATGTAAATTAATGCACAAAACAACATACCCACGGTAATTAATAAATTTATTTATTAATTAGCATAATTAATTCTGTAATTTAAATTCGAGATTAACTTGATATTTATCTTGTCAATGCATTTAAGTGGCAACATAATGTTGACTTAGTTTAATTCGAAATTAAATTTAATTTTAATTTTAATGGATAACGCCAATCGTTTTTTAATTTGAATTCGTGCTTCAAAACGTACTTTTCTAATGAGACCTGTTTTTTATTATAGTATTATTTTTAAGGATTGTAGAAAAAATCTGGTAAAAAATTCACATCTACATTGAGAAAAACATAAAGTAATTCAATAACAAATGCGGACTATTGTATGATTGTTATTAGTTTTTGAGATATAGTAAAAATATATTTTTAGGAGACTTACTGTATATTTTCAAATAAAAGCAGGTCGATTACGATTGCGAGAAGGAAGTTCAAAATCAACGTTAGTTTATTAGTTTTAGATTCCATTCCTCAATCACTGGCTACCCTTAATTTAAAATTTTAAATAGTACCCTCTATTTTTCGAAAAATTTTTGTTTCTGAGTTCTTTCGTAATGTCATCACAAGACGAAAAGCTTTTAGTTAATGTTTCGCTTTTACTTTCACTTTAGTTTTTGTTGTTTTTTCATTATCTTTAATTTTTACTTATCTTTAAATCATTATTTCGCTTTCTTTGAAACTTTAGCTTTGATTATTTAATGTTTTAAAAAATCTCATATTTAAATGTTTTTTTTATCTTCCTGTGGAGTGTAATCTTTCAAATTCAAAATTTTTTGTCGGAGATTTTTGATGTATTTTTTGACATTTCAGTTTGCTACTCAGAATTTATTGATCGTTTATCTAAATCATCTACTGCTTTTTAAATCTTAAAGGCATTGGCAACTTATTTTACCTATTTTATGTTTTAGCGAAAATTGAAAATGTGGTTCATTTTATGTCGGTAGGTCCTTTTCAAAATTTTCTGCTATGAAAAATAAGCGAGTTAAACACTTCGAAAGCATGAAATCCTGACGTCACAACCGCCTCTCATCACAGAATCATTCTCTTATCACTAAACCCTCTCAGTCATTAGAAACTTGACAGATATTTGAACATTTTCCACACATCTTCCACAAATTAAAAAATTAACCACTTTCTCGACTTTTTTCTGTTCTAAATTTTGTCTTGAACTTCGCAAAAACATCAGAAATTTTGTCAAGTTTATCAAAACCCTGTTAGTGTCACTTAAAAGTCAAAAACTATTTGATCTTAAAATTGGATCAAATGCTCAAGAGGCGGTTATGACGTTATAATTCCAACTTTAAATCGAAATACCTTGAGTTAGAGATCAGATAAGAGAAACGGTTTTCACTAAAGTAATAAGCGTTTTCAGTACTATCATTTAAGACAAAGTTGTTTTTTAAGTTGCCAATGCCTTTAAGTTCATAGGACATCAATTAGTGACTTATATGAAGAGCTATATCTCTTTAAAAAAAGGTTCAAACAATTTCTTGTCACAGGAATTTTTAACTCAATTTGATGTCTTTTATGACTATTCGAGAAATTACCCGACACTTTTGAATAAGTCTGTAAACACCTGGTAAACATAATATGTTTCAAGAAGCTGTTTTTCTCACAGGGGTCTAAAAATTTAATTTCTGAAAAATAATTTTTTGCTTCCGGTGGTGAGTTAATAATAATTATAAATCGATGACTAGAAATTAATAGTAAATAGAAACATTCAATTTAGGATTTAGGGTTGCGTGAAATTATCTTCTGATTTATGTTTTTTATTTCAATGTACTTCATCCTAGGCGACACGACAGGGATAGAGCTCACCCTCCTTTTATCTCTATCCATCAATTGCTACATTAAATTTCAAAATCCTATTAGATACGGTTTCTAAATCTTTTATTTGAACACATGACGCATTCAGTTATGAAAAAATAATAAAATTGACAAAATAACTGACCATATTTTGGAAAGCTTGTAAATTTACGTTTTTAAGGTTGATGTAATAAAATAGTTTTGAGTTATAAGTTGGTACACAAAGTATTTATTTGTTAAAAATGCTAACACATGAGATAAAATTACGAGAATGCACCTAACAACGCAATCAAAATGACTGTGACTTCTGTTGTTTTTAATTGAAATTTAAAAAATCGACAGTGAGTAATTTCACGATATTTTTTTTATTTTATTTATTTTATAAAATGTTAGAAATTAATGTTATTCTTTTTTTACGAAAGCCGTTGATAACACTCTACGCTCTGCATCAACTAAAAGAATTTTCAAGTATACAAGGTGTTTTCGTAATTAGTTCGAAATTAGTTACAATACAAACTTATGTTTTTTTAAATAGAACACTCTATATTTTTGCATTTTTGGGTGTAACTTTTAACACTGATGATTATATGCTAAATTGTTATTGGTCAATTTTGCTTAGTTTTTAAAATAATTTGATTTTTCAAGGGAAACACGCATTCTTAAAAGAATTATTACATAAAAACTAAGAATCCTAAAAACTAGGACTTTTACCACTTTTAATAAGAGGACAGTTCAAACTTAAATCTGTACCAATTGTTTAGCGCATTGTGATTAGTAACGTAAAAAAATTAAAGTCTTGTGACTCTTGTATACAGGATAAGGTTTAATTCATAGATACGCATAAACTTGGGGAATTATAGTTTTTGACAAATAATAACGAATATAGTAATAGTTATTTATTGTATAAGGGTCTTACAATGTATTTTATCCGCGCAAAGGTTAAACGCGAGAACGAAGTTTATGATCTGTAACATAAATTTTAAATCGATTTTACTCACCAACGGTGAGTTGTATCAAAATAACACATTTTTGTGTAGAAAACTATGGAATTTACGATTTTGTTGCTGAAAGTGTCAAAAACTCAAAGCCAAAATAGTGAAGGTAGTTTTAACCCTACACTCTCCCAGTTTGAGACGCCCCTGATTAATTTTTTTTACATTTAATTCTCAATTTCGATTAGGCGTATAAAGATTATTAACTGCACCAAATTTTGTAATTTTATCTGTGGTGGTTTTTGGAATATTGAGAAAAACCTACTAAAAGAAGCACCCCTTTCAGAGGGTGTAGCTCCCTTACAAAGCATTTTTCGATACATGTTTATAGGAAACTTTTGTCTTAAAATTGAATGTTCTATCAGCTGTTTAAGTTTGTAACAATAAAAACGGAACACCCTGTATATTTTTTAAATTACGTGTAGGTACATTTTACATTATCTTCTGCTAGGTGTCAGAAAGAGAAATTGTTAGAAGAGATTAAAACCTTAAAAATTTACCTAAAATCAAACTGTAAATTACTCCTAAAATCCACTCGTAAAAAAATAAAGCGTCGAATAAATAACTAATGTCCAATATTTTATAATACTTGTTGATTACTTAATAAATACACTCCGCACAAAAATTATCGCAACACCCATAGTTTTCTTAAATGATTTAGAAACAAATAATTATTTTATATTTTTATGAAATGTAACAAGAGATAAAGTAAAACACAAAAAAAGTTCGAAAAAAAAAAAAGAAATAACAACAAAAATTAATTTTTAACATTTTTCAGAAATTAAACCTTAACACTAATACCGCGTATTACCACCTCTAGCCTGAATAACAGCCTCCAATCTTCTTGGCATGCTTGCTATGAGGTTAGTAACGTAATTTTGAGGCAAATTCTCCCACTCTTGCATAAGGGCATTCTCTAGTTCTTCGAGAGACCGCAATGCATTTTGTTGCCCTAGCAACCCTTGTTGAAGGTGGTCCCATACATGTTCGATTGGATTCAGGTCAGGACTTTTCGCAGGCCACGGCAATGTTCTTAAATTGACCTCTTCCATGTATTGTTGCACAATTCCAGCAACGTGAGGTCGGGCATTATCTTGCATAAACAAGAAATTATCCCCGACAAAGGGGCCATATGGCACTACATGATGTTCCAGTATGTCCTCAATATATCGGGCAGCTGTTAATCGAGCACCACGTAGAGACACCAACTCTGTGTGCCCTCCGACAGAGATTCCTCCCCAAACCATAACTGAACCTCCACCGAAAGGAACTTGTGGGCGAAAGTTACACTGCGAATAGCGTTCCCTGGAGCATCTGTACACTGGTACTTGTCTATCAGAAGTATGTAAACAAAAACGAGATTCATCCGAAAACATTACATTGCTCCAATCATTCAAATCTCAATGGGCATATTCTCGAGCAAACTGTAATCTACCGACTCGATGTTCCCTGTTAAGAAGAGGACCCTTTGCAGCGACCCGTGCCTTCAAATCATCTTCTCGTAGACGGTTACGAACTGTTTGTATAGAAATTTGTACATTTCTAGCTGCTAAAAGTTCGTTTTGCAGCATTCGAGCAGTGCAATGTCGAATTCGAAGTGCTGTAAGACGCAAAAAACGGTCGTCTCTTTGACTAGTTATTTTTTTTCTTCCTTGTCCTGCCCGTCTTTTGTGTTCCTCAGTCTCTCTAAAACGTGCTGCGATCCTACTTATGGTCGAAAGATGTACCCCTAGAGTTTGAGCCACATAACGCATACTACGACCATCTTCCAACAACGTGACGGCTTTTACAGATTCTTCTGGAGAGAGATGTAAAGAAGCTCTTTCCCCAATGTTCATCTTGATTATTTTTGCTGTTTAGATCACTATTAGGCGAACAAAACTTACAAAACAAGAGATAACTTACTGTGTTAAACAACATTGACTATCAAAATTTTCAGAAAAAGACCCAAGAAACTTAAACTATACGCTTATTTTTTGCATATATACAATAGAATTGCTTAAAAGATTTAACAGAATGAGAATTGCTGACAAGGGATGTAATTCATTTGAATAAAATGAGAAAATTTAGGTGTTGCGATAATTTTTGTGCGGAGTGTAATTTTCAAAAATGTTTAATTTTATTATTAGATTTAGAACTTAGGTATAAATGGAAATTTTACATATTAACATTAACAAAAACTCATTTAAGTTTAGGGGTGGCAATTTCTAATTTTCACAAAGGCAAATTTAATAATACAGGCTGTTTTGTCTAAACCTCACATTAGAAGTATTAGGAGTTCTAATAATCATAGTCATCTGAAAATTTGTACACAATCATAATCTGTTACGTCCTGCTCAATGAAAATATTCTCCAGATGGCAGCACTTCCGGTTATACCGGAAGTCGCTATCAACTTCCTTATTTTAAATGGAATGCTATATTTTTTAATACATTTTTGAATTACTAGAGTTATTTTAAGGTAGTTTTCATAAGCTGTTCCTATACCTAAATTTGGCCGTTTACGAAATATTTATGGTTTTTAAATTTTTTTTGGATTTGCACCTTCCAGTTCAAAAGTCGATAACTCTGCGATTTTTAAAAATTTGGAAATATTTTTGAGCTCATTTGAAAGAGGAAGCCTAGATCTTTCCTTTGGTGTTTTCAAATTTCTAAAAAAGAATAACAAACTCAAAATTTTTTAAATTAAGTTTGCAAAACTTTAAGCACCCATAACTCATTTTTTTCAAATGAAATGACAAAAGTTGTATTTCACTAGATGGTAGAGAATTTAATTCTGCTTCGATCTGTGTTAACATTTCCTATACTTATGTTTAATAGTTTTCAAGTTACAATACCTTTTTGTTGGGATTGAGAAACTCATTAGACATAGGCCTTTTCTCATAGGTTGCCATGGAAACGAATGAAAAAAGGTGAGAAATTAAAGTTTTTCAAACCAACACCTAATAAATTTATTTTGTTTTCACAGTCTGATAACACAATTTTGAAGAGAGTTTGTCGTTTAAGTTTAATCAGAAATGTTTTTATGGCAAACTATGCAAAAATAGCTGTGGTTAGTAAGAAATTTCCTACAATAACAAAAGAAAACAACATAACTTGAAAATTATCACAGGTAGGTATAGGGAATGCTAATACAGATTGATGCAGAAAAAAATTCTCCTCCATCTAGTAGAATAAAAATTGGGACATCCCATTTGAAAAAATTAAGTTTTGGGTACTTGAAGTTTTCCAAACTTAACCTTAAAATTTTTGGGTTTATTAACTTCAATTCCAATTTTGATCACACTGAACAACAGATATAGGCTTTCTCTTTCAATTTTCCAAACATGATTTCGAAATCTCTAAAACTAAGCAAGTTACCGATTTTTTAAGGGACAGGTGCAAATTCAAAAATTTTCAAAAATCCTAAATATCTCGAAAACGGTTAAACTTGGGTATAAGGAAAGCTAATAAAAACTCCCTTAAAATAACTCAACTAATCCAAAAACTCTGTAAAAAATATAGCTTTCCATTTAAAATAAGAAAGTTAATAGCGACTTCCGGTATAACCGAAAGCGCTGCCATCTTGAAAATATTTTCATTGAGCATAACTCAACGGATTATGCCTAAGTACCAACTTTCAGATAAATATCTTTATTAGAACTTTCAATACTTCTAATGTGGGGCTTAGACGGAACACCCTGTAGTTATAAAAGGCAAATTTATATAAGTTATAAATACAGGTTTTCAGGACGCGGAGATCGTTCTTAAGAAGAATTGATGTCTGTGATGGAAACCGTGGTCAGCACTTTGAACACTTTTTAGATTACGTACGTTTGATTATTTTGAATGTAAATTTATTTGTATTTGAATTAAATAAAATTTTAAAACTGGGGTAATGTCAGTATGACACAAATTTGTCAAAAATGATACTACGATCAGTATGTTTATTTACTTAAAACCAATTTTTTTTTATCCACGTTATCTACGAAATGTAATGTTGGTTGCTCCTGTATTATATGCTGATTTTCTCATTAATTAAAAAAATGAAATTCGCTTCGCATGCTATGCACTAGTCCACTTTGTGGACGCTCATGAGGACTTTGTCCGAATTTAATTATGGTCTACATAACAATTATTGTATCCAAATTTGTTTCTTAAAGGTAAACATGCACGTAATACGCTCGATCGTGCAGCGCTTACATTTAATAACGAATAACGCATTTTAACTTTTAGCCCAGTCAAATTAGACAAATCGGTGGAAAAAAATTCTAGAAATCTGGAATTTTTTTTAAACGCTTCCTTTAGACTTAGGTAGGTAACCATATATCAAAAGTCCCCGAGGGTGGGGGGCGAGCTCGAGGAGGGGGAGGGGGTTAAAGCTGTCTTTTTTTGGTTATTTGCCTATATCTCCGAAACGGTCACTTCTATCAGTTTTTATCCTCTTACCATTGTAAGAAATATCAGGTGTTCATTATTAAAAAAACTCGCAGCATGCTCTGAGATTGTTACGGAAGTCGTAGAACAATTTTTATCATTGTATTGTTGGTTGTCTACTAAACTATCTCACAAGAATTCATAACCTAAGATTGATAAATAGTGCTCAAAGGCGATGTGTTCTGTGTGTTGAACAACAAGGAAGACATTTCCAATAGTTTTTATACATAATAAATAAATATTTTTATGAAAATCTTTTTAATTGTCAAAAAGTAAGGTTATGAGAGAACGAATTAATCACAGACATGCAAAATAATTGTTTTTTAATTTCAAAGCACTCTAGAATTTTTTTTTAAATGAACACTTGTTATAATGCTTATGGGAGAATGCGTGCGCCAAAATCCCTTTAATTTTTCTCCAGGAAGTGTCGCCCCCTGTTGTAAAATAGCAAACGTATATTTCATCTAAGCGGAGTTCAGAACCATTTGATTAGGGGACCTTTCCTGCGCTTTGAAGACTTTGTTACAAGGTGTAATCCAGAAGAGGGGTGGGAGGGAGGCTGAATGATAAGGGTAATGGGTGCTTAAATGATTAATCTAAAGGGCAGATTATATGCATTTTTCATATTTCATACATACACTCACCGCCAAAGTTATCGCATCACATGAGAAAATGTATTTTTTACTGCTTAAATTAAAAAATAGATTAATTAAAAACTAATTAATTAACTACCTAAATTAAACTAAACATACGTCAACAATTAAACTACAACTTATTGATATCAAAAAAAGGCAGAAAGTAAATTTCATTCGGATCAGTTTTTTTGGCTTGGATAAGGTCTACAGAGGCAACTTTAGCATTCGGAGGTAATCATTAATACGTGGTATTACCTCCTCGAGCCTGGATAACTGCCTTCCCTCTATGTGACCTATGTTGTGATTTTGATAATTTGACATTTAATTAGCTAGCTATGAATCTACACAAATTGCTTTTAAAAAAACTTATAGCCGTCGTATTTGCATATTTTCAGAGTCGGCTGCATATTTCGGGAAACAAATGTATCTTTAGCATATTTAGGCAAAATCTAGGGTAAAATTGTTGTTTCCAAAGAAAATTTAAAATTGTTTGAACTGTTTTTGTGAAGAACACTACCAAGAAAGACCGCCACGTCTAATTATTATTCCCTGAATAGGATTATTCTTCTACGTTCTTTAATTAGTATGGTGCATCAATGGGATAACCCTGCATAATTTCGGAACTATTTATTCTCAATAACGAAACCCTCTTCTACCTGATTGAGGCTTTTCGGCACTTCACCTTATCAGGTCAAAACGGAAATGTCATTTGCTAATTGCTTGAGTCCTTTCATTCTAAATTCAATGAATGTTTTTATAAAACATTTCCGTGACTGTTTGTGTTTATAAATATAATATAATAAACAAATGATTTTCAAACTAAATTTACATGAATTTGTAAGATGTAAAATCCCGAAACAAAAAAGAAAAGAGTTTTTTTTACACAAAGTAACATAACCTTACTAATAATAAAATAAATCGTTTACAATTTCCCTATTATGTGTTTAGAGTATCTTAATAAACAAAAACTGTTTTGTTGGTACACATATTTTTCGTGTATCAGTTTTAAGAATGAATAATTGGAAAATTCTTTCATTGAATTTTGGTCTTAAGTTATCCCCTGTGGTGTTAGGTGTTCGGTAATCATTTCCTGTGAACCTTATTTACGATAATGGTAAGAATTTTAATCCGGGTAGTTCCATGAATGAATTGCCGTAACGCGTAATGTCCATTCATACTTTTATTCACTATAGCTGTTTCAAAACTATATAAATTCCTATGATAAATTCCAACGTCACTTTTTCTCTAAAAGTTAGTTGATGTAAATCATTAAACAAAGGTGCTGTTAATAAAAACGATTAATAATCAATTAAAAATATAGTCTTTGTTTCAGGTGAAATAATCAGTTTAAAGCATTTTTTTATTGTTTATATTATAGTATTTTAATTTTGATATAATTTTTTTATGCTCGATTTTATGTATAGATTATAAAATAGATTATAGATTATATAAATAGTTAGTTATTTTATTTTTTTTCGACTTCAGTATCAGATTTTGGGCAGGGATCAGAGAGGGGAAGATCGGAATCGGCCATAAGCCTCCTATGTAAAAAAAACGACCCCTAATTTAAATCTAATAAACACCTAACTCACCAGAGGCGCAGTAATCAGTTGAATGAATAAAGCCCGCCAAATTCAAAAATACAGGGCACAATGTTGTATCGGTTGTTACTGAATTGTATTTTTCTATTATAATGAATTTATTTAATATAATATATATAATAATAAATTAATATAATTTAATATAATAAACAAATCATTGGTGTAAAATGTTTTTCAATTTTGGATTGTCACTTGAAACTTTAACTGCTTTCTTTTTATTTCTGAATCTGCTCGCACACACGTTTCGCATTATTAAAAACATTTTTAAAAATAAATCTGTCGAATCTTCATTACATAAATTTACTATCATCATCTATTTCATTCTCTGGTTCTAAAATCAATAGTATGGAAAGTACTCTTCGGCAGTATGTGAAAATCTTACTAGAATTTGCTATAACTTGTATAACTTGGGTGTAGATCCGCGTATTAATACCGTGTTCCTCCACGATTAATGCAAATCTTGGCTATTTTCTTTGCAACTGCTCTTGAGCAAAATGACCAATGCACACCCAAAAATTTTGTTTGGTATAATTTACTTCTAGTAAACCTTTCCAATCTACAGCTTCCAGCCATTTTCGTGCTCTAAAATTGCGAATATCTGTAAATGATGCTCACAATACTTACAATTTTTATTTACAATGACGAATATTTGGGAAGTGTAAACTATTATTTAATTTATTATTACAACAGGACACGGTGCAATAGGATTTGACGGTGTAGTATTTGCCGTAACTCATTTTTTCTTGTAAATACACAAACTTATCTAATAGCTGTTTCAAACTATAAAAACGCCAACGTCGCATTTTACCGAATTATTTTTTTAAATACGACTGATAAAAATGTAAAATAGTTATTAGTAATTAGATCTCTCATTGAAACTATAAATTACATTAGCTATTATTTTTTTAAAGTGCATGAGTAATTTATAAAAGCTAATTTTGAGGGAAAATGCGACGTTGGCGTTTTTATAGTTTTGAAACAGATAATAAATATTCAAAGACATTTTTATCGTCAAATGTCAAAATTTTTGCCATACTAAAAAAAATTGAAAATTATAGCACTTTTTGGAAATTGGCGGCTAATGCAAAACCGTAATGAACACCTGAGACGTAAGATGGCGCCACATTCGATAGAGTCGCCAAGTTTCTGATCTTCCTCACTCTGATCTGTGAATTTGGGTTAATTATTATTCTACCAAAACAAATTGATTTCATGTATTGGTAAAAAACGTTGGAAACTAATGTAATCAGAAGTTTGCTTTTATAACTGCACCTAATCGTAAACTTAAGAAACCTTTCAGAATTACTCTGACAGGTAAAAATTAGAGCACAGTCGATCATAAATAGGACTCAATCAACTTTTCAAAACTTATCCTTTATGTTAATTAACTTAATAAAATTAATAAAAAAAATTATAATTGTAACGTAGAAGTAACTGTAATTGTAATAAATTACTTAAAAAATGCTAATTTGAATAATCGTAATTGATAAAATTATGAGCAGCTGTAATTATTATAGTTTTTTTAAATAAATGTGTAAAGTGGCACTTCTCTAAAAAAGTTCACACTGAAAATTATGAAGAAAAGATATCCGAACATTTCAATTGTGATTAAACGCAACTATTATTTAGCATTGCAGCAAACGTTTCTTTTATTGGAATGGACATTTATTTTTACTAGAATCTTGTTGACACTTGGTATAGATTATTAACAAAAATTTGCATATTTTCCCAAGGGTGCAGGCCGCTACCTGCTAGCTGGGTAGTAAAGGATAGCTACTGTGAAAGACAGATAATACATTGCTTGCGTTAAAATTTCAAAAGTTTATTAGAGATAACTTTTAAACTCTTTTGACTAAAATTAAATTAATATTTTTTTTTTTGGATTTCCGAAAACAAACTGTTGTAATCTATAGTTTTTAAAAAATAAAAAATAGATTATTTTATAAGGGGTAAATGTGATAGTTTATGTAAATAAAAATGATTTACCACATGTCCGAAAAAAGTGGTCCGAGAACTAGATCTTTTACCTGAGCCATTCTGTCACAAATGTTGCCAGTTTTGTGACGTTTGCGGATAAAAATATTTTTTAAACAAAACAATTAAAAAACTATTAAATATTTTTTTTGATTTATGCGTCTAGGTGATTAGAAACGTAGATGCTTTCATGTCGTGAAAACCCCATTCAAAAATTTTGAAGCGTTTGTGAGTTATCTCTTATAAACTTTTACATTGGTTTTGCCTATCTCCAAATCTTGGGACTGGCCCCTTAATTTATTCAACGGTATAGACTAGAAGTTAGTCACCACCGGACTTGCATCTGGTTTTAGTACCGCGCCTCCTATTGACCCATGGACTCAACTAATTTTCTGTTAGAAATGATGGTAGGAACCTGTACTACACTTGAACGACCTCCCAATGCCAGGTGGTTGCATTCAAAAGCTCATTCTTGCATCCACTTTTCGCGCACACAAAAATGTACAGGCATTACAGTTCTAGTGTACCTTATTCAATGTTCTTACCAAAATTTACCAAAGTCTAAAGGAAGCGTTTAAAAAAAAATTCCAGATTTCTAGGAATTTTTTCCACCGATCGGCCTATTTTTGTCTAATTTGACTGGGCTATTTTGAGCGTTTTTATTAAACAGAAGACGGTCGATGATCGAGCGTTGGAATCCGTAAAAAATACGCTCACATATCGGCCTACTCGTTTAAAAAAACGGATTTATTGTAAAAGCAATTTTTTTCCGTTATAGAAATTGTTCCTATTCTTATTGTACAGACTGATCCAGAAATACTGAGTCTGTTGGCAACACTGAATTAAAATTTTAAAGGATACCAATGAAGTACGCTTGCAAAATATTTTCAAATCTGTTGCCAACAGTATATCTGGATCAGTTATAGTATTCAACGATAGGCAACCAACAATGCCATTATTGTTACGTAGTTATAATTTGTTTTTGTAACACAACTTACTAAATTTGAGTTTTTTTTATTTTGTGATCTTAAAAAGGTTACACATTTTTATAATAAAATTTAATGCAAAACGATAATATGGATGGCGCCATCTAGACCAGATCGCGCGCGGCGCTGTTTCGGTCGATAATTCAGTTTGGATTTTTACTTGTCGGTATGGTCGAATAGTGTCTCAATTCCCCCCTAAATCTGTTAACTGAGGTACGGACACAAATATGGGACCATTTCAGAAAACTGTTGGTAGATGCCGCCACCACAAATAGAAAAACGTGGCCGACGAAAATGACATTTCGCTTCACTCATGTGGCCTTCTCACTGGCCATGAAATTCTGATTCAGATCAGAAGGCCTTGAAGCAGCCGGCACGTAGAACCCTCTGCAGGGCAGAATAGCAGAATAAAACCGCGAAATTCGAATATAATTCCACCATTACTTAGTTACTGTTAATTAATATACATTTGAAGAGGCATTGTTGTGAATGTTCAACTCTTGACACGTTTCTAAATAATTTCGTTGAGGTATTTTCTTCGTTTTTTTTGTCATTGTGTTTTTCTTATTCAATGGGTAAACGTAAGTGCTTCGCCTGCATTAACCCGGATAAACATTTAACATTTTTAACATTCAAGCAACTAAATCCCATTTCAGTTCATAGCAGAATTTTGCAACAACGTATTTGCATTTTTTGGAGTGAAATGAAGCACAAATTGAGAGTTTCTGGAGGGTTTTCTTGGCTCAACATTTGTGGCTGGGATTTAGTTTAACAGAGAATTTTTTCCTTTACAGAAACTCTCAATTTGTGCTTTATTTCACACAAAAAAAATAAATGCGCTGTTGCAAAATGAAATGGGATATAAACTGGTGAGCATAACTAGAGCCCCACCCTTAATTTTGGTTGTAACTACTTTAAACTTTAAATGAATGTATCCAGCATTTGGATACTTTGAAAATGAAATAAAACAACTCCAAAAAATAATGAAAAAAAGTTTCGCTTGGATGGCCCAGATGGTTTTAATTCGTATTGGCGGGATTTGCGGAAGGAACCTCAACTGACGAGCAAACGGAATGTTGGGGAAAGTACTGTTATGGTTTGGGGAGCCTTTACCAAAGAAGGAACTTTGAATTTGTCTTACCCAACAACACGGATGAATACAAGAGAGTATCTTGATGTCTTAGAAAGTCGTTTGTTGTCATTTTTAAATGAAAACAACCACAATAGGTTCATATTCCAACAAGACAATGTGCGAAACAGAGAGGCGATGGCATGGTTTGAGGACGAAAATATCGACTTGTTGGAATGGCCTGCTTATTCCCCGGATATGAACCCTATAGAAAACCTTTGGGAAATTTTGGTTCACCGACTATACAAAGACAATAAACAATATGCACCATTAACGAATTAAAACTTTCTTTAGAGGAAGTTTGGAGAAATTTGAAACCTGAAATACTCAGAAAACTGGTGGACAGTATGAATGCAAGAATTTTTGAATTAATTAGAAAAAATGGTGGACCAACCCATTATTAAAAAAATTATCCAAATGCAGGATACATTCATTTAAAGTTTAAACCAACTCATTATTATAGCATCTCGAGGTCCAATTCTACATACTGTTTGTTGTATTGGGCTTCAGTTACGGTTTTTCCAAAAGTACAAGTCTAACTACCATTGCTGAAAACTTCCTTGAAAGCTATTTTAACTCACCACGTTGTTCTTAACGCATGTATGACAAAATTATTTTATTTCTTTAACAAATAAAGTTTGGTTTGACGCCAAGTGACAGCGCTTGACAGATAAAATTTTAAACTCAAACGACGGTAGAGGTCTCGACCTGCCGTGCAATGGAAATGTCAAATAGAATCAATTTCAACAATGGAAACTAGGCTCGGTGGAACGGCCAAATGAGTGAAGCGAAATGTCATTTTCGTTGGCCACGATTCATTGCCAACCATTGTGTTCCGGTTCTATAAAAGTGTTATTCTAGGGTCATAATTGTTGACATAATTGACAAAATATTGATCTGGCGCACAAATAATCCATTTTTTTCCAAATTTCCAAAAATTCAAAATTAGAAGAAACCTAGACCTATTCAGGATACACTCTGCAATTTGAGAAAACATTTTAAAACATGAGTAAAAAATTGGTAGTAAATGCAGTTCAATTTTTGCTGCTGAAATTCTAAAACGATTACTCCTTTCAGATCATTTTTGTCTCTTCGATTAATTTGGAAAGTAAGCCGTTAGAAACGCCTGCACTATGGCCCATATCTTCAAAGTCATTTGATACAAACTACGCCCATTTCATTTGGAAATACAGTTTCGTCTTTGCTGATGAATTCCTAAACAATTACTCGGTTTTTTTTTGGATTAATTCGGAAAGTAAACGTTAGGAAAGCTTGAAATCTTCAGAGTGATTTGTTTAAATCTATGTGATTCCAAGACCATTTCGTTTTGATTTGTTATACAAATCGATTTAAAAGTAGGTGGTACTCATAATTCTGACATACTATTAAGGTGTTTAATGCAATAGATTGTGAATTGTAAATGAATTATGAAGGACTGAGACCCAAGAACTTGAAATGTTAAAGGAATTATAAAAGTTAATGTGGTGTTTGATTATGCTCTTAAAAATATGGAAATTTTAGGCATACCTAAACTTCGTGGCTCAAATGTAATCTTTACTATATTGCGTATAAAATATGATAATTTTTGATGTATTTGATTTAGTTTAAAAAAAATAAAACAAAAAATAGGCAACCCACAAAACACAAAAACATTTTTTTTGCAAGCTAAATTTAGCAAAGGTTCAAACCAAAATAAATAGATTCCATTGGAACGCGAACTCATAGCTCCCCCAAGCGGCCATTTTTTGACAGTGGACAGACTTTATATTACTGTCAATCAACGCAGACGACGCATAAAACTCACTAATTTCAATTACAAATTCAACAAGGTTTGACTTTTTAATTTAAAGTTGACGTGCTGTATGGTCACTGTGTTTAATTTATAAAACCAAATATTTTAATATCCGAAGTGTAATGTTGGTTGCTTCAAAAAAATTTTCAGGCTCTATTACTCGTGGACCATCCTGTAGTTATAATGACGATAAAGAGATTGTTTATCTACGAGTAAAAAAGTTAAGTCCAAGAGTGATGAACTGATGAAGATAGGAGTGGATTTACTTTTCTATAGCAAGACTTTAAATTAAAGAGAAAAAACTTACTGATATTCCGTTAATTCTTCAAATTAATGATATGTTGGAATTTGTAAATTTAATTGACTAAATCTAAAACATTTTATGTACCCTTGCGGTTAAAGTGGTATTTTATCTATTAGCTGTTTCAGAACTATAAAAACGCCAACGTCGCATTTTCTCTCAAAATTAGCTGTTATAAATTATTCAAGCACTTTAATGTAATGTAATTTTTTAATGTAATTTATACTTTCAATGAGAGATCTAACCATTAATAACTATTTTAGAATTGTATCAATCTTATTTAAAAAAATAATTCGGTAAAATGCGTCGTTGGCGTTTTTATAGTTTTGAAACAGTTAATAGGTACTCAAAATAGTTGATAAAAAATATTTTAGCATCTGTTATAAAAAAAGAAAATGTATTACATTTGCAGAATAAAGTTTACGTTTAACGAGCTGTTATTCAACGAACAGCTCTCCCTAACCGGAAACTTTGTTCAGTTATTTTAAATCTTATTTGTAATTAAATATGTATTTTTAAATTATTTAAAAATTTTATAAACAAAATTGTAACAAGATGTTTTATTTTTAGCTGAAAAAAAAGGTAAGGTTTTTATCATAATTTTAATTCTTACTTTTACTTTGTGAAGTAAAGGTTTTATAAAAGTTTTGAAATTGATTGATTTAGATTTAAATGTTTGTTTAAAACGCGCTCACGAGAGACCGCCACAAAATACAATGTGAAGTTTTCTTCTACAACTTTTGTTCAATGTTGGTTGCCTAACATTGAGTTTATTTTCAGCGCTTGTGGCTTATGCATCATTTCAGTGTCTAATCTCCGATTTCTACTGAAAAATGCCTTTTTCATAAAATCTATGTGACGTGAAGTGTTTTGAAATTCTTCAAAATGACCACAACAATCGAAATTCCTCTCCGTGACACGGATGAGGTCCGTTATTCAATAATTTACGCCAGAAATAAAGTAGTCGTTTTTAGGTTATAGAACTTGACTCTGATCAGCTACCTGATGGAGACGAAGTTTTGGGTATTTTACGACAAGAAAATACCCAATTGTTTATATGGGTCAATCTTGCGGTATGTTTTTCAATAATGTTGGCATAATATTAACAATTCATTATTGTGTTTCTCTCAACAGCTGGAGTATTACAAACAAGGTAAAATTGAAGATTTTATTAAAATACTTGAAGCTTCCCGAACCGATGCCAATGTCGATTACCGAGACTATGAAAAAGACCAAATGCGAGCCCTTGATATGCTCGCAGCGTATTATGTACAAGAGGCCAATAGGGAAAAAAATAAAGATAAAAAACGAGAGTTATTCACTAAAGCTACTCTTCTATACACTACAGCTGATAAAATTATTATGTACGACCAGGTAAGTCACAAATCATTTGCTTGTTCACACTTGTAAGTACAAATAATTGTAGAACCATCTTTTGGGAAGGGCGTATTTTTGCCTTCTTGAAGGCGATAAGATGGAACAAGCGGATGCTCAATTCAATTTCGTTTTGAATCAATCACCTAATAATATACCGTCATTATTGGGGAAAGCTTGCATTGCTTACAATAAAAAGGATTTTCGAGGGGCTTTGGCCTTCTACAAGAAAGCTTTGAGGACTAATCCAAACTGTCCTGCTGCAGTACGGCTAGGTAAAAATTTTCACAATCTTAAGTCCGGATTTTAGGTTTTAATAATTTTAAAAAACGTGATTTTAAAAATAAAAATGTACTCAAAATTCTACACAGACATAATTTTATTCAATTTTACTAGATGTTTCAGAAACGAGTTACAAAGTTACAATCCTGTTACAATACAAACTTTTTTTTTTAATGAAACCCGTAATATTTGTTTCAAAACTTAAAAAATAACTTTTCGCGATTGATTTTCTATTTTAATTAGGGGGTTTTCTTGGTAGTAAATTTGTCACTAGAGTTTATTTTAATACAGAATCACAGAAGTTTTAATTCGTAACCTGTTTGACCTCAAAAAATGTAATTGCGCTGGGTCATTTTTTTTAGAGTTTTGAAACAGCAAGTATTTTATTGCATTTTTGGACGTACATACCTTTTAATACTGATGATTTTGATCTCAACCTTTATTGATTAATTTTTTGAAAATGAGCCGTCTAAGTGCAAAACTCACTCTTTGCCAAAAATTCGAAAAATTGCTTTTCCGTGCTATCATTTTTAGAATTTAAAAAGCTATTTCAGATTCTATTGTTTTTTTCCAAAATTCATTTTTTAATACAAAAAAACTATACAAAAGTCTCGAGTTGGGCAGAAAACTCACTGTTCGGTTTGACACTTCGGATACAAAACTAACTCTTTGATTTTGGAACCAATTGAAATTGCAGAACGGCGTCATGAATTGTCTTACAGTTATTACTGGAGTTGAAAATAAAAAAAATATTGTTTCAACACAATTATACGAGTTTAACCTGTAGCTAATGATTTTTTTGATTGTTTTAATTTATTTCGGTTTGCTTTAATTAAGTAGGTACTTAGATTATTACAATGATTTACATAAATCAGATTCGAAACTCACCCAACGGGCGAGATAATAAGCAAAACTCACTCTTTTCTTTTTGTAAAGCTAAATTTCTATTTTATTCGGGACGTATGATTTGTACAGCTTATGACATTCGATTTTTACACCAACAATAAAACCTCTTAAAGAAAATCGTCCTTCAGAAGACTATATAACTTTCCAAAATAGTTTTTCGCAAATATTTCAAAACTAAGTGATAGTCAAAGAGTGAGTTTTGCATTTAGACGGCTCAAATGTATTATACACTAAATTAAAATTACTTAAGAAATAAGGTTTTCACCACTTTTAAGAGGAAACTTAAGTCTGTACTATACATACACATCATTTTGAACCTGCTTTCAATGTCTATGCAATCATGTACTTTTTTTGAATTTTGGACTATTTATTGTCGAGAATCATAAAATTGTTTTATGATCATTGATATTTTAAAAATTGCTAATCTGTAAACCTCAGAAATGTTATCTGCGCTAATGTTTCTCCTTTTTAAAATAACAAAGCTACCTCTTCAAAAAAATTAAATAGCAAGAGAGGTCGAATGGAAAATCTGAGGGAAAAACATTTTGAAGCTGGTTGTATTGTCTATGCAACTACGTTATTTTGTTTTCAGTTTTAACCGATTCCTTTTAGAAAGCATTGCCTAGATTGCTGTGAGAGGAAATAAAAGTTGTTATAAGGAAACAATTTAATTTAATGAATGTATTGCTCAAAATGTCCATCCCCAACTTCCATACAATGGTACGATCGATTTTCAAAACTCTGTCTAATATTTTGAACATTTCTGGCGTTATCAAACGGTTCTCTGATAATTAAATTCCTTGTTCTATACCATGAACTATTTTAAGAATTTAAGGAGAACAATTTATGGAATCAAGCAGATACTGTGTAAAATACTGGGTAAAAATTATGATTTTACCACCTTCAGTCTCAATTTTTTGTTACTCCAAGACGTAAAAACAGTAGTCCAAATAAGATACCATTTTTATAGTCTATCCATAAAAAAAACTTCTTCAAAATTTAAGCATAAGTTATTTCAGATTGACATTTTGGAACATTTCACTGAGACTTAAACAATTCGAAATTCTTTACAACAAATCATTCAAAATTGGAAAAAAGATACATGGTTGCATAAACAATAAAAACAGCTTCAAAATGATGTCTCTCAACTCCTCTTGCCATTTAAATTTTTTGAAGGGGTACCCCTGGACTCAAGAGGGATGCTGAAATAATTTTCAAACTAAGATAAAATTTGATCCCCCTTTAAACTAAAATTGACCTGTTTCAACATTTTCTCCAATCTTGAACGAAATCGGAGATTTTAGGGGGTGCAAGTTTTAGTTGGAACACCCTGCATACTATTACTATACTATAGTTTAGCGCATTACAATTAAGAACATAAAAAAATGAAGTAATTTGTTGAAAGTTGAATAACTTAAAAAAATTGAAACGGAACTGCCTATTTTTGTTTTTTGCTTCTTAAATTGCTTTTCGAAAACATTAAATTTTAAAAGTTTGATGTAAATAAATAAAAAAGATATTTAACTAAATGTTAAATTTAGCGGTATGCATATTATTCACTATTATTCGCTAATAGTCTAACAGTTGTGCCAAGTTTCGTCAAAATATTTCTTCTTGATGTTGCAATTTTTGTGACACTGAGTATACAAGGTGTTTCTACTTAAAGTATATTTTTACTATAATATCTGAAAAAAACTAATAATCGCATAGAATTTAGCGTTTGCTATGGAATACTTAATATTTTTTTCAATGTTCATGAATTTTTTCATTTTTCTACAAAGTATGTTGTTTTTTGTGTCATCTTGGAACAATAATTAATTAAAAATTACAAATTCTCATGAACGTAATTTTGGTTGTAGAAAATTTTTTTATCAGGATTTTTTGCTCGAAAAATATAAAATTTTGCTGTTAGTTTTTTGAGATATACCTAGTGAAAGATACTTTTAGCAGACTCACCTCGTACACTGTCCCATACTTTCCGGGAAAAACTTTTTCTACTTTTCAAATGCAGATTACGGCGAAATTAGAGGAGCCACAAAATCTATCATATGCGACGGGTTTGATTCGAATTTGTGACATCTTCAAAAATATTTTATTTTATATATCAGAAATTTTGCGTTTTTAGTCATTTTCCGCAAAAGTACATGTTGTCATCCTGTGTATTTTCCAAGGCGTTCTTGATGTCAGAGTTACAACACTCAACTTTGGCTTTTTTATGGACGCCATATTCCATTTTTACTTTTTTGAAAAGTGTTTTTATTCCTGATTACAACGATGTATCACATGATATGATCGAATATTACATGCCGATCAAAATGGAGAAAAAACATTTTTCCGAAGTTTGCTTTAGAAAAAACGCCAACAATTTTATTTTTAAACAAACTAGATTTGGAAGTTTAATTGAATTAGGATCTGGAAAGTTCACATTTCCACCAGGCTTACTTATTTAAAACTAAACGACATGATAATATAGAGAGTGCTCAAAAACCGGCGCACCAACTCAGTGGTATGTGGTAGAGAAATGCTTACAAATAAAGGTAAAAATAGTAAAAAAAATCTTTTTATTAAAGTTACTGATAAATAACGAATTTTATATTAATGATATGTGGCAACGTTGTCTAACAACCGTGATCGCAATAGAATTTGATCAACAATAAAAATAAATTATTTTTGAAACGGTTTTCTAGGAAATAATTTCCAGTGTTGGGACATTTACAAATTGTGATTTTTTGCTGAATTTTAATTATTTTTAATTTAAAAAGCTGCTAAAGTCTGTTAGTAAATTTAAAAATAATTTTTCATCAGTGTGTTAGCGAACGATCACTTAGTGTGAAACATATAATCATTAAAAAATAATGAAAACTGAAAAAGTTAACAAAATAAGTTTGTAGCTCCAGATTTTAAAAAATATTACTTTAGGAATTTTTTCAAGATTTTTCCCGTAATCTACACATGATTCTCAAAAGTATACCACTGAGTTAGTGCGCCGGTTTTTGAGCACCCTGTAGAAGTTTATTCTTCGCAGAAAAAAACAAGACAAAATTATAAAAATTCTGCTCGCATATTTAATAGAACTGTCAAAATTTAGTTTGTTAAATAAAATTTTTGGCGTTTTTTTCCAAAGCACTTTGCAAAAACGCTTTTTTCTTAATTTTAGTTAGCGTGTAAGATTCGATCATATCATGTGATACATCGTTGTGATCAGGAACAAAAAGACTTTAACTCTGACATCAAGACATCCTGTATAACGAGTTAATGTTAGATAAATTTTATCCGTTTCTTATTTTCCATAAAAACACCAATCAAATCATCTTTGCTTAGCAATTATCCAACAGGTAAAATTTATCTAACGATAAGTCGTTCTAGAAAGCAGAGAGAAGTCGGTTATAAAATCATGATTTATGTTATTTTAATTCTTGAAAAAAATTGCTGTTTTATCAGAAAATGTTTAATTTATCACTAAGTAATTCCTGACGAAGTAACAGTGACAAATTATGTCAAATAGGGTTATAGAGTCCAAATTTATGAAAAAATAATAGGTTGTTAACCACCAATTTAAAATTTTCAACCTATGAAGCTAGTTATAAACAAACTTGGGTTCAGTATGTCGAATGTTCTGTAAAAATTGTTAAAATTTAATCTGTTGTTAAAAGTTAAAAAAAAACAATATTGTTTGTAAATCAGTGTTTTTTTTTAAATAAATTATTAAAGTTGCGTTCCGGCTTGGATTGGTTTAAAAACAATAGAATTATTGCATTAGAAGTCATTTTTAGAGCATAATCTTTAACAAAAAAATCTCCGAAGTGGGGTGCCATTAAAAAAATAATTTGTTTTTAATAACTTGAAAATTAAAAGGAATTTCGAAAAAATATATTCTGCATTCTCCAATTTTTAAAATACTTGATGTACTAATTAGTTTTTAGTAAGGTACACAGTTTAGCCACAAAATGCTTGGTTACATACTTTTGCTAAACTCTGTATAGTAAAGAAATTCAACTTTAGTACCTACATTGGAATACATCTAACTTTTTTATGGCTATTTTTTTATCAATGTAAAAGATTTTGAAAACTTGTCTTTGGAGATAATGTGTGTACTTAAGTCAAGTCCTAGTTTTTAAGTTACTTTTTTCCTCTGTATGTATTGCTCTAAATTCACTGGTGTAAAGTTGGATCGTTTATCAATAAAAAGCGTTCCAAGTATGTGTTTAATAATGCGTTTAAAAAATTGATTTTATTCATTTTTACATCACGTGATAAAAAATTATGATAAAACAACTTGTTAACACGGGTATAGGCTACAAATCCGATGATAACACAATCTTCTTCTTGGAAACTAATAACTACATATTCAGGCACATATTTGCTCAAGGTTATCAGACACTGTTGAAATATTGAGATTAGTCACTCTAGTGACTGCCTCTTCAGCTTCTTTACCACCACAAAATCTGGACTTTAACAATCCCGTTTTTTCATGTTAATTATATTATTAATATCTTGATTGATTCAGGAATGGGTCACTGTTTTATGAAACTGAATAACCAAGAAAAAGCCAGATTGGCATTTGAGAGAGCACTCCAACTGGATCCTCAATGTGTAGGTGCTCTCGTTGGTTTAGCTATCCTAAAATTAAATTTACAACAACCAGAATCAATTCGCAGTGGTGTTCAGATGTTATCCAAAGCCTACACCATTGATTCTTCCAATCCGATGGTTTTGAACCATTTGGCTAACCATTTCTTCTTCAAAAAAGTAATTGTTCAAACTAAATTTTAACCCTTGTTTTTAAACGAAATTAAAAGGATTACAGTAAAGTCCAACATTTGGCACTCCATGCGTTCCACAACACAGAAAATGAAGCAATGAGGGCTGAAAGTTGTTACCAGTTAGCACGAGCTTTCCATGTTCAGGGTGATTATGACCAAGCTTTCCAATATTATTACCAGGCGACTCAGTTTGCACCCACTGCTTTTGTCCTACCTCATTTCGGGTTAGGACAAATGTATATTTACCGAGGCGATGCAGAAAATGTAAGTTTTTACTTCATACAGACGCACAAAATTTTTTTTTGTTATGGGTCATTTAAAAAAAAAATTTCGAACATGGGCCTGTTTCATAAAAATTACAAGTTGATTTCTACAAGTGACAAGTAAATCATTTATAAATAGTTTAAGAAACTGGCCCCAGGTCGATTTTATTTTTTGCGTAATTAATCATTTAGACCTATTTTGTTTAACGAGCATAATGTTTGCCAAATTACGCGAGTTAAACAATTATAGACTTTTCATAACGTATTACGTATAATTTTTTTTAATTGTGTCGTAAATTGAAAATTTATTTTCAAAAGAGTAAATAAATCTTGGACAGTGACAGTACATCACGTCAAAATTATACGTAAAATCTGACATTTCGTAACGGGATTACCAAAATAACTATTTTAATGCCACATTTTGACACCATAGCATTTATAACGTCAGTTATTACTTATTATTGAGTTTTAACGTCATTTTTTATTTTTTTATATATACAAGTGACATTTTTGTTGGCTGTTTTTGACTGTATACTCCTCAACCAAATCAAAAAATAAAGTAACATAACAAAAAAAAGATAAAAAAAATTAAAACAGTTATTGAATATTTTATACAACGAGCTTTATCTTTATGTTCTTGCTTTGTTTTTTTGTGTAATTTTTTTATATTTAGGTTTCATATTAAGTGTTTTTATGTTCATTATTAAAAAAATAATATACAGGGTGATTCTTTGTTTTAATTTCCAAATCGACCATTCTGAGTTCGTCTAAATTATTTTCAAAATGACTACGAGTAATTGGTGCCAAATTCTAAATAATAACCACACATTTGTACTGCATTTTTTAATTAGCATTCTAACTGAGTAAAAGTTTTCTATGTTGTAGTATATATTTGTCACAGTTTTTGACATAATTATGTCAATTTTTTTGTTGAAGTTTTTATTTACAGAGGTTTGTTATTTTAGATAACTGAATAATTTTTTTGCATTTGATAACCGAAGCGTCGAGAGAATTTTCAAAATTTTTAACTGTCAAATTGCAAGACTAGTATCATTTTTTCAAAATTATGATCAAAAAACGGCTATAACTCAGTTTTTTCAAATGCAACGACCTCATTTTCTTTACGGCAATTGATAGAATATAGAATTTGATGGTAACTTCCATCACACGGACTTTTCTTCGTAATTTTTATCTTTAATCAAGTAGACTTTGCAAAACGGTCAACAATTGTCAAACTTCGACAATTTATTTAGTTTTTAGTTGATTCATTATCGAATAAGCAGTAAAACAACAATATTTTTGCAATTATAATCATATCGATTACACAAAATTCATTTTGTGCAACTTGCATTAATAATAACAGATTTATAGGTTAGAATTTGAAATTTCTGTCAGAAACGGAATTTTGGGCATAATTGCAAAAAATCTAATGCATTGCAAAACCAGTGTTTTTTCATCTGCTCGTAACTTTACGACGCGTGGAAAAATCACTTCTTTTGCAACTTATTACCTAAACTACTATTAATTATGGCTTATTATGACTTTGCGAATTATGTAAAGTAACTCAGTCAGTCAACATCGAGTTTTGAACTTTATCGTATTTTTCGATAGTTTAAAAAATAAAAATACATAGCTAAAATCCACTTTTTACGATTATTGCAAGAGATAACCTAGTTAAAGAGTGTGTTGATAAAAGCCTCCATAAAAATTTATGTTCTTTTGAATGCCTTCGAAAAAAACAGGGTCATGTTGTTTGAAAAAACTGTGTTATCAACATTTTTTGCAATAAAAATATCCATTCATTGCATATAGAAGTTTGAAAAAAAATTGATATACGTTAAAAACTTTGACAGGTAATTAGCAACAACTAGGGTACATTTTACTCAGTTTGAAAGAGCGAACTTAAAGATGTAATATTTTAAAGATTCCTCTTCTTATAATACAAGAAAGTTATGCAGCTCTTGTCATTTGTTTAAAAAAAAAACTTTGGGTGAAGAATTTTCGTAATAAAATAAATGCATATTTTTCTAGTTTTTTTCAAGATTTCTTTTGTGTTTTCTTCTTGTTTTATTTTTTGTTTTTTTTTCTTTAATTGTTTTTCTTAATATTTTTGGTTTTAGTAGAGTGCAATATTCGTAAATTTCATTTCATTTATACCTACATTATTTATCTGTTTACTTTTCGTTTATTTATTTAGTTACTCTTGTTAAGGAGGTTAAGTTTGAATAGCAATTTGAATCCAAGTTGTACTTATTTATTATTATTATAATTTATAAAATTAGGTGATTACCATTTAAAATTTGGCGCCAATTTGTTATAGTTGCAGAAGTACAGCCATTTTCAAAATAATTAGTTGAATTTGGATAGTATACAAAATTTCAAATTCTTGGCTATACAGGGTGATTCACATAACTTTACGACCCTGACGAACTTTAAATGCAACCCATTATACATTCGAAGTTGAATTGCGCCTAAATTGGCTAAAACAAAAACGCCAGAGACTGCAATAAGAATCTAATTTTTTAAGGTTTGCAAGGAATATCCAAATCACAAACAAATTTATAATTATTAGTGTTTTTGAATCAAGTTATAATTGAGTAATGTATTACTGGTTGGTTGCATTTAAAATTCGTCAGTGTCGTAAAGTTATGTGAATCACCTTGTATTTGAAGTTAAAAAGTTTCTAATGTAGGCCCAAAAAGAATCAGGCTCTATAAAAAACATTGGTCTGACAAGAACAGATAGAGACAAGAACAAATAGATAAAGTCTTTTGTGTGTAACTGTCAATAATTTTTAATTTTTTTTTATTACCACAAAGATAAAGATGTGTACTACTAAAACAATAAACAAAAATATTGCTTGTCATTTAAAAAAATCAAAAACTCGAAAACGAATGACGTCATAAATGTCACTATGGCGTCAAAATGTAGCGTTTAAAAAAATAAAATCGTCCTGTTTGAGGATTTTTTGAAAATCGGTCCCTAACAAAGAGATGAATTTTGTTCATTACTTTTGATTCAGAAGTATTTATCTAAATGTAAATAATTTAGGCCGCCCAATGTTTCGAAAAAGTATTAAAAGCCCAACCTGGCAATTACGAGACGATGAAAATTTTGGGTTCGCTGTATGCGAACTCATCGTCTCAATCAAAGCGCGATATCGCTAAGAATCACCTAAAAAAAGTGACGGAGCAATTTCCTGACGATATTGAAGCATGGATCGAATTGGCCCAAATTTTGGAACAATCCGACCTTCAAGGCTCGCTCAATGCTTACGGAACGGCAATTCAAATTTTAAATAAAGATGTACAAGCGGATATTCCGACCGAAATCTTAAACAATGTAGGCGCTCTACATTACCGACTGAATAATTTAGAAGAAGCGAAGAAAAATCTCGAAGAGGCTCTAACACGAGCTAAAACTGAAGCAGAACATGATCCACAGTATTATAATTCGATTTCGGTGACGATTACTTATAACCTGGCTAGGTTGAACGAAGCATTGTGTTTGTTTGATAAATCTGAAAAACTGTACAAAGATATATTGAAAGAGCGACCAAATTATGTTGATTGTTATTTGAGACTGGGTTGTATGGCCCGTGATAAAGGTCACATTTATGAAGCTTCGGATTGGTTTAAGGAAGCTTTGAGGTTTAATACAGAACATCCTGATGCGTGGTCATTGCTTGGTAATCTTCATTTAGCCAAGGCGGAGTGGGGACCTGGTCAGAAGAAATATGAGAGGATTTTAAAGGTATGTATTAAAAAATGTATTAAAAATGTTTTTACTTTTAATAAATATTGTGAGACACTTGTTAAGGTTGAACTGTACTGGAAATACTTAAAGAGAACTGTTCCCCATGATACTTAGCTCTTTTCTATGTCATAAACTCAGTTGAGAGAAAATAGCACTTAGCCCCTTTGATATTTCAACATCTCAATTACAATTTCCAGAATCCAGCAACTTCGCAAGACTCATATTCCCTAATTGCTTTGGGAAACGTTTGGTTGCAAACTCTCCATCAACCAACCAAAGACAAAGAACGAGAAAAACGCCATCAAGAAAGAGCATTATCAATGTTCAAACAAGTTTTAAAAATTGACCCTAAAAACATCTGGGCTGCAAATGGAATCGGAGCCGTTTTAGCTCACAAAGGAGCCGTTAATGAAGCACGTGATATTTTCGCACAAGTTCGTGAGGCTACAGCAGATTTTTGCGACGTTTGGTTAAACATTGCACATGTTTATGTTGAACAGAAACAATTCGTTAGCGCCATACAGATGGTATTTTTAATCATTTAATCAAAACACATTTGGTATTTAATGTTTTGGTTTTAGTACGAAAATTGCTTGAGAAAATTTTTCAAGTATAATAATGTTGAAGTACTCCAGTATCTGGCTAGAGCCTATTATAAAGCTTCCAAATTAAAGGAAGCAAAAATGGTGTTATTGAAAGCTCGTCGAGTTGCTCCACACGATACAGTTTTACTGTACAACATTGCTTTAGTCTTACAGAGATTAGCAACTCATATTTTGAAGGACGAAAAATCGACTTTACAGACTGTTCTTCAAGCGGTTCACGAACTGGGATTATCTCTAAAGTGGGGTTTATTTAACAAATAACTTTGTCTTTTAATTTTTATTTTTTGTAGATATTTTACATATTTGGCCGAATTTGGTGATAAAATGCGTTACGATGTGACTTTGGCAGCTATGGAAGCACGCCAATGTAAAGATTTGCTTTCTCAAGCGCAGTATCACGTCGCAAGAGCACGCCGAGTAGATGAAGAAGAACGTCAATTGAGAAGAAAACAAGAAGACGAAAGAACCGCATTCAAGATGCGTCAACTCGAAGAACAGAAGAAAGTGGAAGAAGAAATGCGTTTGACCAAAGAACAACTTCTCCAAAAACGTCAAGAATACAAAGAGAAGACCAAAAATGCTCTCTTATTTATGGAAATTCCAAGCGAGAAAGCCAAAGGAAAAGGCAAAGGTCGCAAAGATCAATACATCAGCGATTCGGGAAGCGATCGCGAGAATCAAGAAGGTGGCGAACCGAAAGAAAGAGGGCGCAAGAGACAACGAAGCAAAGACCGGAAAAGAAAAGGTGGCAGTGGACGGAAAAGACGAGAAAAAGGCGGCCAATCAGATTCGGAAAGTGACCGACCGAAAAACAAACGTAGCCGTAAGAAGTTTAAAGAATCACGTGGTAAACAAAAAGATGAAGGACTCAGTGCGAAACAAAAGAGTCGGATTGTTTCGAAAGCTACTATCTCAACTAGTGAAGATGATAGTGATGATGGAAAATTGAAGATTGCAAGTGGGGATGAAAGCGATAGTCGTGGACGTAAGAGGAAGATTTCATCAGGATCGGAAAGTCGCTCCAGATCCAGATCGAAGAGTGGTTCAAGATCAAGAAGTGAATCACGTTCAAGATCACGAAGTAGTTCAAGATCGAAATCTGGTTCGAGGAGTAGAAGTGTGTCAAGATCTAAATCACGGTCACGATCGAAGTCTGGGTCCAGATCAAGATCCAGAAGTCGATCTAAATCTGGATCAAGATCACGATCACGATCGCCTTCAAGGTCTAGGTCCAGGTCGCGATCGCAGAGTGGCTCTAGAAGGTCTAGATCAGGAAGTGGTTCCAGAAGTAAGAGCAGGAGTAAGAGTAGGAGCAAGAGCAGGAGTAAGAGCAGAAGTAAGAGCAGGAGCAGGAGCAAGAGCAGGAGTAAGAGCAGGAGCAGGAGCAAGAGCAGGAGTAAGAGTAGGAGTCGGAGTAGGTCTGGATCTCCTGAGAAGCAGTCCGGGAGTGAGAAAGGATCGAGGGCGTCTTCACCTGCTGGAAGTGACTAGGTTAAGGTTAGCATTATGGTAGAACGTAGTAATATTAATTATGAAGAAGTAAATAAAAACTTTTAGTTAACGATCGTCTATACCTATTAGCTGTTTCAAAACTATAAAAACGCCAGCGTCGCATTTTCTCTAAAAATTAATTATTATAAATTATTTATGCACTTCAAAAAATTAATAGCTGAAATAATTTATAGTTTCAATAACAGATCTAATCATTAATAACTATTTTACGTTTTTATGAGCCTTATTTAAAAAAATAATTTGGTAAAATGCGACGTTGGCGTTTTTATAGTTTTGAAACGGCTAATACATATAAAATTACTTCTCCTGACTGACCGACTGACTAACCTATAAACGGCTGAGGATAGAAACTTGAAACGTTCACAGTAGATAGCTCTCATAACGTAGACATTTGCTAAGAAAGAATTTTTTGAAAAGGATCTTGTAAGGGCGCCAAATGGGGTGTTAAAATTTGAATGAAAAATAAATTATATCCATGAACACTGGTCCTTGGGCTTTCAATGATAAATGAAAAAAAAACACGTATTTTAGTTGTTTTGGAAATCTCACCCCAAAAAAATTAAGCAGAGGATGGAATTTGTATAAAAATCCGTATTTTTTAAAAGATTTTTATTTAACTCACAATGTTGTCTGTTTGTTTTCATATTTTCTGAGCCAAATTTGAAAGGGTTCCTGTTGTCCCACTGAATTGAAATTTTGCATACTTACTTAATCTGCGTGACAATGCAATTCTATCTAGTTAAATATCCCCTAAAGGGATTAAATGGGGTTTTGAAGTTTTAGGTTATGTTTACAAAGGAGTTTTCGATGTGTCCATACCGTTACTTATACCAACATAAACGGTACGTGGGTCATTGGGAAATATATTAATCCTAATAATTTTCATTCCGATGCGTTACAAACAAATGTCGTTGTTTTTTAATTTATTTATCTTGGACGATAGACACAGAACAGAGGTTAGAATGTGCTTTCAAATGCTAACAGCTGTTTTCTATCACATGCCGCAAAATAATGGTGTTACAATAATACAGCGAAACTAAATCTCAGAGACAAAGACTTTTAGAAGTAAAGAATAAAAAGCAATAAATAAAAAAAAATAAAAAATTGTATTTTTTAGAAAAAAGCTGTTATTTAAAAGATGCACTAAAAAGTAAAAAATAATGTTTTTGTATCAGAGGAGAATTTTTGCTTACAAATTAGGATTCTAAAATTTATAAAAGCTTTGAGAACGGTCATAAGTCATAACAATACGGCATTACATTGCTTCTACGTTATTAACTAATTTATTAACTTCATTTGAATGAAATAGCAACTCCAGTTTTAGCACAAGTTTTCTATCTCCTTTATTTTCTATAAATGATATTAATGATACTGTTCCAAAATCGGCCTATATTTATTTAAAAAGTTTTTGTTTTTAAAAAACGCAGTAATTTTTACAACTTTTTTCTATAATACTACGTTGTCGCTGACTTTTTTCAAAGACATTTTTCTATATAGTGTAGTACTCAGGTGTTTACACCATTACTTATAGTGAATTTTCTATAATATGAATTGGAACTACTAAAAGCTTCTTAAAACTCATTTAATCAAACAATTAAGAACTTAAGAAATGAAGAAATACAACGAAAACTAAAAATCTAATCAATTAATTTAAAAAATGCAACCCGTCTATTTACCGTTTTTAAAACTAAATAAAGATATTTTTGCCGCCCTGGGCTATAGCCATATGTAATTTTTGAATGCAGGTCCACTTCTAACACATTTGCCGTTAAAATTCTGTTTTCTAGCAATATACATGGTGGTAGTAATACAGAGCCTGAAAAAATGTTTGAAGCACCCAACATTATATTTCAAAGATAACATGGATATTAAAATATTAATATCTGGATCTCAAGATCGCGATCGTCTTCAAGGTCTGCAAGTGGTTCGAAAAGTAAGAGTAAGAGTCAGAGTAGATAAAAGAGGATTGAGGGCGGACTTCACCTGGAAGTTATTAGGTTAAGGTTAGCGTTATGGTAGAACACATAGTAATATTAATTATGAACAAGTAAATAAAAACTTTTATTAAAAGTGTCGCTGTATCTACACCAACCGGTTACAATCGACTAATACACATTGAAACTGGGTATATAAATATACAAAAGTTTGCCGTATAAATTCGTATAACGACCAGTAGTGAGAACACTTCCAAATATTTAAATTTTAACGATGCATAAATACTACACAAAAAAAAAATTTCATACACAACACGTTCAGAACAGTACAGATTTTATAAATTTTTATCCTTGATTATGTCGTGTCGCTAAAAGTTGTGTTAAATTTTAGGGTCCGATCAAAAAATAGGTTCAAGCTTTCCAAATCTCTTGTTCTCCATGTGTCATTTTTCAAGTAGAGTTAATTGAATTTTATCATTTTAGTCACGTAAATTCTTACAAAAAGATAGCAAGATTTCATCGATTTTTCGTTAATTTTGAATTGAATCCTAAAGTATAGCTTACAAAGTAAAAAAAACTTAGTTGATGGCCACACAGTTTAATAGGAGTGCAGTTAAGGCCAGTTGTTTTATGCGCTGGTCGTTTGGGTGTTGAGAACATCGTGGCTGCCATAAAAAGACGTAAAAGTCGTGTTTGTACTGTGACTTAGGGGAAAAGTATCGTTGCTATTTAATGTGCCAAAAGCTGAAAGAATTTCAGTTGTACGTTCTGGGCTGTCAGAAATCATGTGTTCCCTCAACTGACACTCAGATCTAAAAAATAAACAGTTTTAACATAAAGCCTTAAATTCTTATTTTTTACCGATTATTTGTATTATTGAGTTGTGTTGTGTGATTTGAAGACATACTTCGTGACGCGACTGGTGTTTGCTTAATTGCATAGATGTAGACACCAGTCATTGATAAAGTATACGATAGAAAATATAAGGCATGAAACTGGAAAAAGTTAGTAAATTAACAAAAGTGGCATAATTACAACTTACCTTATAGTTGAAAAGTAAAATTCCTACGATTAGTGTATAAAAATTTCCCGATAGTAGGGATAAATGTAAGGCTGTTGTTCCCATATTTATTAAAAACACCGACGAAAAAGTACAAAACATGAACTGACACGCTGAGAACGAAGACAATAATGCACTCGAACTTTTCCATGTTGATGTTATCAGTGTTTGTTTTTCTAAAATCACCCTGAAACGACTTGATTACTTACTTTTGTAATTATTTAGTGGACAACTAACATTTGGACGCCACTAAGTATGCTTCCGAACAATCCCAACAGACCCAAATATTCAACAATGTCTGTATTTTTCACAGACAATTCTTGGAGCACTGTTACTATTGCAAATAGCACAGCTCCACACAGACAGAGCATGTCTCCCACTAGCTGGTTTTTACCTAAAAGAAACGGTATTTTAAAGCGAGTTTTAAATTATAGACGTTGATTTCGTTGGGTCCACTTAGTACTTGAGTGAAGCATCAGAAAACTTGAATATTTTTCACTGAAATTTCTGTAGGGTCAGTTGTGGATTATTTCGGAAATTTTCTTAAATGCTAACTAAGTCCAGTTGTCCAGATTTGTAATTGCTAGAAAATTAATCCACGATTAATATTATTATTTAGATGATAAAATACCAATTTTGATTCAATTAATTTAAAAACCAAGCCCAGTAATAAGTAGTCTTGGTTGCATCTAAGAAAATTTCAGAAATAAAACACAAATAACTCACTTTGTCTTCGGATTATGGCAATAATTAAGGTACAAGACAAATTTCTGACCAATGGGTGGCTTCAAAGGTCGTCTGTTTTCACCCCGGACTGTTTACCATCAAAAATGGTTATTTGGTCTGTTTTCTGTTGGACTTACTTAGTATCAAAAACACAGCTTTAAGTCTGACACATCAAATTTTTATTTGGAAACAAAACGCGCTTTAACCATAATGCGATCAATGCATACAGTTTATATTCTTACCTGAATACCTGAAAGACTGTAAACGCTATATTTTTAAGCTCAAAAGTACAAATTATACAGTAGTTTGAATAAAAACGGCTTATTTCGGACGATTCTTTGCTTTGAAACGAGCTAACTAAACATGCTTTATTTGGCACAAAAGAATGGTTCATGCACTAAGCTTAAAGAAAACCATTCATTTTAGACAATTTCTTTTCCTAATATCGAGAAAACTCTCAGGATTGGCTTTAAATAGTGTTTGAACTGGTTTTTTTTGTGCAAGAATAAAGCATTTTCAGTCTGCTTTATAAAAGTTTGATTGATTCGAAGCAAAGAATCGTTAGAAATAAACCGTTTTCGTTCAATCTATAACATAATTTGTTCTTTTGAGCCTGAATAATGCGTTTTCAGTATGCTTTCTAAACGTTTGCTCGTTTCGAAGCAAGAATCGTCTGAAATACGCTGTTTTCTTCGAAATTTTAACATAATTTGTTCTTTTGAACATGAATAAAACGTTTTCAGTCTGCTTTGGAAGTTTTCACGTCCTAAACAATCATCCTAAACAAGCCGCTTTTTTTCAAGCTGTAACGTAGATCGTCTTTTTGAGGCGGAATAAGGCGTTTTCAGTCCGTTTTATGAAAGTTTTATTCGTTTTTAAGCAAAGAAGCCGTTTTCTTTTAAATTATAATATAAATCGCTTTTTTAAGGCGAAATGAGACGTTTTCGGTCCGTTTTGTATAAGTTTTATTGGTTTCTAAGCAAAAAATCTTTCGAAATAAGCCGTTTTCTGCCAAATTATAGCATGAACCGTTCTTTTGAGCTGAAATAAAGCGTTTTCAGTCTGTTTTTTAAATTTACTGGTTTCTTTAAGCAAAAAATCGTCAGAAATAAGCTGTTTTCAATAAATCTATAACATAATTCATACTTTTGAGTCTGAATAACGCGTTTTCAGTATGTTTTGTAAACGTTTGCTCGTTTTGAAGATAAGAATCGTCCGAAATAAGCCGTTTTCGTTGAAACTATAACATAATTTGTTCTTTTGAACATGAGTATGACGTTTTCAGTCTGTTTTATGGAAGTTTTATTCGTTTCCCAACAAAAAAATCTTCTGAAATAAGCTGTTTGCAACCACTCTAACATAAATAAAGCTTTTTTCGTTTATTCTATGGAAGTTTTCTCGTTTCTAAGCAAATAATCGTATGTTAAACTATGTTTCTAGCCAGAATAAGTAGTTTTCAGCCACTTCTTAAAACGTTAGATGGTTTTTAAGCAAAGAATTGTCCAAAATAAATCATTTTCTCCCAAAGTGGTGCATAAACTATTCACTATACGAAAGTTATAGTCAGTTTTAACTGAACTGTCTAAAATTAAATGACTATCGTTATTAGAACTCCCAATACTAGACGGAACATCAATATACACTGCTCAACACTTGAACTGGATGTTAACTATTTTTCAGAAATTTGCATTTAAGGTGGCGAAAGTCGATGAGGACGACACTTATTCCCGCACAGGGGTCGCTCAAATCGGAATATTACCGAAAATGTTTGAGCCTGAAATGATTTATAACAGGGCTGAGTTTCTCTGTCTAATAATTTACAACCCCCTTGTAAGCCCATGGTCCCAACTTCAATAAACGTTGGGACCTTTATCTCAAGCAGGTACTTCGGACAGGGCTAGTGGCTTGTTATGAATCGAAATATTCAAAATATTACTCATCCTTCTTTCACGAGGAATCGGTCGATTCAGAGAGGCATCGTATGTATGTATTTACGAAATATTGAGAGTTATGCAAATTTTTGATAATTATAATTATTAATTTTTAAATTATTATTAAATTTTTAATCAAATAGAAAAAGAAGATAACTGTTGGCAAAGTTTGTTATAATATTCTTAAGAATATTGTATTTTTTTTTCTTTGTGAATGATAAACTAATGTAAACTGATGGAAAAATGTATTCTAACTAAATACTACCTGTGGAAATGTTTTTATTTGACTCTTCAGCTTGATAAATTATGATAATCAGCGTTTCCATACAAATTTAAGTATTATTTTTATTATCGATAAAGTATTAATTATTATTATTTATCGATAGACTTAGTACAAAACAGAGTGTGAATAAATTAAAAATTATTTGATAAAACTTTTTGTAAACGTTGTATCCGCAGGGTTCGAAGCGAATTATAATGACCCGTTTGAGAAATGTTTTGGAAAATAATGTTCTTCTTTGTCGAACTCTCGTGTAGTATTTGATGAGTAATTTTTTGTTGTTTCAATAAGACACTTTTTCAATTTTTTAAATTTGTCATAGTACTACCCATGTTTCAAAAATTTGTAGGTTTGGTTGAACAAACGTTAATTAAAAAAATATTCCTAAGGAGTTCCTTATCATTTTAACTAATTGTTTTTTGAAATAATCTCGAGAACGAACAAACATTTTTAAAAACGGCAAACGCCAAATCGTTTCAATCGACTATATCTAGTGAGATTACCAACTTTCTATAACAAATTTCGTTTCTTTCACAGAGATATCAAACGTATTTTTTTAATTAAAAGTCAATTTTTTTCGGAAGTGGGTAATGTCACTAGATATTTTTGTGTGTTTTCAAATGGTCCCAGTCCGATTTATCTACGTATTATGGTTCTTAAGATTATCTCGATGAAGTGTTGAAAACATGGATATTTTGTGATTTTTTATGTCAATTGTTTTTTTATCTACATTATTGAAATTTGGTAAATACTTAGTGAAAGATGTTAACAGTAACACATACAAAAATCAAAGTCGTAGCTTTTATAGTTTAGTAGATATTGGTAGTTGAAGTTGACCAAAATCAGCACTTTTTCGCAGAGCGCCACCTTAAGAGTCGATTTGCCTAGTAGTTTTTCCCTACGTTGTAAGCCTTTGCCCCGAACGTATTTTTTCGGAAACTATTGAACTTAGAAACTTCAAAAAAAAAATATTTCTGAAGAAGAAAGATGGCTCTAGGTTTCTCTTGTAATGGATTTTTGATTTTTTACCTAATGTTAATTACAAAAAATACGAAAAAGTCGAAAATAATGTCTTACTTTACGTCATCACTAACATTTATTAAAACAAAAAATCAAAAATTTGACACAAGAGGGAGGTGCATTAGAGTATTTTCTATAGATGTGTTACATTTATTTTAGTAAAAAATGATTCTTTTTAAAAAATCTATGCTCAAAGAAAAAGGTCTGTATCAAGTCTTGAACACTACTATAACTACTATAAGGTGCTGCCTCTAGCGGTCAAAGATGACTCTAGCTAAATTATCATTCTTCGTCTCACTCTACACGTACAGGGGTGGACTGAATTTTTTTAATTTTGGTTTACGTCAATTGATTTTTCGATGTATCTAGAAGTAAGGTCGCTACCTTAAAAACAAAGTTCGCTTATCAACTTGACATTTTCAGTCATAATAAGGCCGATTTTTCAAATGTAAAGACGCTCTTAATAAAAGAAAATCCAATTAATACATTGACAACCTACTGAATTATCGGACTTTCTTTTGATTACATCGTCATTTGTTTTAAAAAATCAGACTTCTGGAGATTCAAAATCCTAGTTCAAAATGTCAAGCTGGTAATTGGAAACATTGTTTTGAAAACAGCGGCCTTAGTTATTAATACACATCTGCTTTTTAATTCTAAGTGGGTAATAGCTGTAATTATGCAATGCCAACGTCGCATTTTACCGAATTTTTTTTTTTTTAATAAAGTTGATAAAAATGTAAAATAGTTATTAATGATTAGTTCTCCCATTGTTCCATAATCACCGTCAAACCAAACGCGCTTGCCTGCTTCTTTTGTTGTGGAAATCGAGGATTTTCGATACCTGCCAAATATGTCTAGCCTTGTTTTTCCATATCAGTGTATGGTGTCGGAGTAAGAGAGAGATAGCGACGTAAAACTTTCAGATGAGTAACATGTTTTAGATCAGGGGTAACAAAAAAATCCAAAGTAATCAAAACGATCGTGGTCCACGTTAGCAATTTGCTTAAAATGGAAATAATTTTTACAGCTGAAGACAATAAGGCGCATGGTTCTCTGCTAAAATATTGCTAAAAATTCCGTCTTCAATATTGTTCCACTTTATTTTGTCCACATCTGTAGCTCGTACTATTTTTCATTTTATATTATCCCCAATGTGGGTTCTCTAACGTAATGTTATAATCCGCTTAATTTTTGCTAATGCGTCTACGAGTATTATTTTGACCACTTGTGACTATGATTTCTCTGAGGGCAACCCGAACCGCCCAATAAAGGGAAGCACATCTGGATGACATGGAATCGGCTAAAAAATATCGGTGCCGACCACATTGTTGTCAGTTCCTGAAGAAATCCCTACTCTTTGTATTTCTTGTGAAATTACACCGAAATTTTTTAACTGTGTTGTCACGATATTGAAATTTAAATTGAAAACAAAAATTTATAATTCTGCCATTATCGCATTATCTCGAAAATTAGTAAACAAAACAAAAAATCATAGAGATATAGTTAAACTTGTGACACTTATTGAAGCTACTGAACATGATATTTTATTATTATTCTACCATAAAACAGGATTGTGTTGATTTTTGATTTGTGACAGTTATTGAGTGGGGGTGCGACAAGCAGTTTGTTCTAAACAGAAAACCACAAAATGTACATATATCCCCTTTCAGTTCATAGTAGAATTATGCAACAGCGCATTTGCATTTTTTTAAATGAAATGGAGCACAAATTGAGAGTTTCTGGTGGGTTTTCTTAGCTCAAAGTGTGTTACTGGGATTTAGTTTAACACAGAATTCTTTTTTTATACAGAAACTATCAATTTGTGCTTTATTTTTCACTCCAAAAAATTCAAATGCGCTGTTGCAATTCTACAATGAACTGAAATAGGATATAATATTTAATGATTATTATTATATTATTATCAATAAACTCAATGATTTAATGTTAAACGATTTTAAAGTCAGTTAGGGTCCTATTCTAGGCCATACGGAATAGTGTGATGTGAGATGAGATTTCGAAATTTCATCTCACAACTCACCATTCCGTAAGAATAGGACCCTAGGGTTCATCCCTGAAATATTTCTCGGAATCTCTATGACCTACGAAGTTTAGCTCCGCCTCTTTACTCTAAAATTTTTACGTCGTCTCTCACTGCGCCCTCAGCAAGGCCTGACCAGTGTGAGGCAAATCCACTCTTAATTGAAATGGAAGTAATTTAGAACGCGATACCTCAAAACTTTACTAAAACTAATGTGATAACGAGTCTTCGATATAGAGTAAGGGAGAGGTCCCAGACGATTTAGAAGTTTTTCCCAATATCCATTTCAATTGTTGAGCAGTATATTAATCCGTAATTCTGGCCTAAATTTAATCCGCCTTTTACCTACACCCTTCGTGTACTTGTGGACGCAACGAAACAAATCTCTAGTTAAAGCAAAAGTGTGAATACCGTCAATCTTAGTGTCTTCGATGTTAGCCCACACCAGGCAGCCCACACCCATAAGACACACAGAAACAGCAATAATATGGACCATGCGGTAACGCACACCAAGCACCAAACAGCTTAAGGCCAACGCTACAGGGATGGCGACACAACCGAGCAGCTGAAAGCGATTTTCAATTAGCCAAAACTTATATCGAAAATAAAGCAAGCCCCCAACCTGTATACTTGTCAGAGTAGTGAACTGGTGAGCAGTACTCATTAACGTGTTTGCTTGCACATCTATCAAACAAAGCAAAAGATACCGCCAACCTCTAGCCTTGATTATAGAAATGAGACCTTTCTCTCCTCTACGAAACGCAAGCCAACTGGTGTAAATTGCACACAGAAACATATAGTGAGGGAAAGATTGGCCTGTGGGTAGCACTGAAGAAGACCCAGAATTTATGTAATGGGCCAGTGTGTTTATCGCACACAGAAGAAGTGATAAGAACTGGCCCAGGATTATGTTTTGCCAAACACACCTACAAAAACAAATTACAACCCCGCATAATTTATTTTGAAACGTTACCATTTTCCTAATTCTGATAGATTGTTACCGACTTTGTCGCAAAAACCGACAACGTCACCCATTTTGCCATCCATTCATTGGAAATTATTTGTTTTGATGAGAAAAAGGGCGGGGCACCCCAAACAACCCCATATTTGATTTTTAAATTGTGCGCGCAAGCGCTCGGACGAATATCGAAAGGGGTGGAAATTACAGTCGACCATTTAAGTGCATATCACCATTTCTGCTTTTTTATTTTTCTCAAATATCTTGGTGTCCAAACTTTATTTTTTCAATCCTCTTCCCATAGATCGATTTGTTAAGTTTTGCACCAAACAAAGTTTTCAATTTTATTTTTTTATCAAAATAATATAAACTGTGTTTAAATCATTTTACCTAGTAACTCTAATTAGTTGTAGTTGTCGGAATATATTCATAGGCGACTTCGCAGTGATTTTTCAAAAAATGGTCTTTTTTGTAACGAAAAGTTGAATAATTCCGAAACGAAAAGAAATAGACCTTATACAGGCTGTTTTGTCTAAACCCCACATTAGAAGTATTGGAAGTTCTAATAATCATAGTCATCTGAAAATTTGTGTACACTCATAATCTTTTAGGTCCTGCTCAATGAAAATATTCTCAAGATAGCAGCACTTCCGGTTATACCGGAAGTCGCTATCAACTTCCTTATTTTAAATGGAATGCTATATTTTTTAATGCGTTTTTGAATTACTAGAGTTATTTTAAGGTAGTTTTCATAAGTTGTTCCTATACCTAAATTTAGCCGTTTACGAAATATTTATGGTTTTTAATTTTTTTTTGGATTTGCACCTTCCAGTTCAAAAATCGATAACTCTGCGATTTTTAAAAATTTGGAAATATTTTTGAGCTCATTTGAAAGAGGAAGCATAGATCTTTCCTTTGGTGTTTTCAAATTTCTATAAAAGAATAACAAACTCCAAATTTTTAAAATTAAGTTTGCAAAACTTTAAGCACCCACAACTCATTTTTTTCAAATGAAATGACAAAAGTTTTATTTCACTAGATGGTAGAGAATTTAATTCTGCTTCGATCTGTGTTAACATTCCCTATATTTATGTTTAATAGTTTTCAAGTTACAATACCTTTTTGTTGGGATTGAGAAATTCATTAGCCATAGGCCTTTTCTCATAGGTTGCCATGGAAACGAATGAAAAAAGGGGAGAAATTAAAGTTTTTCAAACCAACACCCAATGAATTTATTTTGTTTTCACAGTCTGATAACACAATTTTGAACAGAGTTTGTAGTTTAAGTTTAATCAGAAATGTTTTTATGGCAAACTATGCAAAAATAGCTGTAGTTAGTAAGAAATTTCCTACAATACCAAAAAAAAACAACATAATTTGAAAATTATCACAGATAGGTATAGGGAATGCTAATACAGATATATGCAGGAAAAAATTCTCCTCCATCCAGTAGAATAAAAATTGGGACATCCATTTGAAAAAATTAAGTTTTGGGTACTTGAAGTTGTCCAAACTTAACCTTAAAATTTTTGGGTTTATTAACTTCAATTCCAATTTTGATCACACTGAACAACAGATACATTCTTTCTCTTTCAATTCTCCAACCATGATTTCGAAATCTCTAAAACTAAGCGAGTTACCGATTTTTTAAAGGACAACGGTTAAACTTGGGTATAGGGAAAGCTAATAAAAACTCCCTTAAAATAACTCAACTAATCCAAAAACGCAGTGAAAAATATAGCTTTCCATTTAAAATAAGAAAGTTAATAGCGACTTCCGGTATAACCGGAAGTGCTGCCATCTTGAAAATATTTTCATTGAGCATAACTCAACGGATTATGCCTGAGTACCAACTCTCAGATAAATATCTTTATTAGAACTTTCAATACTTCTAATGTGGGGTTTAGACGGAACATCCTGTATACCAAGCGTTTTGTGTCTAAACTATGTATCTTACGAAAAAACTAATTAGTACATCATCAACTACAAGAATAAATTTTTTCGAAATTCCTTTTAGTTTTCGAGTTATTCAAAAAAATTTTTTTTTTCAAATGGCACCCTGCTACGGTGTTTTTTTTTGGGAAAAATTAGGCTCCAAGAATAACTTTGATTTTAATAAAAATTAATTTTAAACCAGTAGTTTTTCTTAAATACACTGCCGCTCAAAAAATTCCGGACACCTCTAAAATTTCTGTTGTGGTGCATGAGAAATTATACTGTTGTGAAAATTTAAGCTGTAATCTTTGATGTGCTACTCTTAATTTAGGGTCTTCATCTGGTCTTTTAGCAAACAGACCTGCTTCCTTGAGTCTTCTCTAGACTATTGGAGGTAAAATTTTTACTTTACGAACGTCAGCTAATCGTCCAGCAAGGATAGTTGATGACAATCCACCATCTCTCAAAAGAGAATGACCCAGAAAACGGTCATTTCGAGTAGTTGTTGAGCTCCTACAAACAGATCCGGCCTTTTTTGTGATTCCCTATGTTTTAGAAAACCGAAAGTGTACGTTCTGCTCATTTCTTCGCGATATTCTGGTGTTCTGCAGTATATCCAACACTTTGGCTATCGTTGTTTAAAGCAACAATTTTTACAGAAATTTCTGGTAACATCCTACACAATTGAGTCAAATTGTTATCTGATAAGCAGTTTTGAATAATAAAACACAATCTAAACCAAAAACAACGTGATAATTGAAATTATGTATCTTATCCCTTATATCCCAATCAATTTAACGCTGCTGTTGTCCCAAAAAGTACAATGTAATCATTAAGATTTCTTCTAAACCCCATTAAGACACTAGTTAATTGATTAATTGTATAAAATTTACACAAAACATAAATTAAGTAGTTTAAATTTTCAAAAATTAAAGTGTCCGGAATTTTTTGAGCGGCAGTGAAAATTATTAAATTTGCGTTCCGAGCTGATTACGGAGGTTTTTCGAACTTGGCCGAAGTGGTTGTATCCATGGATGTTTATATTTGCGAGAAAGTGGATTAAATGCATCCATGGATACAACCACTTCGGCCAAACTCGTGGTAGGGTGCCATTTGAAAATAGTTATTTAATCAACAAGTATGTTAATGAGAGCGAAATAATCGAGCTCGCTACGCTCGCGCGTTAATACTGGTGAAATTATTAATCGCTCTTTAACACCCAAGCATTGATTACAATACTTTTCCGTCGACCCTACCTCATTTAAATGAAAAAATAAAAAAAAATTATAACAGTGTATATTTGGTTGCCTATAATTTAATTTTGAGAATGACAAATGATCAAAACGCGTCTACAAGTTCTAATACGGATAAATATAAGCTATTACTTGGCTCTTATAACTGATTGGATATTGTATATTTATTTATTTATTTATTTATTGTATTTATTGTAAATTTAGTTGCCTAAAATCGACCGTTAATGACCCCTATTAATGCATGATTTTTGAAACAAAATCATGCATTAATAGCATCGATAAATGGAGGATCGACGGAAAAAAATTTTTCCTTGAATAATTCGAAAATTAAAACAAATTTCAAAAATATTTTTGAAAAATGATCATATTTTTAAAGTAGTTGATGATGTACTAATTGTTTTTTTTTTTGTAAGATACATACTTTCGGTTCACTTTTATAAAAACCATTGTGGTGGAATTGACTAACCTGTTACCATAACAACTCATATAAAAGTTAATGCCAAGAGTACCCAATTTCCACCACAATGGTTTTTATGAAAGTGAACCGAATGTAGATTAAGCTCAAAACGCTTGGTTCCATAATTTTGCCCAACGCTGTATATAATTATAATTATAATTAGATTTTCTACGCAAAAATAATGTAACTTTATAACTATATATTTTTGCATAATTAGATTCTACGCAAAAATATAGTGTTCCATTAAAAAAAAATTTAAGTATGGTTCACCACCCTGTATACAACACCCTGTGAATAATAAAAGTATTTTTAGTTTGTGGACTAGTCGATCTATCGAATAATGAAAACGGCATGGCAATTTTTCAAGTAGCAAAAAAAATTATAGACCGATTACGCACCCATGGGTCAGCCTGTATAGTGCTTAAAGCTACATAGAGACTTAAAAAAAAACAGAAAATAATCAGTTTCTAGCAATACAGAGTGATTCACATAACTTTACGACCCTGATGAACTTTAAATGCAACCCATTATACATTACTGATTTATTTCTTGATATTCTTAGACATGAGATCGAAAATATACTCAATCAGAGCAAGCCTTGAAAGTGAAGTGTAAACTTTAGCCACGTCATATGCTGTGTAAAATGAAGACAACATAACTTCGAAAGTGCAGCTGTAAATAAACGGCTAAAATGTGGCTAAAGTTCTGCAGGCACAGCTTGCTCTAATTGAGTATATTTTCAGTCTCATGTAATTTAGAGGGCGCTCAATAAAAAAAGTACATCGCTCCGATGTTTGGCGACAGACGAATCCGGACATTCCTGACATCAGTGATAATTAATTATACGTGACAATTATTTTCGAACTATTTTGTTAATAAAAAAGTGTTCCAGTGACGAAAGGGTCGACATGATACTGATTTATGCCATCAACCAAGTTATAATTGAGTAATTGAGTAATATTATTGGTTGCATTTAAAATTCGTTAAGGTCGTAAAGTTATGTGAATTACCCTGTACAACGCCGTACTTCGTTAACATTTTCTAACTACACTTTTGACCTTATTTGAGCACATAGGGAAACATTGTTACAGTAATAAACAGAGCAACTGATTAACAATGAACAATGAAATATCAAAAAAATTGCAAAAAACAGTTAAGGTGACTTAATTTAACTTAACTTTAATTTTTTTCCTTTACAAAACATTCCGATTTTGCAATGAATATTTAAACCATTTTGTTTAATAGCTAGTTGTAGGTGAATAGGGCTTAAAACTTGGATAAAAAGTTTATAAAAAACAGAAAGTAATCATAAACAATTCAAGATTTCGAACGCTGACTTCGTACAACAATAACAATTTTAATAACAATCCTGTCGTTATTTGAACATGTAGGAACTACCAAATTTACATTAAAAAATGCAATATCAAATTTTAAAAAAGTTAAGTAACCATACATACAGAGTTATTCGCGTAAGACTCCGAACCAATCATGTATAAAATGGAACATAAAATACAGGTTATAAAGTTAACTGGATTTTTAGTATGATGTTATAATTAATTGTACCTAATTGAATTAATACATAATTTAATTTTCAAATTTATAATCAAGTTTCATTTTTACCTGATCAAGCTCGGACTGTTACGTAAATAACCCGGTATAATTGAGACCTTTTTATTGCAATAAGCTTCTTTACACTCAAAATGAATGCAGATTAATAACATAATTAATAAAATATATTAATAAAAACAAACCTCTACGACAAACTTATTTCAAAAAAGAAACTAATTGGATGGTGAGGTAATGTTATAAATACGAGTATACCTATAATAAAAGAAAACGTATTATACACGTAAAGAAATTTGGCACTATCTGCTCTTTACTTGTATAAATAACAAACTACTATTATTATACGAGTATTGATTGATAAAAAAACTGGTTATTTTTTAAACTGTTAGTTATAAATGTAAAGATTTACTAACAAGGAATTATACAGGGTGATTCGGAGTGTCGGACTAACTTTCGTATGGTGATAAAACACCTTCAGTTAAGCATAAAATAAATTTTTATATATTTTTCAATTTGTTTTCCTTAGCAACGGTATCGATTTTTGCTCCTTTGTTTTCTATAATGTCGAATTTGCAAGTTTTTAAATTGTTTTGTACATTATAAGACATTAATTGTTGATTTTTTCCAACAGGTATTTGTTGCAAGAGCTGCCCTTTCCGTTAACTAAAGTCAAAAAATATGATCTGAAGCACCAAAAATTTAAAAATTTAACTTTGAAGAGCTATATCTCGTAAAAAATGCTCAAACAATTTTTTGTCACAGGAACTTTTAATTCAATTTGATGTCTTTTATCAGCACCCAAGAAATTGTTCGATACTTTTAAATCACCCCTGTATATTAGCTGTTTCAAAATTATAAAAACGCCAACGTCGCATTTTACCGAATAATTTTTTTAAATAAGATTGATAACAATTTAAAATAGTTATTAACGATTAGATCTCTCATTGAAAGTTTAAATTACATTATTAGCTGTTTCAAAACTATAAAAACGCCAACGTCGCATTTTCTCTCAAAATTAGTTGTTATATATTATTCCTGCACTTCGAAAAATGAATAGCTAATGTAATTTATAGTTTCAATGAGAGATCTAATCATTAATAACTATTTTACATATTTATCAACCTTATTTAAAAAAATAATTCGGTAAAATGCGACGTTGGCGTTTTTATAGTTTTGAAACAGCTAATAGCTATTATTTTTTTTGAAGTGCATGAATAATTTATAACAGCTAATTTTAAGAGAAAATGCGACGTTGGCGTTTTTATAGTTTTGAAACAGCTAATATTGTTCATACAGTAAAAATACCAAAAATAATATGCAATTTAATTTTAATTTGTAAACAAATTACATTAGTATTGTGATGAGATGTTCTAAACAGTTATTTGCAAGTGGGGACGGTACTTTATTAATATTAATGTTTTTTCAATTTTTTCCCAACACATGTAGATTTTCTGGTCGACTGTAATTCCCATGCTTCGGCAGAAACCTGCAATACCGACACTCCCTGTCACTGTCAATGTCATATGTTGTTGAAAAGTGTCAATAAATAAAAGTAAATAGTGTGGAATGTTTTAAAATGGTAGAGCCAATTTTCGATTACCAATTTCGCCTAATTCTAATAGGCGACAGTACGGTGGGGAAGAGTTCACTACTGAAGTACTTCACTGATGGCAAATTCGCTGAGGTCAGTAATATTGCGTTTAAATCAAAGGTTACCTATTATTAAATATAGCTGTCAGACCCCACTGTTGGAGTGGACTTTTTCGCACGTCTTATCGAAGTTAAAGACGGAACTCGGATAAAATTGCAACTTTGGGACACAGCTGGCCAAGAGAGATTTCGCTCAATCACCAAATCGTACTATAGGAATTCAGTTGGTGCTTTGTTAGTGTACGATATTTGTAATAGGGCTAGTTTTGAACATATACCTGTGTGGATGTCGGAAGCGAGGCGTCATATTGAGCCCCATAGGCCTGTCTTTGCTCTAGTAGGTTGTAAGTTAGATCTGGTTAATAATGGAGGGCAACGCGAAGTTTCAAAAGAAGAAGCCAAAGCTTTTGCCGATCAAAATGGGATTTTTAATGTGGAAACGTCGGCGAAAAACGGCATGAACGTTGAAGAGGCTTTCAGGTAGGGATTAACTATACATCTAGGGTGTCCCAGCAAGTTGAAAAACTCCATTATTGACTTGTAAATAATTGAAAAATAAATACTTTCGGTTCACTTTCATAAAAACTAAAGCACAAATTTTAAATTCTAAATTATTATTTTTGTAAATAATTAGTTAAATTTAAATTAATTTAATTATTTTTTACTATATTTTTTCGGGTACGATTTTGTATTTCGTTTCGTCTCCTAATCTATAGTTTTCCGTACTTTCAGGTCAGTCACACAAGAGGTCTATAATCGAATACAAACAGGTGAATATAAAGTCGAAGACGGCTGGGATGGGATTAAAACAGGATTTGCGAGACCTAATGGCTTAGATTTTAATTTAATTGAGGCCGAACCTGCAAAGTCGTCCTGCTGTTAAAATATTTATTATTATTAAACACATGTACATAGATTATGTATATTAATGACCTAAAACTGTAGATTTCACTTTTATACAAGAGTATTATTATTCTGAATTCAAGACAATTAAAATCACTGTTCATCACCATTATAGAAAGTCTAGTTGCAAATTTAATGGAACGCTGTGCTGTTAGTTATTGCAAATTACCATTAAGAATCCTTGTACAGTTTTTCACAGTATAATAATTATTATTTAAGTGGTTTATTCAGTTTTTATTTAATCATTAGTTTTGTCTGAGTCATAGACACAGCAGACAATATTTGGTTGGAAATGAGTCATTTCAACGATGTTCAACTCTCTTGAGCACGAAATAAGGAGGACTAAAATATTAGGAGGTGAACAATTCAAAAAACATTTTATATGAAAAAATGTGTAAGAAACAAAGTTGTAGAGAGATTTTTTTTTCTATAGCAGATTGGTTTAACAATTCTTTTGAGTAGATAAAATAGCACTTTAACCACAATGTTTTAAAATGATTGTATTCAATTAAACTTACAAATTCCAACAAATTAATTTGTAGGACTAACGGATTAACAATAATTTTTTTCTCTTAACCTAATAAAGAAAGAAAAAGTATTATATTATATACAGCAATAAACATTGAATTCTTTTCTGTTTGTCCTATTAAGGTACAGTCACGTTCATAAAGAATGTCACCTCCTTGCTACCAGGGCCGGTTTATAGGGGTGATATTCTTTGTGAACGTGACTATCTGTCATAGGTTTTTAGTGTTTCAAATAATGTTGTCTTAATTCTTTTTTCTACTCCCATAGTAGTAAGTACGCTTTCTAAAATACAATTTACAGCTTCTAAATTGCAATGTCATTTACAATTTGTGTTTTCTTAAATCAAATTTGATGCAATCAATTTTTAAAATCATCTGAAATGCAATTTAAAATAGGTATAGTAGTTTTTTGAAATGATTGTTGTTAAAAGTTATCCCGGGATGAACGCTTCGTACACCAATTTGGAGTTATGTTCAAATGCCTCCTAAAATACATGTTTTAAAAGTATTAAAAAAATTAATCTCATTTTGCCTTCTAGTCTTTTAGTCCTCCGGCGCACGAACTGAAGGCAAAAATTGAAAACACCAATTCACTAAGGAATGTTTTGTTAATTTTTGCCAAACGTTTTTATATGTTTTGTGATAAAATACTATGATTCAGCTGTTAATACTATTAAGCATCTAGTCTGGGAATGTTCAACTGATTTTGATAGAGGTTGTTATGTCCTTTTTTGTATACTGTATTTAGCACTGGTAGAGAATGTAGTTACTTGGAAGAACCTGAAGATTAAACTGATTACATATTTAGAGTGATATTTTTATTGAATGAAAACACTATTATAAAAACAAATAATTTACATTTATTTTAAAAATAAATTTACAAAATAAACTGGTCGTCAGTTCATTTCCTACCATCAGCAACACTTTAAACATCATGTAAATAGTTTGGACAATAAATTACATTTAGGGGAATGGGTAAGTGCAAGGGACTGCAGGGATGTAGTCTGTGTTGTACAGTCGGGTGATTTGTAGATGTCATGCCAATAAATCCCGACACTTGGGATCGGTAGGCACTCCAACCGCATTGGTATGACATTTTCAAATCAGCCGGCCGTACATTTGTGCCTTTATGAAAGCTTCCATATCATCAGGTTGCAAACCTTAAAATGGAGGTGTTATTCAAAGTCAAGTGAAATACAACGAATTGGCTTACCTTTCTTTTAAGCATATTCGCCAAGACGTGTTGCAATTTTCACAGACACTTTTACGATTAATAGTTTTCGAAAAAATATAAAGGAAATAAAGGAAAAATAAGTAAAATTAAAGAAAAACTGTTAGGAATGTGGCGATTTTCTCAACGCCAATCGATTCCTTGGATCATTTTGCATAGGTAAGAGTCCAAATAGTTCCGCTTTTTCGAATAGTTTTGCCGTAAATGGAGAAAATCTAAAAAACAAAAATTTGTTAATACTGTTGCCAAAAAACAAAAAATTTTGTTAATAAAATAGCAATAACTCCGTAACTGTTAGAGATAACCCTATGAAATGTATTATCGCTGGAAAGTTCTTTTAATTATATATCTTTTTCAATAAAGATCAGTGTTCTCCTATTAATAGTTTTCGAGAAAATTGCAAATAAAAGGAAAAATAAGTAAAATTTTAAAAAATTCATAACTAAAAAACTGTTAGGAATGTGGCGATTTTCTCGATTCCCCGGAACATTTTGCATAGGTGAGAGTCCAAATAGTTCCACTTTTTTGAATAGTTATTTTATTATTAATAATTTACTTATTTTAATAAAAAAAATTTTTTTTCTTCTAGGGAATTTTGTGTCAGTTGGTAACGGTAATAAATAATAAATAATAAATAAAGAAGAAATGACGATTAAATCGATCCTACGTATTATGGGTGAAACTCTTGAAAACTAAATATCCCTAAATTCATTAAAGCACAGTGTGGTGAGGTTTTCTAAAATATGTATAATATGCAACCATCAGTACACGCTTATACACTTTGTGGCCTATTTCTATCATTTTATCGATACTTTCAACTTCAACAACGAATTGTCTTGTTATGAACTATTACCATACTATTACTGTTGCCATTATCTGTTCAGTAGGTGAGCAGGTGACATATGCACAATATTATGTTGACAAAACTTAAAACTGGGTACACTTACGAAAGCAAGAAAAATTTAAAATGATCGTCAGTGAACGTTAAAAAACCATATCTCCCAATATTAACTCTCGAATTAACCTAAAAGTGCTAGTAATTTATTTGGTCATAGAAATTTGGGTAGAGCTACAAATAGCAAAATGTGCATATGTCATGTATACCTATTAATATTCAAACATTTTAAACCATGATAAAGTAGACATGCTCCTAAAATTCGGTGGGTTAAAGAAATATGTAGTAAAAAAATACTAAAGTATTCCTCTACAATATTTTCTTGGGGCATGAAATGCGCGTAAAGTGAAAGATAGAAATAGTGCGTTCTCACTTACTTACATTTAAACTACTGCTGCGCACGTAACCCTCATACACCAAGATAGTTTTCGTTGTTAATAGCTATAGTTATTTCTAATTTTATTAACGATGTGGGCAGTAAAAATGAAATTATTTTTCATTACAATTTACACATTCTAACAATCTTTAAATAAGCGATTAATAAAAGGGTACATAACTAAGAAAGAATGATTTTAACATTCATGGCTAGCCTCTTCAATTGGTTTTAATAATCTTTTTCTGCTGCATCTGGTAGTGTTCTCCCCTTAAAATTTTCTATATACCTGATGCTAACTTTACAGAGAGATGAAGACCCATTTTAAAACTTTTCTTTTGTTTCCTTCAAGTTCAAATGCTTTTTAAAGTATTCTTTTTGCAGAGACTGTTTTAGGGTCTGTACTAAGAACTTAACCTTAATTGGTCTCTCATATATTTACTTATAAATAACTAAAATATTTTAATTTATGCTGAAGATGTTGGTAGTTACCAATGTAACATGTCCATTTTATATTGTTAACATCTTTAATAAAACTCTGTGGAAGTAGATTTAAAATTTTCATTAATTGGTTAAGCAAAAATTAACATCCAAATGTCACAATAAATATGAAAATGAGCTTTTGGTAATTCTCGGTTGGTATTGTTGTTACAGCCATAGATTGGACTTTTTTAAAAAACATATGGAAACATTAAAATCACTGAGATCTACGTATGAGCGGAGTGTTTAGTGCGTACTGTTAGGTTGATACAATGTGTTCAAAAATGGCTGTTCATCAAGCCGCCTATGAAATTTGAACGTAATGTGCCGCTTAATTTAAATTGCAAATAAAGTCAAAGTGACAGATCCGTCAAATTATGCAAAAAGGCTTCAAATCCAAAAACGAAAGAATACACAACAAAAATCACGAAAATATAAAACACAAATCAAGGCAAACCCTACACTTGAAACAACTTTGGCGAAAAATGCAAAAAAGTGAGTAAAAAGCTAATTCAAAGATGTGGCAGAGAAACTACAATCGTCATGTGGACGAGGCGGCACACTGAATTTGAATTCCATAGTCAATTTGATGAACAGACATTTTTGAACACATTGTAGTATTCCCGCGCTTGTAATCCGCCAATTTTATACCTGTCATGTTTTGTGGTCCTGTCAAATCCGAATTCAAAACGTGTTGTGCTAAAGATTTACGATTAATTTTTAAGAATTGTTTTTAGTTTGTGCTCTACTAATTATTTATTGTTGATTTGTTTTTGGTCATTTGAACTTTGAAGACATTCACAAGACGAAGATTTTAAAGAATTTTTACAATTTTCCTCAAGTAATTGCAAATATTCCTAGTTGATTATTAATAAGAGCTTAATCCTAAACATTGTGATTCATCAAAACGAAAAATTAAACGTTTTAAAGGAAAAACTAAAATTTGGTTCGGTACTATTTAAATCGCGGAGTGTTAGTTACTTGTTTTTCACTTAATTATTGACTGGAAATAGTACATACAAATTTTCGACAGATTTTTTAAATGTCACATATTTCATTGGTTCATGCTCCTTTCCACATCCTAAAGACTCTAACGCATTCAGAAATGACTTGTTGTTTTACGCCAGAGAGGTTAAATTTAACACTTTACAAAGAATGATGTAGTTTATCCGTAAATGTTTCTTCCAATTTTTGATTTGGAATTTGTAATATCCAATTCGAACTCTTCATTTCAAGAACGTTAAAGTTCCTATAACAAAAATATTACAAACATTCTTTCCATGTTATACAATAATATGTCTTGTCTTACACTTGGTGTGAAGGGAATGTTTTGTGTAGAAAAGAGGAAAAAAATAGAAAAAAGTTTTAAAAAACAGACAGATTAGACGATGGCATAAATAGTTGGTTTCATACAAGAAGTAATAAATAAATTATACACAACGGTTTCTTCAACAGAAGAGATTCAAATATAGTTGGAACCAACAACATTTGAGACTCATTATAGAATAAGCCGATTGCCCCTTACAATGGTAAAGATGCCATAAACAAATTTAAATTTCTTAGGGCAGGCACCTTTCAAACGTTTGTACGGAGTGATGGATCGTAACAGAAATTTGTGTATGGGCTTTCACCAAACAAATATTTAATACAATTTTATTAATATTTAGGTATATTTTTAAAATGTTTGTTCACAAATAAAGTGATCTAAGAAACTAACTAATCTAATGAATTTTGAAACTTTAGTTTGGAATAAATGAAAAGTTTACTATGAAAATTACTCAATACGGCTCATTTGTGAATCTTCAGGGTGTTGCCACCAGCTGTGAAAAATTGTTAGGGTAACCGCAAAGCTGCTTAACCCTCAATAAAGCTTGCATAAGTCAATCTCAAATATTTCTGGTTCCTACTATAAATTCTCATAATGATTTAAGATTAAGTCATCAGCTTCTATGGGTGGATTATTAAAAAAGATGTTTGTAACACTGACGGAGCCATGAACGAGCCACAATTATTTGTTGTAGTGGATATAATTTTCAAAGTTTTTTTCTAATTTCTAATTTCTACATATACTCGTAACTATACAGGGTGTTTACGGTCTTGAGGTTGAAACTAAAGGATTGAAACTAAAGAACCTCAAAAAGCCATGTAAAATAAAAATTCACATTATAACAGAAAATCATTCAATTTACACTATTTGTTTGTGAACTGCTGCTTCGACTACATCAATATTATTACCTTGTGCTTCACTGTAACTCCTAATCATGACAACCAATTCATTATTTCAATAATTCTATAGTCCATGGACATAAATTAGATGAAAAACCTCCACAAAACACAGTGATCAAACAGAGGACCATCGGATTTAAATTTTGATCAAAAATAAAGCCAAATGAAATGATGACAGTGTCAAAACTTTAAATTGACGTTTTTCACTGTCGTGGTTACAATATTCTTATTTGTTGCAACAATTAAATTTTATTTTAATAGAGAAAGTATTCCAGTGACCCTCAAACCCTGTACCAAAACTTCGAAGTTAAATAATATTCTTAAAAGTAATAGTTCTTTGGGGTTTTTTCACAGTTACCCTATTTATACACTCTTTTAACACCAGGTAAAGTTTCGACTCCTAGACCGTAAACACCCTGTATAATTAATTATACAGGGTGAGTCATTGATACGGGCGTGCTCGATTGCACCTACACTGTCAAAGATATCGAAATGAATCAAATGGCACTGCAAATAGGAAGTCAAAATGGAAATGGAACACCCTGTATAGGACAAAATAATTTTAGGCACGTTCTAAAATTATTTTGTCCTATACAGGGTGTTCTATTTTTACCGTGCACCCTATAACATAGTTTTTTTAAATGACTATTTCTACATATTTGAATTTATATTTTATAAATCAGTTTAGTTTTTGCAATTTACTTGAACGGTTTAGAAGTTATTTAATTTTTTCTAAAATTTAGTGCATCTGCAGAAACATTATTAAAAAATCGCAGTGTGCTTGGTTTTTGGGTTATCAAGTTGGGACTTTGTCCGCGGGTAAACAAATATTTGAGGTATCTTTCGGTGACAAGATCATCCATTTGCATTATAGCATTACCTTGCTGTGACACATTCATTTTGGTAGACTTTGAAGGACTTTAACTTGATTTTTTTAAATAGCACCCCCAGTATTGTATTACTAGGTATTATTCAGCATCTCATTTTACATCTTTTTTACCTCTTAAGTTTTTTTTCAAAAGTTGATAGTTTGGAAGATAACACGGTTTTTCTGAAAAAATGCGTTAGGCGCAGGACTCGTATATATTATTCGATATTATTCGATACATTTTCCCGGAACAAAATCCAACAAGTGTGAAGGGTTAAACACATTTAACAAGTAGCTATCATTAGTTATTAAGCTTAACTTCGAAATAGTAATGTGCTAATTACTATTTCGAAGTTTTCTAAGCCTAAAAATAATAAATTCTGAATTGAAAGTAACCGTTGTTTTCCCAGCTCTTTTTATTTGAAGTACAGCATTCGCCAGCATTTTTCAAGGTCTTTTAGTTGACATAAAGAAATCGTTCAGCAGATGAATAATTGAACTGTCGTTAAGTTAGCCCAACCATTATTTAAATTTAAAAAACTTCGTTATTTTCCCAGCACTTTTTATTTAAAGTACGGCATTCGCCAGCATTTTTAAAAGACTTTTAAATGATATAAACAAATAACAAATCGTCCAGCACATAAGATGGTTGGGCCACCGTTAAGTTAGCCCAACCAAAGAAAATACAAAAAATCTCTAAAACTAACGTAGCATTTTTTAAATAAATAGCAGCATTCTTGAGCACTTTCCGAGCACTTTTGAATGCCGTATGTCGTAGGGTTGCCAACTGTTCTGATTTCGTCCGGACTATTCGGTAATTTACTTTATTGCTCGTGTCCGGAACGAAGGACAAACCGAACAAGAATTTGTTCGGTATTTTTTTTTTGGTTTAATAAATGTTATACTTTGATAGAGGTATTTAACATATATTTTATACAAACATGTACTTATTTATATTGTTGAAGTTTAAAACAAAACTTTTGAATAATGATTTCACTTAATTAATAATATATGTATATTATAAACAAAAAATATATATCAGCTTGTGTAGAACTACAAGCGACAACTGTCGCAGGTCAGGGGTATTATTATTATTATTATTATTATTATTATTATTATTATAGCTCGCACGCACCTCTGGGTCACCTTGTATGTTTCTAATCTGAAATACGATTTAAAATAGGTGTAGTAGAACTTTTAGTAGAATCTTTTTTTTTTTGAAACGCTTCGTTCACCAATTTGGAGTTAAGTTCAAATGCCCCCTAATGTTTTTAAAAGTATTAAAAAAAATCTCATTTTGCCTTCTAGTCTTTTAGTCCTCTGGCACACGAACTGAAGGTAAAAATTGAAAACACCAATTCACTAAGGAATGTTTTGTTAATTTTTATTAAACGTTTTTATACCTTTTGTGATAAAATACTTTGATTCAACTGTTACTACTAAGCATCTAGTCTGGGAATGTTCAACTGATTTTGGTAGAAGTTGTTATGTCCTTTTTTGTATACTGTATTTAGCACTGGTAGAGAATGTAGTTATTTGGAAGAACCTGAAGATTAAACTGATTACATATTTAGAGTGATATTTTTATTGAATGAAAACACTATTATAAAAACAAATAATTTACATTTATTTTAAAAATAAATTTACAAAATAAACTGGTCGTCAGTTCATTTCCTACCACCAGCAACACTATTATAAAAACAAATAATTTACATTTATTTTAAAAATAAATTTACAAAATAAACTGGTCGTCAGTTCATTTCCTACCACCAGCAACACTTTAAATAGTTTCGACAATAAATTACATTTAGGGGAATGGGTAAGTGCAAGGGACTGCAGGGATGTAGTCAGTGTTGTACATTTGTGCCCTTATGAAAGCTTCCATATCATCAGGTTGTGGACAAACCGTTGCAAAACCTAAAATGGAAGTGTTATTTAAAGTCAAGTGAATTACAGCGAATTGGTTTACCTTTCTTGTAAGCATATTCGCCCAGACGTGTTGCAATTTTCACAGACACTTCTTGAATTGTAGACAGAGGTGGGTAGAGACTTCCTTTCTCTAAATCGGCCTCTGATACCATATTAGCAAGGGTCTGGAACAGAAAGCAACATTCATTTCTAGCTAATAATAAAATGCGTAACGACCAACTTAATGTCGGAAATTTACTTGCGAATTCAATTACACCAATTAATTAATTTACCGATAAATTGAGCGCATTAAATGGCTATCACAAAAAATACAATCTAATTGTTTAAAGACTGTAAAAGAAGCCACAAAATCAGTAAGTTTATTTTGAATTGTCTGAATGTGATTTTGAAATAGTACAAAAAATAAACAATATCTCAAATTCTAGGACATTGCTTATTTTGTTTCTAAAAGTATTCGATGTTTTCACAATTATTCACACAAAAATCTTTTTTTCCTAAGGTATTGGCAATTTAATCGAAAACTGAAAAACAAACGAATTACATCAAAAATTGACCGGAAAATGTAGCGTGTGCAAACCGTTTTGACCTAGAGCAGTTAAATAAAAAATGTATCTATTTTTATGGCAGAAACTTTTTTCAAATATAAGCTGAAAAATCATCCAAGCAGCCAAAGAATAGTGTTATTTGGGTCGAAAAATAACTAAATAAAGGCAAAAGTGGAAATATTTTCGCATTTTCGAGTGTATTAGTAAGTTTTTACAACAGACTCACAATTATTTGGCAAAATTACGTTAAAAACAATCACAAATTTTCGTCCAAAAGTTTAGGTTTTTTCTTGAGTGTTTAAGCACCTTGAGTTTTTTTTTTGATAAATTTAGCAATAATTGGTTAAAAAATAAGCAAATTAGATTAAATTTTTCATTATTTTAACATGCCTCGCTTGATGTAGTTTGTTTTTGAATCAAAGATAAATGATTGTGTAAAAACACTCCTAAAATTCACAAAAATTTTTCGAAACTGTGTCACTTGACCTAGCTTGTTTTTGAGCGCAATTTTTCAAAAATAACCCGAAAAATTACAAAATTTGATGAAAAAAACGGAATAAGATTTATATTTTTCGAACTTGTATTAAGCTCACTTTTAAATTAAAATCTCAAATTTTTTGCGATATTTTGCTAATAAATACTGAAATATTATTAAAATTAATAAATTAAGACGCAAATTTCACTTTTTTGAGCCTGAAACGTCATTAGTTTGCAAAATTTTGTTAAAAATAAACCGAAGAATCACGTGATCAGCCAAAAAAATAACTAATGTGGGGCGAAATAAAATTATTTATGCCATTTTTGAGTGTTTTAACATTTTTTTTAATAATTTTAAAATTCTCAAAATTACACATCAAAAGATGTTATTTTTAGTTTTTTTACCTGTTTTAATTTGAGTTTTTTTTTACAAATTTTGCTATAATTGGCTGAAAATTAGATCGAAACTGACATCTTAGCGTGTATCTCTTGATTTAGTTCCATCTTGAACCAAAAATTCATTAATTTTGCAAGATGTTGTAAAAACATGCTTAAACATCTCAAAGATTATTAATAGAAATTGTTTTTCTTGACGTAGCTCGTCAAAAATATCCCAAAAAAATCACAAGATTTGGTTGAAAACAGTTATTTTTAGTTTTATCAAACCTTTAAATCCGTTTTTAAACTAATACCATCTCTGTTTTTTTTTGCAATATTTTGATAACAAATACAAAAAAAATATGAAATTAAACCAAAATATTTAGCCTTTCTTCAGAATTTTAGCACATTTTTCAGTGAAAAACGTCATTTGTTGCAATTTTTTTTAAAAAATAAGCCTAATCAGCCGAAAAATAGCTAATTTAGGAAGTTGTCATTTTGTTGCATTTTTCGAGTGTTTTGGCCTATTTTTTTTTTAAGAATAAGTAATCAAAAAATTCTTAAAGTTATGCCACAAAAGGTGTTGTTTTTAGTTTTTTTTGAGTGTTTAGTTTCCGTTTTTTGTTACAAATTTTGGGATAATCGGCCAAAAAATCAAGAAATTAGATCGAAACTAATATTTTAGCATGCTTCAATATCACAAAACTATTTTACTTTTTTTGGAGTAAAATTTTGTCAAAAATAACCACAAAAATGACAAAGTTTGTTGAAAACGCGGGTAACTGTTATCTTTTCCAAGCCCTTAAACACATTCTTGAACTCTGCTACATTTTGCTAAAAATAGTCGGTAAAGTCATCAGTTCAAGCCGAACTTACTTTAGGTTTTTTTGAGGTCTCAGCACGTTTATGAGCCACAGGGCCATTAATTTAGCAAATTTCGTTAAAAAGAAGCCGAAGTTACCTAATCTGTCGAAAAATAACTAATTTGGGTTAAAAATGCCATTATTTTTGTCTTTTTCAAGTGTCTTTTTTGAGTTTGTCTTTTTTTTGACAAAGGCTATAATTGAGTAAAAAATTACCAGAATAGAGCGAAACTGATATTATTTTGTCATGTATCGATTGATTTAATTCCTTTTTGAACCAAGGACTTATTTATTTTGCAAGATTTTGTAAAAACATGACTAAATATCACAAAAATTAATCGAGATTATTTCAATAGATTTAGCTAATTTTTGGAGCTAAACACTGTCAATAAACAATCACAAAATTCGGTTAAAAATGGGGTAATTTCTAAGTCTTTGAACACGTTTTTAAACCTTGACATTTGTAAAAAAATTACGATAGTAAAGTCACCAATACAAGCCCCAAGACATTAATTTTAGTTAGGTTTTAGCACGTTTTTGAGCCAGAAATGCAATTGGTTTGCAAAAGTATGTTAAAAATGAACTGAAATCGAAAACAGTGTTGTGATTTGATCGCAAAAGTACTACTTGACTTCACCCAACTGTTGGGCCATAAATGTTTCACCATTAATTAGTTTATAAAAAAAAAGTAGCAATGCGGCAACTTTTTCGGTTCGGCACTTGTTTTTTTTATGTTGGCAACATTAGGTGTTAATGTTTACCTGTTCTACACTAATCTTTCCACGATATTTTCAATTTACATTAAAATTTAGAATATAGGTAAATTAAGTTTGCCATTAAGTTTGCACACACCACACCACCGAGGCCGTAGCCCAGGTGGCAAGCGAACGGAAATAACTTAACATTGTAGGATTAAAGGGTCGACAGGTAGAAAGTGTGAAAATACTTACGAGTAAATAGAGTAAATAGGATTTATTCTTGGAAAAATTTGCTTTAGTTTCGACAAATTCATTAGCTTTTTCAGTTTTCAATTAAGTATAAATTAAATTTGTACATGTTAAACAATAGAATATGGATGACACGATTCACGTGGTTGTAGAAGTAATGAATAAAGAAAAGGCAATGATCACTGTTGAATGCACGTTAGCACCAACAAACTAGAGAAAACCATATAACCAAAAACTTCTTAGATCACTTATTTTGTTTTGTTATTATTATTATAAAAAGCCGGCGACAACTGTAACCATGCTTAGATCAACTGAATCTAGCCTACGCTATGTTGTATCACATACATAACAGTTATATAACCGTCACATAACCTTTGTTGTATACGCCAGACATAACCATGGTTAGATAACTGATGTATACATTGAATCTAGCATGGGCCATATTGCTTAAGAAACACAACGGTTATCTAACCGTAATATAGCCATGGTTATATACGCTAAACATAACCATGGTTAGATAACCGTTATATAAGCTGAGTCTAACATAACCCATGGTTAGATTTGTGTATTGCGGTTATATAACGTTATATAACCGAAAGATAACTCAGTAAAATTGTGCTCTTATTCTGAACTTTTGCTCTTTCCTTGATTTCTACCTGATTTTTCCTCTAGAAAAAATCAGAAGAGGCTATAATATGTCTTACATAAAACGGTCAGTATTTTAATAGTAATTGTTATACGATGTATTTTTTCCATATTATTTATCCCGGGAATAAATTTATTTGACGATTATAAAAGCCATTGATTAAAATTACAAAAAATTAGCACCTACCTCAGCAGAAATCAAAAATACATCTTCTCCAATCGTCCGCATTCCCACACAAATTGCAGCCAAACCAACACCCGGGAAAATATACGAATTATTCCCTTGTCCTGGATAATAAGTGCGTCCCTTATAAGTAACAGGATCAAACGGACTTCCACTTGCAAAAATACAAGTCCCATCTGTATTTTCATACGCTTGTTCAGCCGTACATTCAGCCTTCGAAGTCGGATTACTCAATGCAAAAATCACGGGTTTTTTACAATTCTTAGCCATCTCTCTCAAAATCTCCGGTGTGAACGCACCTCCAACAGCTGCAGCTCCAATCAAAATCGTCGGTTTGACTTGTTGCACAACTTCGGCAAGTGTTTTAATTGGTGCATGATCCTGAGCGAAGGGTTCTTTATGTTCTGATATTCCCCCATCTGGTCGATTTTTAACAATCAAACCTTTGGAATCAACCATCCAAATTCGTTTCCGTGCTTCATGTTCTGGTGTTCCTTCGGCTTTCATTGCCATAACACACAGTGCGGCGATTCCAAGCGAAGCTTCACCAGCTCCTTGAAACACCAAAGTATTGTCAGACAATCGTGTTTTAGTGGCACGAAGTGATGCCAAAATTCCGGCAACTGCAACACTTGCAGTGCCTTGAATATCATCATTGAAGGTGCAATAACTATCCCTGTATTTGGCTAAAAGACGGAACGCATTTGCGTTTCCAAAATCTTCGAATTGAATGAGAGTGTTTTGGCCCCAACGTCTTACAACTGATTGCATGAATTCTTCGATGAAATCGTCGTATTGTTGGCCTCTAACACGGTTCTGTTTTAGGCCAATGTAAAGTGGATCGTTGAGCATTTTTTCGGTGTTTGTTCCAACGTCTAGAGTTATTGGCAGACATTGGTGCGGTTTAATTCCGGCTAAAGCTGTGTATAGGGAGAGTTTGCCGATGGGTATGCCCATACCACAAGCACCCAAATCACCAAGACCCAGAATACGTTCACCGTCTGTTACGACAATTACCCTGATGTCGGGTTCGGGCCTAGAAAAAAATTTAAAAAAATTATCAAAAACGATTCAAAGTGAATTAGATTGAAGACATTCCGAATTTAATTAAGGAAATTTTTATATGAATTGAACAAAATGTCCTGGAAATGTCCATCTTCTATACAAGTTATGTCAAATAGAAGCAAGAACAGAAAATTGAAATTGAAAGTCTTGCATTTATTTGAATAAAGGCGATTTCGTCAAGAAATAAGCCAAATCAATAACATAGTTTGATTTAGTAATATTCCATTCCTCTCAACCGAAATGTTATGAAATAAGGCAATTATTATTTAAAGTTTGTTATTTTCAATAAAAAGCTGAAGATATTTCTGTTGTATTTTTTGGCATCTAATTTCAGTGCTGCCAAGTTGGTAATGTTTTCGCAGTTTTAATAAACTTCTTGGTAAATTCTAAGAAGTTATTAAAAACATGGTGAATTCTAATATCATGTAAAGAGAATATTATTCCAAATATTTGTTGATAAACATAAGGATATCTACTGTGTGACAAAATTGTTTTTGGAATGATAGAATGCTAAAGAATAATCTAGAAAAGTTCTAAACGAAACTGTAATTGAGTTTTGAAACAAATAATATTTTTGAACACAGTCTACAAAATAATTCCAAAGAAGGGTCTAGAGAAGAATTATTATATTAATAACTAATCTAAAGATAGATTAATAAAATAATGTAAAGAGTCCAGATTTTAGATCTACAGACGGCTTTAGAAAAGAATCTAGAGAAATAGTCCAAAAGAGAATTTGGAAAATTTAGAAGAACTATTTATAAAATCATTTTGAATACAGTGTACACAATAATGCTAGGAATCTAGAGAAGAATTTATAAAATAATCTAAAGAAGAGTCCAAATTTTAGATCTAAAAACGACGGTTTTAAAAGAGAATCAGAAGAATATTAAGGAACATCTAAAGAAGAGTGCAGAAACAATGCTAAAGGATAATCTGCATAATTTTAAAAGAAACTACAGAAGAGTTTTCTAAAGACGCACAATGGTATCTAAATACCACCGCCTGCTTAATGAAATGTATCAATATCCCGCCTGGTCATTTCGTAAAAAAATGCATTGAAACTGTGATTCCATAATTCCGCGCGTTGCTATGTCTAGTGCGTCAACTTCTGTCGTCAACTGCTAAGAGTGTCAAGTTATTAATGAGCTGTCAACAATGCCAATTTTTAAACGCAAGAACAACGAAACACGAACCAACTAAACCAATAAAGAAAAACGCAACTAACAAAAGCTCGACAGAAAGAGTACAACAAAACACCATATGTAAGAAATATAAATAAGTTTTGAAAAACAATTTACCGTCAATTGCAGGATGTGTCAAATATTCTCCAGACTACTTCAGAAAAGAATCTAGAGAAGGGTATAGAAACAATGCTGAAAATAATAAGTGAAATCTGAAAAAATTCTAATCGAAACTATCGAGGAAGTTTGTAAAACGCAGAATGGAATCTAAAAGAGAATTTGGAAAATTTGGAAGAAGTGTATTAATTGTAAAGAAGAATCTAGAGAAGAATTTATAACCGAAACTAAATATGGATTTGTAAAATAATCTAAAGAAGAGTCCAGATAACCAGGTATCAGATTTACAGACGGCTTTAGAAGAGAACAATTTTAAGCAAAATGTAGAGAAGAGCACAGAAAGAAAACTAAAGAATAATCTGAAATAATAAATTCTAAATTCTAAAAAAATGATCAAGATTTTCGTTAAATAATGTTTTAATTTCACAATTAATTACAATAAATTAAATTGAACAAAACTAAGACAACACACTCCCAAGTTAAGTAAGGATAACTTCTTGTATGAATTGAACAAAATTTGCTAAAACCCAATTTTTCACCACAACTGATTAATTTTACGATTTCTTACATTTATTTTATTAAAAGCAATTTCGTTAAAACAATAAGCCAAACTGAGACAAGTAATACAAACAATAACATGATTTGGTCAGACTTATGTGAGAAAATGGATTAAAATTAGTCAACTTTGTTTTTAGAATTATAGGTTTTGTACGAAGAAGTGTTTATAAAATAATTGCAAAGAATAATTTATAAAAGAATCTAAGGATGGGTTCACAAAATAAGACAAAGATAACGACGGTTTTAGAAAAGAATCCGGGAAGAATTGTAGGAAAAATCTAGACCAGACTGCTCTGTTAAGGAATAATTTACAAAAATCTGAAACAAAACGAGAGAAGAACTTTGATTGTAAGACCGAATTTGAAGAATATTTATTTTATTTATGTGGAGAATTATAGTGATACGCAAGTGGCACTAATTTAACTTCTTCAAAAAAAAAAAAAACGCTAGTAGTAAACTACGAAATCTTGTTTTGTCATTTTGTGCTTTCTCATCAGTTCTTGCGACAATTAAACTATTGATTTTTTAAACACAAATAGAAGGCATATTCGACTTACCAGTTCTTCAAAATATCATAAACATGTCCCTTATCGTGGATGGTTATGAACAAACCTCTAGGTCGACGATAAACCAAACCGAATTTTTGGCATGCTAAACCTACAGTAGGAGTGTAGATTAGAGGCATTATATCTTGGACATTTTCTCCAACAAGACGATAAAACAACTTTTCGTTGCGATCCTAAAAATCGAAAAATATTATAGAAAAGTCAATTTGAAGATTGTTTCGGCGACTTACAAGGAGATTCATTAGGTAAAGGTATTTGTTGAGACCATCATCAAGACGCTCCAGACACATACGACAATGTTCTACTTGTTCTTCTTGTGTTTTTACTCTTGGAGGGAGAAAACCGTGGATGCCCAAAATTTGTCGTTCCTCCAAAGTAAAAGCCATTCCCTATGTAACAAAATATACACTAGTTAATAACGGTAGGTATAATTTTACATTATTAAATAGATAAATACGTCTTTTTTATCCATTAAAGGCATTGGCAACTTATTTTACCTGTTTTATGTTTTAACGGAAATTGAAAAAATCGTTCGTTCTATACTAGGAGGTTCTTTTCAAAATTTCCTACGATGAAAAATAAGCGAGATAATCGCTTCGAAAGAAAGAAATCCTGACGTCACAACCGCCTCTCATCACAGAATCCTCTTATCACTGAACCCTCTCAATCTCCAAAAACGTGACAGATATTTGAACATTTTTCACACATCTTTCACAAAATCAAAAGTTAACCACTTTTTTGACTAATTTCTGTTCGAAATTTTGTCTTGGACTTCGCAAAAACATCTGAGGAATTTTGTCAAGTTTTGATAAACTTTGTCAGTGTCACTTAAAAGTCAAAAACCATTTGATTTTAATATTGGACCAAATGCTCGATAAGCGGTTATGACGTCATAATTTCAACTTTAAATTGCAATAACTTAAATTAGAGAGCAGATACAGAGAAACGGTTTTCACTACTGTAATAAGCGTTTTCAGTACGGTCATTTAAGACAAAGTTGTTTTTTAAGTTGCCAATGCTTTTAATGAACTTTATTTATCATACAATTGATAGTTATAAAGTATCTTTTTCGTGGTGTCTTAAAATTTCCGTGTTATTTTACGACATAAATGCTTTCAAAAAAACAGTTACTGTAACAGTCAAAAATATACAGCGTGTTAGGGAATGGTTTAGCATAAATTGAAAGGTAGATAGAGATTGGCAAAACGAATCGATTAAGTAAAATTTTTGTAAATCGAAAATGCATAGTTTTCCCAAAAAATCGTTCTGAAATTAAAGTCCCAAATTTTGAGAACCGCTGGACTAGAATGATAAAAATTAGCGTACATTTTAATATTATTGACAAAACAGCAGAGGTAAATTAACTTCTTGGTCCACTTCGTAATTCTTCTATTTCAATTTGTGGTTTGTGATCAAAATTTCTAAAAAAAAAAAAAAGAAATTTATGCCAGAACTGGCGTTCGAACCTCCCACACAAGTGACCATGCTATCAACAATTTTGAAAAATTTTCAAAACGTCCATGCGCCACTATGTCCACTTTGTTTAAAGAAAAAATTAATCGCTAATAAACATAAACCACACAGTGGCTCTCAACAGGTGGACTAATAAATTTTTTTGAAGAAAGTATGCACTTTTCGGAAAAATGGTATAAGGCTTTTTAACTCGTCTGATCATGACAAATTCACATGCGAAATATTGCTAAGCCATTCCCTAATTCTCTAACACCCTGTATAAATTAATTACAGTTGTCGAGGCCAAAAATGCAATTTCCTGATTTTGGCAAATGTTGTGAAATGTTTTGATTTACACAATCTGTATTTGTATTAAATGCGATTAATCGGCATCTCGAATACAATACTCATTATATAATTTTGATAAAAATGTCAACAAGAAAGTAATTTGACCTCTTTTTCAATCAAGGACGGTCATTGCATTACCTCCAGACAATTTGTAAAGTCGCGTGATTTTTTTATCATTTTGCAACACAATTATGATGTTTTTTGAAATCGCCTCTGGCTAAAAGCGAAATATTAAAATCATTGGTTTGCGGTTTTCTGATGCAATGAGGAAGTGTTGCACAATTAGGAAGCAACTTATTTTTAGCTTACACCTTTCGCTTCAAACATTTACAATAATATTTGTTTTAAAGTCAAAACTATCATTTGATAAGAAATGGCAACTCCAGAAAATTCCATATCCCACTTTGAGTGAGTGAGTGAGTGACTCTGCAATACACCAGAAACAATAAAAATCGTGAACTTTGTATCGGAATCCTCCAATTGCAAATCATGAGACTTTGAACTTGCTTTGTTTCCTGTTAAGACAATGATTAAATTTTTTTTATAAATTGTATTGTCTAGTTTCTAATAAAAAGCAAATATTTTTTGTAAATGTTAGAAATTTAGTCTTTTTTTTACAAAACTCCTAGAAAGTAATGTTAAGCTAAATTACTGGTCGTTTTTTCGTAGTTTTTGTTACATAAAAACTAAGATTCCTAGAAAAGTAGAACTTTCACCACTTTAAAGAAAAAAGTTCAAATTTGAAGGATATGATTTTTTAAAACTCACTGATGCAGTCAAGAAGGTAAAAATTTTGTTGTAAATGAAACATCGTACTTTTTATTTTTGGATTTAAAAGACTTTTAAATTTTCTCTCTAAAAGTATTAACAGTTATTAAGTGTCTCTTCCGATTACTCAAAAAATATTTAATTTAAACATTAAAAAAATCATTAGTGTTAAAAGCTACGTCCACAAATCCAAAAATTAGTATTGTAGCTCATTTCTTGAAAATAATTTTAGGTAATGCTGAGGGTTAATATCTACGCCTTTTGGAAAAAAAATATTTTTCATTTATTTAAAGGTTAATAATAAACTTTTCCAAAAAAAAAGAAAGGTACAAGACAGCTAGCAAATCTAAAATGCCGAATTTAGCCAAGGGCTGACGATAGTTAAGGCATAATTGCATAATTATTTTCCAAACTTTCACTACGTTAATTTGAAGAATCGCGGAGTCATTCTAGATTTTGTATAAATTTAATCGATATTAATGTCATTATAATGGAAGTAAGCTTTTGGCTTTTTTAAGTTGCTCCTGTTTCATTAATTAGTACTTTAGCAGGTAATTGTATGAATCAGCAAAATTAAACAGGAAAACATTGCGATGTCAATTATTAATGCCATTTACTTGATTATAAAATCGTAAACATTCAAAAATGCAAAAAAGTCTGATAATTTTGTTTTGACTATCTAAACTAAAAACAATAATAAATGGAAATACATACGAAAAATGAACTACTTTCAGCGCATCAGTTTTGGCATGGTTATATCAGATAATTTATTTTGGTAGTTAAGTACCCGTGATTATCACGTTGTGTAATTTGTTTGCGAAACTTATAGTGAAGGATCACTACATAATTGTCATAAAAATACAGGTAGAAATAATAGTAGATCAAAAATTCCATTAAAAATGATAATAAAGTGTGTTCTTGATTTATTTTTAGCGCTGATCCCTAATTAAAACTTTCACTTGTGTTTGCATTTACTTTTATCGCCATGTACTGATGTATACCTTTAAGTAACGATATGGAAAAATTCGGTGAACATGACACACCTTTTAGATAAGTAATTTTAGTGAAAATGTTAAACACAATAATTTTAATGTCATTAAATAGAAACGAGGTTATTGATAGATAATCACGAAACATCAATTAAATCGATAAAAATACTTTCTTTACTGTAAAGATAGATATTAATACGTCCCTCAGAAGCACCATCACAAAATCAGACGACATTGAATTCCTTTTCAAGAATGGAAAGGCGAAAGCTATTGACATTATTCGAATAATGTGGATAATGAAAAATGTGTCGCTCGAGAATGTGTAATCAATTCCGATTTAGTGGTATGATCTCTTGGGAGATTTTTATGACGTAAACTGTGTCAGAGAGATAAAATCGCTGAATGTCAGAAATGTAGACTAATAACACCCACACTTTTCTCATAATTTTGGCAATTAAAAACTATTAGAACAGGTTAAGCAACAATTTTTTAGTCTACAATTTCCATTGAAAAAAAATTATCTCAACTTTTGCATAGTCATCTCGAGTGTTTGCACTTTGCCTTTGAGAAACAATTAGTGAAATTTTTACGATCACCTGACTCAGTTTTATTAAAATTGAATTTTTGCCTCAACATTATGTGAGTTTGCAGAGTTTATTATTACACATTTGCGATATCATCTCGAATGTTACAGATGGGATTATTATTTATTATCTTTGGGTAATTTTCTAAGTATTTTAATATCAGTTATATTTTCATTGAAATTATAAAGATAAAGTAGGTATACAAAGGGCACTTAACAATCCTACATTACAATAACAAAATTGACGGTGAAGGTCATAACAATTTGCATAACCACTGTTGTTAGGTTTAAGTATAGTCCAGAGGTGGAATTGCAGAGGAATGATCCGTTTATTTTGTCGATAAAAATATAGTTGTTTTATTTAAAGAATGCCCTTAAGCACGCATTTATTTAAGGTAAAATTTTAATGTAAATAAGATCACGTTATCAGTCAGATCACGAATTATTTAGCATACCAAAATTCAGTAAGTAAAATTCAGGGTTAGTCATAATTGGGAGTTAAAAAAATCCAGAGCTTCTTTATGCCAAAACAAAGCAGTTAACCCTAATGTACAAGGTGTGTTAAAATTATTTTCATTTAGACAGTTTTAAAATTGGTTTACATGTAAGAAAATTTGTGCCGTTGTGCTCAGTTGAATCCGTTGTCAATAAATGTCAAAACTGTCAGTTGTGAAATTCACAAATTGTCAGTTAATTAATTTTAAAAATTTCGTAAAAATGCAACTAAATCATAACACTATGCAAGAAAACACTTTTATTGTCGAAGCTTATTTCTGAATTGGAGATTTAATAAATGGAGAATTCGGTGTCTACCTAAATGCCTATCATTGATTCTATAAAGCGGTATTTCTGATTTTACATGAGAAATTCACAGGCGACTAGATGAACATCAGACACCTTGTATAAGCTAATTCTTTTAGGGGGGCCTACATTAGATAAACTTGTCAATTTCTAATACAGCTAGAATTTTGAACTTTTTCACACAAGTCCAAATCGACCTATTCCTAATTCAACTAAATTATTTTCGAAACGGCTGAACTTCCGAAACTATGAGAAATTGGCGCCAACTTTGAAATTTTCAAATAGTAGACACTGAATAAAAATCCCCAAATTTTTTAATGTTAAGTTTGTAGAACTTTAAGCATCCATAACTCATTTTTTTCAAATGAAATGCCACAAGTTTTATTTCACTAAATAAATTAAGTTATAGGTGCTTGAAGTTGTCCAAACTTAACCTTAAAATTTTTGGGTTTATCAACTTCTTTTCCAGTTTTGAACACACTGAAAAACAGATATGGGCTTTCTCTTTTAATTCTCAAAATATGATTTCGAAATCTCTAAAACTAAGAGAGTTACCGATTTCTTAAGTGGCAAGTGCAAATCCAAAAATTTTCAAAAAATCTTAAATATCTCAAAAACGGTTAAACTTAGGTATAGGAAAAGCTGACAAAGACTCCCTTAAAATAACTCAACTAATCTAAAAACGCAGTGAAAAACATAGCTTTCCATTTAATTTGATAGGGACTTCTGGTATGACCGGAAGTGCCGCCATCTTGAAAATATTTTCGTTGAGCAGAACTCAACGGATTATGACTGAGTACCAATTTTCAGATAAATATCTTTATTAGAACTTTCAATACTTCGAACGTGGGTTTTAGACGGAACAGCCTGTATAATTTGCAGATCATCTGTGCATTGTTGAATGATGTTGATATATTATTTTAGTTAATCTTCACTATGTGGGTAGGAAGAGTATACATTAATAGTCCGGTCAAAATAGACATTTCAATTTACAAAAATTCGCATAGAGCTGAAAATTGGTACAGATCTTAAGTACACTATCACAAATAAATTGTCAAAAGTCTCAACCGATCCTACGTGTTGTGCTAATAAAGTTATTCAATGTCAAAGGTCAAAAGTATCGATTTTTCGAATTTTTCTTGTAAACGGTAACTCTTATCATGAAAATGTTCAAACAAAAGTTGTAGATCTTGCAATTGTCTATAAAAATTGTTTCTATACCTACTTTTTTTTTACAAGTCACTATTTCTGAGATATCACCATTTCAAAAGCTAAAGAAGCCGTGTGCATAATATGAACACATATCCCCACCACCTGTGAGGTAGTCTGGGTGCCGATGGTGATATTTCAGGAATGGTGATTCGTAGGAAAAAAATCAAAAGGACAATTTTTATAGATAATTGCAAGATCTACAACTTTTGTTTGAACATTTTGATGATAAGACTTACCGCTTACGAGAAAAATGAAAAAAATCGATACTTTTGACCTTTGACATTGAATAACTTTTTTAGCACATATGGGATCGGTTGGGACTTTTGGTAATAGTGTACAGTCACCCAAAATGAAAATGACGCGTCCATAAACGAACGCCTACCGTGCAACCCCGATCCCTTGACCGCAACCAACCCCTGCTATAAATCATTAGAGATCGTAAACTAGTTTTGAGTCGAGTTCCACATTTCATTTATCGGCTGTTTAAGGAATTCTTGATGGAAATTGTTGGTTATCCCAAATGTGAAATAATACAATTTTTAAGTTCTTCGCAACGCGATGTTTCGACGCTTTGAGAGAAGGTCACAAAAATAAAATTGTTACTTGGTTTGCAAATTTAATTTATTATTTGGTTGATGCAAAATAAGTTTTAGTGTGCAATTAAAATCTGCCGAATAAAAAACACGACAAAACATGGATTCTTATTTCATTTTGTTTAAATTATCATTAAATTAAATTTCGTGGATTGTGATGCGATCGCGAAACGAAACGTCTACACTCTTAATGGTTTTAATTATTAATTGCACAATCGTTTTTGTGAACATTTTGGTTTACTAGGGCCGGTTTATAGAAAGCTCCATTAAATTTTAGTTCGTTGTTAACAACGCGTTAAATTTTAATGGAGCTTTTTATAAGTCTGCCCTTAATGTTTTAAAAAATTAGAATCACCAGAACAAAAGTTATCAATGAATGTTATGGCAATTCATTCATGGGAATACCCGGATTAAAATTCCGACTATTACCGCAAATAAGATTTACTGGAAAATAATTAACAAACCCGTAACACCACAGGGGATAACTTAAGACCAAAACTGCAATGAAAGAATTTTATTTACTATTAAAGAATTTACTATTTAATTGATGCAAAATAAGTTAAACTAAGTCACTCGTGTCCTAATTAAGTATTTACTATTAAAATTAAAATGTCTTAATCCAATTGTATTTTAAATTTTAAACAAAAAATTGGAATAATCAGAATAAAAGTTATCAATGACGTTACGACAATTCATTCATGGAAATACCCGAATGAAATTCTGACCATTACTGCAAATAAGGTTCACAGGAAATGACAAACAAACCCTTACCACAGGGGATAACTAAAGGCCAAAATTTCAAGGAAAGAATTTTCAAATTCTTCAAAACTGATAAACATTTATTAATTTTCTTAGAAGACAAATGAGAAATAAAAAGATTTTCATCTTCGTCGCCACGTTTCGTCACTTTGAGAAGTCAAAAAAATGTATTTTTTTAAAATTAATTTATTATATTTTAGTTGATGCCAAAAAAAAACAATGTTATAATACTATTTCCAATTAATGAATAAAATTAAATACTTATTATAAGTAGTTTAGTTATTTATTAAAGAACACGATAAAATTTGATTTTATTTTTGAGAGCGGTTACAATTTTTGGAATTTTAAAATTACAACTTATTTGTCTTAAGATTTTCGTACTCAATCTTGTCATAATTAAGTATTTACTATTAAAACAAAAATTGTATTCCAATTGTATTTCAAATTTCAAACAAAGACGTTTTAAAAAATTGGAATAATCATAATAAAAGTTATCAATGATCGTTACGGCAATTCATTCATGGAAATCCCTGAATTTCACATTCACATTTGGTATAACCAACAATTTCCATCAAGAAATCCTTAAACATTTCAAAAGCCGGTAAATGAAATGTGGAACTCGACTCAAAACTAGTTTACGATCTCTAATGAGAGACCCCAGGGGTTGGCTGCGGTCAAGGGATCGGGATTGCACGGTAGGCGTTCGTTTTCATTTTGGGTGACTGTACTTAAGATCTGTACCAATTTTCAGCTCTATGCGAATTTTTGCAAGCTTACCACTATATTTTTGTCTATTTTGACCGGACTATAAGACTATTCGGAAATTCGAAGGGTGATTGCTTTATTTTGGTTTAAAATTTTTGTTAAGTTTTAACAACAGGTAAATTAATTTAAAAAATAAGCAGAGATATTAGAATTAGACAGCCCAGTCCGCCCCTGGACACAATATTGTTAATCAAATAAAACCTCTTCAGCCTTTGTTCCTTCAATTAAAAAAATATTAAGATTACATTCACAATATGTGCTTTGTTTAATAACGATATTGCTCTCTTTTATTAATAAATTTCTCCTAAGGTTATTACAAAAAAAAATAAAATAAAATAAAAGTTTAGGGGCGCATGTGCGTCCTATGGAAAGTTTCCCAAAGTTCAAAATTCGATTAAAGAAAACCAAAAATAGAAAAAACGAATGATTCAATACCCGTCCATCGATATCGGCCAAATTTTCAGGAAAAGCAATTTTTCTCGGCGTAGGCGTCAAATCCCACCAACTAACATCCGATCCCATTTTCTCACCACAAAACCACACACACAACTGGGTCATGTTTTGTCAATAGACGTCGTCGACGTCGCGACGTCGCCAATTTTACAACCGATGATTATTACAAGTTAAAAAGGGCAACATACCTTATTTAAGCTGGCATTCTTTAGTCGATCGAGACCACTCGATGAACTTGTTGCGCCATTGTCTCCAGTTCCTCGTTGACCCAGTCGATCTCTTTCATACATCGACATTTTCACAGTGTGCACGTTTGACGAGTCGTTTACTTTCTGATTGCCGGTGTTTAGTAGTCGTCCGCTAAAATACGAAATGATTGTATGAGAAAATTAAGGTGGACGCAAGCGCAAAAGACATCGACGTCATGGTCAGCTGATGACGCCGGCGTCGATGAATGAAGGAGGAGGATCGTGACTGTGCACATCTACGTCAAGTGAATGTTTTAAAATAATGAAAATAATTGATATCCTTTCTCACAACTATTAAACTCCCGCCGACTGCTTATTAATAGTTATATTGATTTTTATTTATATTGAAACACTATTATAGTTTATGTTTAAATCAATTGATTATTTTCAGTCGTGTAAAGGTAAGTCCGATTTAAAAAAACTTTAGGGACAACGTTTTTGATTTTGAAAAATCGGACTTACTTTTGGTGGTAATCAGATTTGTTTTGAAAACTGCGGCCTTATTTTTGAATCGGTTGCTTGAGAGTGTAATTATTGGGCAACTAAACCACACAATAAACTTCAAACGTCTCTTTTGTCAAATTGTGTCAAAATTTGATGTTTTTTTGGAAAATTCTTTACGTTTAAAATAATAAAATGTGCATTCTCTTTGAAAACTGTACTGCGTAACAATAAAATCTAGTAAGTGCCGTATAAATTTAATGCAAGTTACTGTAGGTTGAAAATTTCATTACGTGTTTATCGGAAAAGAAAAAGACGAACTTCTTTATTCCCATTTTGAATGGTGTTTTAATAAGATTCCTCACAATAATGCACCGTTGGATTTAAATACTAAAAATACTAGTATGTATGCATACAGGACGCTCAAAAACTGACGCACCAACTCAGTGGTACGGTGTTGAGAAGCATGTGTACAGGGTGTCCGTTTTTCGAGCTCCACCATGGAGATCTCACTTATTATTAGAGATACGAGGTCGGTTAAATTAGGACAAAGTTGCGCTGAACAATTAGCTGAAAGAAAATTTGATGTGAAAACCAAAAGAACTAGACGTTTTTAACTAGGACGTTCTTTTGCACTTTTTAGCAAGGAATCTAAATCTGTCATCGTATTTTCCAAGACATTATTGATGTCAGAGTTACAACACTCAACTTTTATTTTTCTTATGGACGCCATATTCGATTTTTGTATTATTGAAAAGTATTTTTATTTCTGATTACAACGATGTATCACATGTTATGATCGAATCTTACATACTAATTAAAATGAAAAAAAAAAACATTTTTGCGAAGAGTGCTTTGGAAAAAACGTCAACAATTTTGTTTTTAAACAAACTAGATTTTAAAAGTTTAATTGAATTTGGATCTGGAAGGTTCACATTTTTGCCAAGCTTACTTATTTAAAAACTAAACGACATGATAACTAAACAAAGTTATAAAAATTCTACTCATATATTTAATAGAACTGTCAAAAGTTACTTTATTAAACAAAATTTTTGGCGTCTTGTCCCAAAGCACTCTTTGCAAAAACGCTTTTTTCTTAATTTTATCAACATGTAAGATTTGATCAAGCTATGTGATACAACGTTGTAATCAGGAACAAAAAGACTTTTCAAAAATACAACTATTAAATATGGCGTCTATAAGAAAAACCAAAGTTGATCGTTGTAACTCAAGAACGCCTTGGAAAAGGCGATGACTGATTTAGGTTTCTTGTAAAAAAGTGCCTAAAGAATGTCTTACTTTAAAACGTCTAGTTTTCTTAGTTTTCGTTTAAAAAAATAAAAACGAAAATTACAAAATTTCGATTTTTCTCAATAATTCAAAAACGAAAAATGACACATCAAATTTTCTGTCAGATAATTGTTCAGCATAAAAACGCACAACTTTGCCCTAATTTAACCGACCTCGTATCTCTTAAAATAACTGAGATCCCCATGGTGGAGCTCGAAAAACGGACACCCTGTAGATTATGGGAAAAAATAAAAAGAAATCTTAGTCATATTTTAAAATTCAGGAGCTGTAACTTATTTTGTTAACTTCTTCAGTTTTAATTTTTTTAATCTTTTTATGTTTCACACTAAATAAGCATTCCCTGCTACCACAATGATGAATAATTTTTTTTTAATTTACTATGTTTCTAGCAGTATTTTTAATTTAGAAAAAATTAAAATTCATCACAAAACCAAAATTTATAAATAATACTGGGTAGTATTTCCTAGAAAACCGTTTCAGAAATAATTTATTTTTATTGTTAATCAGTAATCACGATTGTTAGATAACGTTGCCACATTATTTATTTAAAATTCGTTCTTTTTATGTAAAGCCTTTCTCTACCACATACTCAATAGCATATTTACATATAGGCTAAATGGGCTGTAGCTCGGGGCGGCAAAAATATCTTTATTTTGATTTAAAAAAAATACTTAGTAAATAGTCAAGTTGCATTTTTAAGGTAGTTGGTGCCTAAATTCACTTTCTTATTTTCTTTTTTTAATTTTAACAGACTATTGTTCAAAGAATTCCGTATAAAATGGTGCAAAAACCAAAAAGATCGACCGACTTGTTTCGGAGATATTCATTTTCAAAAATTGAGTTTTTCACTCTTTTTTACATTCTTAAGATTTTTATAAAAAACTAAATCAACATTCAGTAAGTATTTTAAAGTATTTTAAAAAGTACTACAGTACAGAAAGAAAAAACTCAGCGACAACGTAATATTATAGCAAAAAGTTGTAAAAATTACTACGTTTTTGGAAAAACATAAACATTTTAAAATAATTGATTTTTTATAATAATTATCATTAATATCCTTTAGGGTCGGTTTCACCAACCTCAATTAAATTTATTAGTAGAATAATTCCACAGAAACGACTGGCAGTAACGATTCTTTTTAACTGTTCATTAAATTTAACTAACGTTGGTTTTAGAAAATAAAGAAGATAGTTAAAAATCAAGTGCATGTTTGGTGACACTACAAAGAACTTGTCCAGGTTTTTAAATTTAATTTTCTGAACTATCTTGCATTTTTAGAAAACTTATGCTAAAACTGGATTTGTTGTTTCATTCAAATAAAGTTAAAGCTATTACTGAATTTTATAGGAAATCAAGTGATAAAAAGAATGAAGTTAAAAGATACATATTTACTGATTTGTTTTTATCAAATTCTAACTCGACAATTGATAGAATTTGTTTGATGTTATATTTCTTCAACTATTGTAGAGTAGTATTTATTAAAACATCAATATCCCTAACATTTTTTGAGCCTCATGCCGCTTAGCAGTTTATTTGAGATGCAGAAAAGGAGTGTAGATATCATTTGAAGGGTTATTTGTATTACAAAAGGGCTAAGTGCTACAAATTTCTGAAATTCTGAAATGTCCTTCTGTCAAAAAAAATGTTTTTTTCTCCAAGCGTCTTAAAACTTGACAGTTCTAATACCATTTATGAATGGTAAAATTGACGTTTTTGTAAGTACGAAAAAAAGTTCGCGTTACTAAGACAATGGGTCTATTTTAATCCGGCGGATAAAAAAAAATTTACTAGGAAAAAATGTGACCCCAAGATTTTTTAAATCATTTGCTACTCTTGGAAAAAAAATAACATGTTTCATTAGGCTTAAAAGTGGTATTGTGCCTCGCATAGCTCGGCTACGCTACGCTTCGCCTCGCAATCCAAACCAATTGCTCGTCGAACAAAACGCCACTTTTAATCCTTATAAAACAATCTACTATTTTGCATTTGACATAATGAATGGTTTAAAGATTTTTCTATAATTTTCAAAATTTTCAACTATCTAATTGCAAGACTAGTATGATTTTTTTAAAATGGCCCTCTGTTCTCAATTGCAATTAATAGAACATCGATTTTTATGAAGACCATTATCAACATTTTTTATATCTATCTCTTACAGTTTTAAAATAATCGCAAAAATGGATTTTAGCCCATTATTTTCATTTTTATCGAGTAGACTTTCCAAAAATACGAGAGCTGTGCCATTAACTAATAATAGCTTATGTACAAAATTTCGAAGCCGCACCTAGCTACAATGTACAGGGTGCTGCATTTTGGATGTCTGACTAGGAGATCTCCGAAACTAAAAGGTTTAGAGAAAAACGGGTGACACATTCTCGGGTCCGTTTTTTGAGAAAATAATTTTGGTCAAAACCGCATCCCGCTATCATCTTTTGTTTTCGACTTATAAACAAAAGTTGACTTTTCAGCGAAATCATATCTTCCTTATTATCAAACATACACATTTGAAACAAAGACATTATACAGGGTGTCCCACCGAAAAGGGCACCCCCGTCATAACTTTTTTATTTTTCAAATAGCTGTATTAACATGAAGGTGTATTTTTTTAAATAGGAATCATAGTTGGCTATGACATTTTCGAAAAGCTAATTTTTTTCTGAACTGAAAACAATATAAATACAGTTTGATATTTTTATTTACTTTTGATTAAAAATATATTAAAAATATTTTATAGTAGTTGGCCATGGAAAAATTATCTCACATAAAAGGTGTGAATAATCTAGAAATTCTGTAAACGGTTATTAAAGTAAAAAATGTGAAATTAAAATAATAAGCTATGTTAAAGTTATTTTCAATTGAACAAATATACGAATGTCGCAGATATTAATTACATAAAAAATGTGCAGAAAATTGAAAACGATGTGTCATTACGATTTGATAACACTTTTTTTATGATTTAGTGAAGTGCAATGAAGGTAACGTTGATAATGTTATGTTTTTTTAACCGCAGATGGGATTTGATTTTGGTGTTTAAATTTTTTTGTAAAATAAAATATTATTGGCAATCATACAATTAATAAGATTTTTCTTTTTCCGACATTTCTTGTTTAATTAGAAAATGTCGAAAAAAAATATGTGTCACTCGTTTTTGTCTAAACCTCTTAGGACATCTCTATTCGGACATCCAAAATGCAGCACCCTGTAGCCTGTTCCAAGTTTTATGGCCGAGACAAAAATAAATATTTCTAGTTGAGAAAAAAGATAATTAATACTCTAAACGATAGAGAATTAATTGCGCTACCATTTGATACTTTGATATTGTTAAAATTTTTTAAGATATTGCTGTGAGACATTAAAAACCAATTTTGTAAATTTTTTTTTCAAGTTATTGGCGTATTTTCTGTATGGTAAAATTTCTCTAATTTTTAGAGCCATAATTGCTCAAATAGAATTATGCGAAAGTTGATAGATTTTGAGTAAGTAACATTTTAATATTGGAGATCTACAAGCTCGAATAACTTATGATGGGCTTTGTGGTATTGTGGTGGTAAGATCAGAATTCCTTGACAATAGACGGCTTTACCCCGGAAAGATTGTAAACATCATAGCGAACCTTTTTCTATTGTCAAGGAATCCTGACCTGATCACCAATTACCACAAAACCAGCCATAAATTATTAAAGCATTTCGATCTTCAATATTAAAACGTTAATTACTCAAAAGCTATCAACTTTCGCATAATTCTATTTTAGCAATTACGGATCTAAAAATTAAAGGAATTTTACCTATCAATAACTTAAACTAAATTTTTACCAAAATTGGTTTTTAATTTCTCACAGTAATACCTTAAAAAATTTGAAGAATATCAAAGTATCAAATGGCAGCGTAATTAATTCTCTATCGTTTAGAGTATTAATTATTTTTTTACTCTATTAGAAATATTTATTTTTGCCTAGGCCATAAAACTTGGAACAGGCTGTACATTAGAAGTTACAAAATTTCTAATGTAGGCCGTAAAAGAATCACCTTGTATATACTCATTACACTGTATGAGATAGAAACTTACAATTTACTGTTTTGTGATGCCTCTTTTTTTCTTTTAGTTTGGAGAATATTCAAGATTGTGATAATTACAGGGTTACAGGGTTTCAGGGTTAAGACTGCTCCTGACCAGGTAAAAAGTGCAACACAAAATACATTTTATAAAGTTAACTAAATTCTTGTTTGCTTGCTTCCATGTATCATTAACACAAAAATAGGTTGTTTTTGAAACGTCAGATCGTAAAATGTGACATTGGCAAAATTTTCATTAAATTGTTACGTTGCAAACAAAATTAGAAAAGCTAAAACTTTCTGGGTTATCGTTTGGTTTTAATTACTGTAGGAGTACGCGTGATAGGGATTTATTTCCCTTTAATTAATGTTCTAAAAATTGATGATTGACTGACTGATTACAATTTGTACCTAACATTTCACGGTTTCAATGTGTGATAATTAATTTATTAATTAATTAACTTATAATTATTAGTTAGTAAAACCTTTTCGATATTTTTAGGTTCAAATTTACACACAATTGAATGTTTTACGTCTGTATTAAACAAATAAGACGAAGTACATTGACATAATATTTAGAAAAATGCTTTGGAAAAAGGTAATTAAGGAAGAACAGTTGATTAGTAAATAAAACTTCTTCAAAGTGTCTAAACTTATTTGCTTAATTGTTTAATGCCATGATGTCTACTAGTCGATGAAGAAAAATAAATATTTTATCTTTTTACTGACTCGTCAAGGCATTTGCTTTAACTTTTGCAGTGATTATACAAATATTTGAGTTATTTCATAAATTAGAAAAATGACAAGCTTTTGATGTAAGAAAATTAACATATTTGTGTTTTGTGAAAGTAATGGTCTTTTATATTAATTAAAAACTGAAATTTTTGTAGCAAATTTTACTTTATTAGAGATTTGATAGAATTTTGACGCAAAGAATGCGATTAAATGAAAAATTTAAATGGAAATTTATTACCGGTCTTTAAATCTAAATTTTAAATTAGCGATGAGATTGGTATTAAATAATAATTAGTTTGGCGATTTTTGCATTTATAATAAATAATAGTTAAAGTTGTAGGGCCACAGAAATTAGAACTAATAGGCTGTGTAATAGGTTTGAACTGCTGGAATGTGTTACGTGATGACAGGCAAAATGTTGCTTCCGCTACCAATATTACAACAAAGTTTTACTCACTTTTCTCCTGAACTGTTTCCAACCAAGTTTGTGAAATAATCAAGCATTTTCACATAGGCACGTACGACACTCACTTTGGAACAGAGTGAACTGTTCGCTAGTTTTAAATTTCGGTTGTTGATTCTTCTTATATATAGCATATTCATTCAATTTGCACTTTGCGACTTTTAGATTGTGATAAAATGATCGCACCCAGTAATACGAGCTTATCAAATTATTCTAAATAAAAAGTCAAAACATAAACATCATAGCATGATGTAGAATGTCAAAATCACACTATTTTTTCTCACGTGTTACCAAGGATAATAAATTAAGATAGGTTATATTTGGGTCACTTTGATATTGTCCTTGCGGGAAGGAAGGTTACTTTGTATTGATTGTTATTTTGTTGCGTTTTTTAGAAAGTGCAAGTGCACAAAGCTTTAGTTTAGCTTCTCTGACCTTAAAATCATTATTTCAAACCGTTAAATGGACAGAAACGTGATGTTTATTAAGGATAAAGCGTGATACATGACTCGCCTCATTTCAGGAAAATTTTGATTATTACTTTGTGATCATTCGGTATTAACGTGAAGTTTAATGTATCTAGGTTTAAATGACCCAGAAAATGGTAAGTTATCATTGTCAAAGCTATTATTAGTTAAAAAAAAGTAAAACAAAAGAGAAATTTTTGTTTATTTCACGATTACTTAAATAAAAAAATATTGAAAATTATATTAAATAATTAATTCAAATTTACCGCCTCATATCTTTAAAACGACACAAATATGGTTGAAGATATAAAAAAGTGTAAGAAACAAAATTGATGAGAATGACATTTTCTTCAAATAAATTTGATATTCTGCACTTTTTTACAATTTTTTTTGCATCTTTACCATAATTTTAAATTTTTAGCATCCTTGTGTAGTTTAATTTTCTGAGTAGACATTAATACTGTGGAAATTTAAGTTAAGGTTTTTTATCATTAACTTGTAACAAATTTTTTAGAAATATACAGGGTGGTCTATCCCAGCTCCCATCGTCTGTAGTTCAGTTATTATTAAAGTTGGAGTTTTGATATTTTGTATATGTTATTTATACTCCTAGGACACATTTCAGGAATATATTTTTGATTATATAGAGTGTCTCAAAAAAGGTATGACGTCACAATAATAATTTTTTTGTATGGCATTTTATAATTTTTTTGTGCTCATTATAATACCATTTTAGCTTCTTACATGTTCCTAAAGTTTTTTTTAACTCGGTTCAGGGATTACTGTTAGTTTTAAAACTTACTAAAAAATAGAAACGGTGCTTTTTTGATTACATTATTACTAGGTACGTGTTGAAGGTCAAACAGACTTATTAATTAAGCTTGATTGATTTAAGTCTGTTTGACCTTCAACACGTACCTAGTAATAATGTAATCAAAAAAGCACCGTTTCTATTTTTTAGTAAGTTTTAAAACTAACGGTAATCCTGAACCGATTTGAAAAAAACTTTAGGGACATATAAGAAGTTAAAAAGGTATCATAATGAGCACAAAAAATAATAGCATGGCATTCAAAAAATTTATTATTATAATGTCACACTTTTTTGGGACATTTTTGTCTATACAGAGTATAGACAAAAATATTTTCCTGAAATGTGTCCTGAAGTATAAATAACATCTACAAAATATCAAAACTCCAACTTCAATAATAACTGAGCTACAGAAGACGGGAGCTGGGCTGGACCACCCTGTATGCCACACAACCATTTCGCAATGATTACTAATAATGCGTGTAGAAAATATTTTTGCATAATAATAATCTTTTCTAAAAAATCAGTCAACGGTTTTTATGTAATGAAGAAGTTATTAATAGTAAATTTCAAACGTCGTCTAATCAATTATGAAAACATTGTTTTAAATAAGTTTTGGTAAAATTCCATAAAAATTTTGTTATCTAAAAAATTTAAATAATAATATGTGATTTAAAATCAAAACACATTGCGACAAATTACATAAAAGGGTCAGTAGCTTCTGATTTATAAACACCAATTTAAACAAAAAAAAAATACGTCAAATTTAGGGTGATTCACATAACTTTACAGCCATTATGATTTGACGTCCTTCGTACCCAGATAATATGAAAGTAAAAACAAAATCTGTTAATTACCGATTAAATATAAGATTGTTGCAATATAGCGGGAAATTTAAATGTGTCATGAAGTAACATTACACACGACAATTGAATAATAACAGAAAAATTTTAAATAATTCTGCTGTCGTTTCCGCTAACTAAAGTTAAAAAAATATGATCTGAAGCAGCAAAAATTTAGCTTAAAAATTTAACTTTGAAGAACTATATCTCGTGAAAAAAGGCTCAAACAATTTTTTTGTCATAGGAACATTTAATTCAGTTTGATGTCCTTTATCAGTACCCGAGAGATTGTCCGGTACTTTTGAATCATCCTGTATAGTAAAAATATACTTTCAGCAGACTCACCCTGCATATTTGTCAAAAATTATTTAGTATTAATTATTATTTACTTTATAGAAATAGCTTACACATGTGTTTAAATTAGGCTTCATATTTTTTAACCAATTTTTTTGTCGTTTTTGGCCCAAAAAAAACCGCTCTCTTTTGATGTTACTCTCTCTAACTATTTCAAATGTCGCACGATTGTAAATATTTTTTATTGATAGTATTTCATGTTAGTGGTAGTTCATACCTCAGATTTGAATAATGTGTGACTGTAAGAGTCAAGAAACAAAATTTCTAAAATTTTGCCTCTTGTGGTGCTAAAATCAGTTAGACACACTTTATTTAGATATAACGGGCTTAAAAATGCTTGTGTTTAAACGAAATTTGCAACGTAGACATATTTTGATGCCCTTTTTCCGATTCTGGTCTCAAAATTGTTATAGTCCTTTTTGTTCCGGTGCTAAAATCTCAAACATCAATTTTTAGGACCAACTCTGGATCTTTTTTGAAACTTACCTCAATAATGACGAATGTTAATCAAATTTTTAATACAGTTTTCTGTAAGTTTTACTGACCTATACATCACATATGAACAATTTTCAACAACCCAAAGTTACGAATGAAATAGTTAAATGTTTAGCCCCATTTTGGCATTTTTTGAAAATCGGCGATTACTTACACCAAATGTTATCTCTAAACTATTTTTATAATAATTAAGCCTCGTATTGTTTGTCTAATTTTTTTCTAATTTTTGGATAAAAAAATCAACATTTTGAGGGCTAACACTAACCCCTTTGATATCTCAATTTTAACAAAATTTTAACAAATTTTGATAAGTAGTATTTCTATGTTAAAAGTAGTATATGCCTGAAATTCGAATAGTCTGTGACTTATATACAAACCAAGAAAAAAAAAACAAAATTTGGATTTGTGTGGTACTAAAATCACATCAGTTTAATAGTACAAACTTTATTTGCCTATAACGAATTTAAAAATGGTTGTCTTGATATGAAATTTTCAACAGACACATTTGGACGTCTACTTTCGGATTCTGGTCTCAAAATTTTTATAGCACTTTTGTTTCGGTGTTAAGGCCCTAATTATTAATTTTTGGAACCAACTCTAGACATTTTTGAGACTTCTTAAATATTGACAATTGTTAGTCAACTTTTTAACACTGCTTTGTCTAGTCTTAGTGACCTATGTATTAAATTTGAAAAATTTCCAACAACCCGAAGTTAGGAAAAAAATACTAGTTAAATGTTTAGCCCCATTTTGGCCCTTTTGAAAATCGGTGATTGCTTTTGTAGGTCGTTTATTACAACTTGTAACTTTGTTAAATGTTTACCAACTATTACTCCAAAACTGTTTTTACGAAAATTAAGCTTTGTATTTACTGTCTAATTTTTTTCTATTTTTTTGGCTCAAAAAATCAAAATTTTGAGGCTTAAATAACCCATTTGATACTATTTAACTATTTTTTCTGACTCCCTCAAATATCGCACGATTGTAACTAATTTTGGTTGGTAGTATTTCCATGTTAGGAGTAACCGAAATTTGAATAATCTGTGACTTATATAAGCCAGAAAAAAATAAAAAATATTTTTTTTTGTTACAATTTCTGTTAATTAATTAATAGTGATTAATTAACTTTAATTATAAGGAATTGTAAAAAAATTCTGAAAAAATTTACAGGAATATAGAAAACACAAAGTATTCAATAGTAAACGTTGAATTTTGTGTGACTATAAATTTTCAAAATTATACAGGGTGATTCTTAAATAGACCGACAAAATTTTATCACAACTTTCCCAGGATAAGTCAAGACGATCTGTACCATATTTACGTTTTTATTTCGTAGGGGTAGAAACCCCTTAATCCGTGCCACTTACGGCGTTCATGTGTTTAAATTAGTTGAATTGGAAAGAAAATGCTCATTTTCGTCATGAATATCGATTGTACAAAGTAATCATTGTTGCATTGATGAAATACATTGTCATCAAATGATTATCATTCTTTCTACTAACTGCATTAATACTACTTACGAACACATCAGTGGCGTACGCTTTATTTTCAACATAACTTTAAAAAAATTTATTTCGAAAACGGTTATACAAATAATTTTCTTACCATTTTTTACTCATAGACCATTCTGAGTTCAATTAAATTATTTTCAAAGTGACTGAACTTCCGGAACGGAAATTGGCGCTAACTTTGAAATTTTTAATAGTAACAACCTATTTTTATTGCATTTTTGAATTCGCCTTTTGAAACTGAGTAAAATTTACCCAAGTTGTTCCTACTTATCTGTCATAGTTTTTGACATATGTCAATTTTTCTGTTACAATTTTCATTTGCAAGAGTTTATTTTAAAATATCACAGCTTTTGAACCTTAAGCGATAAGTGAATTTTTTTTGCTTTCGATAATCGAAGGTTTGAAGAGCGCTCTAATATTTTCAAAATTGTCAACTGTCCTAATTCAAGGTTAGTATGTTTTTTTTTCAAAATGGTTATTAAAAAACCGCTATAACTCAGTTTTTTACTGGAACAACCTTATTTTCGTAACGGCAATCGAAAAAACATCAGCATTGATGGTGACTTTTAGCAACACGTCTTGTACTTATCTCTACAGTTTTTGAAAAAAATCATAAAAAACGGATTTTACTTTGTAATTTTCATCGTTAATCAAGTAGACCTTGCAAAATGGTCAACAATTGTCAAACTTCAACATTTTATTTAGTTTTTAGCTGATTCATTTTATTATCGAATGAGCAGTAAAACAATAATATTTAATTACGGTTTATTATAACTTAGTGAACTATCTAAAGTAACTCAGTCAGTTTGTCATCGAATTTTGAACTACTTGAATGAAAATGGTGGACAAATCGAACATTTGTTTTAACTAATAGCACAACTTTATCGTATTTTTCGAAAGTTTACTCGATTAAAAATGAAAATAATGAGCCAAAATTCCGTTTTTTGCAATTTTTTCAAAAACTGTGAGATATAGAAGATGTTGATAAAAGTCTCCATCAAAATTGATGTTCTTTTAATTGCCACTGATAAAACAGTGTTATAATCATTTTATGACCATAATATTCAAAAAAGCATAGAAGCCTTGCAATTTGACAGTTGACAATTTTGAAGACTTTAGAAGACCCTTTGAACCTTTGGTTATCAAATGCAAAAAGAATTATTCACTTATTTGAGAGGGTTCAAAAGCTGTGATATTTTAAATGAACCCTTGTAAATGAAAATGTGGACAAAAAAATTGACAGACGTCAGAAACTATGACAGATAAGTGCCAACAACTTGAATAAGTTGTTTCTCAGTTTGAAATGCAATAAAAATAGATGCTTACTATTTAAAATTTCAAAGTTGGCGCCAATTTCTTGTAGTTCCGAGAGTTCAGCCATTTTGACAATAATTTAGTTGAACTCAGAATGGCCGATTTGAATCGTATACAAAATTTTAAAGCTTAGCTATATTAGAAGTTAAAAAGTTTCTAATGTAGGCCCTAAAAGAATCAGCCTGTATACACGAGAAATGTATTAGCTGTTTCAAAACTATAAAAACGCCAACGTCGCATTTTACCGAATTATTTTTTTAAATAAGATTGATAAAAATGTAAAATAGTTATTAATGATTAGGTCTCTCATTGAAACTATAAATTACATTAGCTATCAGTTTTTTAAGTGCATAAATAATTTATAACAACTCATTTTGAGAGAAAATGCGACGTTGGCGTTTTTATAGTTTTGAAACAGCTAATACTTTATAGAAATAAATAGCTTACAACTCTTAGCAACGTGTCTGCAAACACTATCAATAATATCAATCAATATTAATCAAAGATGTACCTCACACACGTGCTTTCGTGTAATTACTTTAGAAAGTTTTTATAATTAATATTTTAATTACTCGTGTTACGATATTTTTAGGCTTTTTGTTAATAATTGTTGTAATTTTGTTTTCTAAAAATATTTGTCCATATAGCTTTCAAACTCAACTCATCATTGATTGTCTGTAAAGTTTAAATTATTAAACGCATAAAACAATGAGAGACTTCTGATCGATTGCTTTTTTGTCGAACTAATAAGTAGATTACGTTGGTGTTGTTTTATGTGTAAAAATGTACAATTACCTTTTTTTGGTGTCGTTTTCTCCGCACAATACAGACATACACGCCGCGTTTCCCATCTTCTAGTTGTTGCGCAAATATAGAAACTAAATATAATAAATGGATTAGATTTGTTTCAATGGCATAGCACCCAGGTAACAAATTTCTCCTATCGTTCACAACCGCCACATAATTTTAGTAATTAAGTCAAGTATAAAGCAATTAACAGAGCAAATCTGATTAGTGATGAAACAACAGGTAATTATTGCCAAATGATAAAAGAAATGTGGTTTTCACTTAAAGGTTTGGTGTTCGCGCAGCAAGCTTCGGTGTAACTGGTGTTTTTGTTCACTTAGAATCCATATTTTATTTGTTTCTGGTTATAAAAAGATATGTTTTTATTAATTGAGGCTTTCCGATCGTTAAGCCGATTATTTTACCTTGGTACACATTGAACGAGGAATTATTTTTTCATGTTCGGCCTTCCCAGCATTACAAAGCAATAATTGTCGATTTATTGCCAGTAAGTGATTTGAATTATTCGAAAAATTGGTATTTTTTTTGTAATTTATTTTAACATTAGTTTTATTGTTTCTAAAGTTTTTCAACCACATCAATGAACTGGTTGAGAACACTTTTTAGTTTATGCAGTAATTTTTGTAAAAATAGCGATGTTCTACAATAGAATGATTTTTCTAATTAAAATAACGCACAAAATTTATATCTTTGTTATAGGTCATTTTTCAAAAAAAACTTCTTGTCGATTTAATTTTTTTTTAATGACAATGCATTCTTACTCCTTTTTTATTTTATTTTTTTATGTATAATTTCTGGTAAGTATAAAAAGATAAAAAATACGGTAAAAAAGAAAAAAACAAGAGCTTTATCTTTCTTAATGTTTCGACACTAAAAATTTACGTTTTTTTTTAAAGCAATTTTAAACCTTGTTGAGTAAATTTGTGTAAGTTTGTAAGTTCGTGTAAATCGGTTCATTTATTTCACCTCGTGGATGATAAACCACTCGTTTTCACTTGTGATTTAATAATCCACTGAAATAAAGCGCCGATTTACGATTGTGTTTTTTTATTTTTTTGTGTTTAGGTATCATATTAAGTGTTTTTATGCTCATTATCTAAAAAAAATATACAAAAATATTCGCCCCTTATAAAATAAAATAAGACAAAAACAAAAAGTCAAAGCTAACAAGTTTTTATTTTATATATTATATTTTATTTATGTTTTTAAATTTTTAATTATTACCAGAAAGATAAAAAAATGGATTACGTCATAAAAGTAAAAAGTTAAATAAACCATTAAACATTTTTTTTAATGGCGGCCCATAACAATAAATTTTGTACATTATTTTTGGTTCAGTTTGTATATCTACCAAATCCAAAATGCTTTAGTAGTCTGAAAATTAATTGAAAAAAAAAATTACTTTAAGGGTCAAGTTTATTCATATGGCTGAGTAACTTATCACAAAAATTACTTAATACATATTGCACATCTCAAATTGATTAATGTTGCCAACCATATCTATCATGGGTTCAATTAAACTTCTGGCGCTATGAAATTTAGTTGGCAACCCTGAATAAGGTAGAAAAATAAGATAGATTTTTTGGATACGTTTTTCAGATTTTCAGGTCTAAAGCTTCGGTTTTTCCATTTAATTGTGTTTGGCTGTTTTATTTTTTGTTTTTTCAATTTTTCATAATTTATTTATTTTTTTTTTCAGAATATTTATTTAGAATACCTATTTCGGATTTCTTTCCACATTAATTAACTAAACATGCGCACTTTCTTTGAGAAATGAAGTAGCATTTAATTTGATCCTTATTTTATTAAAGACGAAAATAATACAATGATGTCGCTGTGATTTTTGTAAAAGTGTTTCACTAAATAAGAGAAAAAAAATGAGACTAAAAAATCTGTAAAATGAAAATCAATAAACCACTGAAAAACTGAGAAAACATTTACTTTAAAATCACGAAATATTAGAAACTCGTATCTGTAAGGACAATATTTCTAACCAAAACCAAAAAATCTAACTTCGACCATAAATTGGAAAGTATGAAATGTAAAAATATCATCTTGAGTTTTGCTTTTTTAATATTTCGAGTTCTTATTTTTTAATCAAAATTTAAATTTTTTAACTGAATTTTATTCAGTTTTCAATGTGATTGGGTTTGAGTTTGTCAGTTTTCGATTTAAGTTTTTCAGAACTACCAGTGTTATGTTTTTCTTAAAGTTTTATGTGCTAGTATTAACTGAAAAAATGTAAAAATTGCAATAATCTTTTAATAAAAAAAAATTAAAAACAAAAATAGGTCCTCAGAAACTGAAAATTCTAAAAATTTCAAGCTATGAGAAACCTGTACCTATCTTGAGGAACCATCTTCCTAATTAAATATTTTAAAATCTCACCACAAATTGCAAAAATTTTGAATGAAATACCGATTATAAATCCGAATTTAGAATCAAATTTCCAAGTTACTTTTCAACTTACTCTTTTTTTAGAATTAGTTCGAGTTTTAAGATTTTAAGTAAATTGTTTATGATTAATTGATATCTTTTTTTATTTTAATAAGTCTGTTCAAGTTATTGAGACTTCTTTTAGTTTAGTTTAGGTTTTTGTATTAGATTTGTACAAGCTTTTATTTAACTTGCCTTGTCTGTCTGCCTATCTGTTTGTTTCATATTTTTACTTTAGTTTTAATTTTTTTTTTATATTTTTAATTCACAAATTTTAAACCTCTATATACGTTTGAGTTTTACAAGATATTGAATTTTAAGAACTTTTTGATATTTTTGTTACTATTCATAGGTAGGAACAAACTAAGAGGTAAGTGTAATATAGAATATGTTTAAAGTAAATAAAGCATAAAATTCATATCTTTGTTGTGGCTTAAAAAATTAAAAAATGACGTCATTCTTGAAAAACCAATGACTTCACTTTTTTTATAAAAACCAATATTTTTGTTTACTGTTGTTGATGGTACTCACAAACCTATCGAATTTACGTGATTGTAGTACACACTTTTATCTCTCTACTAAATATAAAAAAATAAAAAATAAAGTATAAAATAAAAAAAATATAAGTTTTAAATCAAATCAGACGAAATGTTTTATTTTTCTGTACAGGTCTTATTTTATAGAGGATGATTGTTTTTTTATTTATTATTTTTATGTTTCATACTAAGTGTTTTCATGCTAATTATTTAAAAAAATATATAAAAAACGATCGCCCCCTATAAACTAAAGCATTAACAAAAAATTTTTGTAATTATCAGATTTTTAATATATTTTTTATTTTTCCTTTTTTTATTATTGCCAGAAAGATAAATAGTAAACAAAAACGTAGGCTGTCATTTAAAAAAAATTAAAATGACGCCATTACTCAAAAACACCAAATCTTACAAACAATGAACATTTTGGCAACCTTTTTTTGAAGAATATTTAATTTTCTACATTTTAATATCTGTAATTTTCCAGTTTGTCTTATGCTAACACTGATGTAAATATGAGCCGTAATTTCATGAAAGAATTTGGAAACAATGTGGGATAAAACTGAAACAATGTAAACAGTACAATAACATTTATTTTGTTTTTTTATTACAGGTGGTCTTAATAATCTAACGTTCTACATTTTAATGACCAGAAAGAAATACTGTTTAAAACGTACAACGATATTGCTTGTAGATCAGCAAATACAAAAAAAAACACAAATCAATACTTATTAATCGAAAGCTGCTGTGATCAAATGAATACTAAATAAAATTAAGTACAAAATTAACTGAAAATGGCACTATTTTCTAGCGCCCATGTAAAACAATATGATGATCAACATCGTATATTTTTAAATAAAGCTTAAGTTGTAAACATTCAATAATAAATTATGTTAAAATACGTCCAATTTAAAAAATACAGATGGAAAAAGAATTACCTATTGAAGTGCCTTTTGTAACTTTTAATTTCCATCCATCTGAAGCAAATCAGAAAGTTACAGAGGCCTTACTATCAATTAAATTACATGTTTTTCAAATTTTAAGCCATCAATTTTGTCGGTTCGATGGGCCTTGTCTTAATTTCGGGTGCATTAGGCCATGGCCATGTAGTAGGCAATGCCGATTCATAATTGTAATTATAAAGGTGTTGCATAACGTATGCTTTTTTATCCTCTGGTTCCGGATATACGGTTGCAATTCCTACAAAATAGTTTTTAAGTGATCAGTTTTTGTTTAACGAACATAATGTTTGCCAAAACGAGTGAGCGCATATTATGCGAGTTAAACAATAAGACTATTTTACATTCAACAATTACCTTCTTGGTAGGAGTAATCTAAAATTCTCGTAGCAATATCGACAGAACATTCCCTAATGCAACTGAGTGGTGGATATAAACTACCCTTTTGGATATCGGAGTCGTTCACATGATCAGCAACGGCTTGAGCAGCCAATAAGAACAATTCTTCCTTAATGTGGTGAATTCTGGCTAAGATAACACCCAAAGCAACTCCAGGGAAAATGTAAGCGTTGTTGCCTTGACCTGGGTAAAAAGTGGTACCTTTGTAGGTGACAGGAGGGAACGGAGAACCGCTTGAGAAGATGCAACGACCCTAGAAAAATTGTACGCATTTATAATAAATAATAACTTCGAAAAACACATCAATAAAAAAATTTAAAAAAAGCGTATTTTTTAGAAAAAAGCTTTTATTTAAAAGATGAAATAAAAAGTAAAAATAATGTTTTTCTGTCAGAGGAGAATATTTTTGCTTACAAATTAGGATTCTAAAATTTATAAAAGCTTTGGGAACGGTCATAAGTCATAACAATACGGCATTACAGAATTACTTTCTTGACTTGGGCACTGTTCCCAAACCTTTTATAAGTTTTAGAATCCTAATTTGTAAGCAAAAATATTCTCATCTGACCGAAAAACATTATTTTTTACTTTTTAGTGCATCTTTTAAATAAAAGTTTTTTTCTAAAAAATACACTTTCAATTTTTTTTTTACTGCTTTTTAGCATTTCCTTCTAAACGTCTTTTTCTCTGAGATTTAGTTTCGCTGTATTATTGTAAGACCATTATTTTGCTGATTTATACAAACTTGTTTAGTGGTATGTGATAGAAAACAGCTGTTAGCATTTGAAAGCACATCCTAACCTCTGTTCTGTGTCTATCGTCTAAGATAAATGAATTACAAAACAGCGACATTTATTTGTAACGTAACGTAATAAAAATGATTCGGTTTTAAGATATTTCCCAATGATACATACCGTTTATGTTGGTATAAGTTACGGTATGTATCGAAAACCCCTTTGTAAACATAAACTAAAACTTCAAAACTCCATTTAACCCCTTTAGGGGATATTTAACTACATAGGATTGCATTGTCACGCAGATTAAGTAAGTATGCAAAATTTCAATTCAGTGGGACAACAGGAACCCTTTCAAATTTGGTTCCGAAAATATGAAAACAGACAGACAGACAACATTGTGAGCTAAATGTTTTTTATTTTTTGTTTAATAATTAGTATGAAAACACATATTAAGAAACCTAAAATAAATAAAGAACAATCATATCATACAAAATTAAATCAGAAGAGAAAAAAAATTAATTATCCAACTTTTTCATTAAAGTTTCTTTTTTTTTTGAATGTTTTTATACTTACCAGAAAGACAAAGGATTGTATGTTCAGGTACTATTAAAACAGTAAAGAAAAATTGTTGCCATTTCAAAACTATAAAATTACGTCACTTTTCAAAAACGTCATAAATTTAAATAATGTCTCGGTGTAGTTTTACGAAAAATAAATTTGACCTGTTCTAGGATTTTGAGAATGAAATTTTTAGACTGAAAGTTTTAAATAAAACATACATGTCGAATGTTTCACTGCTTATGCTCAAAGTTTAATATTTTTTAAATCATAATCGAAGATCAAACTTTTAAATACACAATTTGGAATTTCCAATTTCGTTTGGAATTTATTTTTGGCAATGTTACTAGAAATTCAGAGCACTCAGTTCTGTCCTTTATAATTCACAATTTTATTAATTGAATTGAAAATCGTCAATTTTAATAAAATATTTAACTTAACTCAAAACGTAAGAAAAAACAAGATTCGAAGCTGAATCAGGGATTTGACTTGTAATTCCGAATTGTTACTTAATCTTATAATCCTGAAACGACATTTCCAGTTATAAATAAGTCCGAATATGTCAATTATTCACCTCTAATAACAATAACACAAGTCTAATAAGTCTAATAACAAAGTTTCGCAGATTTAATTAAAATTTGTAAAAGAAAACATATTGAAACATGTACCTCCTATGGGTACCTAAACCGTTGAAGATAGAAATATGGTGACGCGGACTTTTTTGTAGAAAATTTTATTCTCTACAACCTCGTTCCTTTCACTTTTTTGTATCTTCAACCGTATTCGCAGCGTTTTGATAAATAGGCGATAGTGCGCAGAAAATTATCGCTTAGAATTTTCAATTTGGGTTCCACCTGATATTTTTGCAAACACAGGGAATACGGTTGAAGATACAGAAAAGTGTAAGTAACGAAGTTATAGAGAATTAAATTTTCTACAAAAAAGTCCGCTACACTATATTTCTATCTTCAACGGTTTAGGTATAAATTTACATTCCAATAATTGACCACCGGCAAAATGAAGGAAATCCCATCGCTTGAGCGTCTTTGAATGACTTTGAGGCTTAAATTGTTGAAGATAGAGATATGGTCTCGCGGACTTTTTTAAAGGAAATTTAATTCTCTACAACTCTCTTCCTAACATTTTTCTTGTATCTGTAACCATGTTCGCAGCGTTTTGAAAAATATGGGGCAGAGTGCAAATTGGTAAAAGTTTGATTTTTTTTTAATATAGTTTAAGATACAACTTTTGCATTATTTTTATCTTCTATTATTGAGAATTTACTGCTCTGTCTGTCTGTATTTGTTTTATTCACCTTGTGCTAACAGTTATTTAATTATAACTATTTTTATAAATTCATTGTTCTGAAAACTTAGACGGTAATGGAACAACTGCGCCTCTGGCGACATTAACTGAACTATCGTGGACGGGGACGTTTTATTTGTACGTCATTTCATATCCTAAGTTTTAGATATCCGTAGTTTCATCTATTGGTAAAAAACGTTGTAAACTAGTGTAATCGTTTTCGTCAACAGAATTATTGTACAACTCGTACGGATTATCAGTCAGTCAAATGAAAAAAATAAGTAGATAATTCGATAGTAAATACTTACATCAGTATTATTATAGGCCTGTTCTGCTGTACACTCCGCCCTATCGGTAGGATTACTCAAGGCAAAAATAATCGGTCTATCGTTAAACGATGCCATACTTTTTAAAATTTCAGGCGTAAAAGCGCCACTGGCAGCAGACGCACCAATTAAAACCGACGGTTTAACTTCATTCACAATCGAAGCCAAATCCTTGACTGGTTTATGTTCTTTAGCATAGTACGCTTTATGTCCGTCTAGTTTTCCTTCCGGTCGTCCTTTAGCCAATAAACCATCAATATCCATCATCCAGATTTTTCCTCTAGCCTCTTCCAACGACAATCCTTCGACTTGCATTGCTTTAACACATAGGTCAGCAATACCAATTGCAGCTTCACCAGCTCCCAAAAACACAAACTTATTTTCGGATATTTTCTTGCCGGTAATTCTTGCAGAAGCCAATAAACCCGAAACAGCCACACCTGCAGTACCCTGAATATCGTCATTGAAGGTGCAATAGACACCTCGATATTTGTCCAAATAACGGAACGCATTGTGATTTCCGAAATCTTCGAACTGGATGAGGACGTTTTGACCGTAACGTTTGACTGCAGCTTGCATAAATTCGTCGACAAAGGAATCGTATTCAGGTCCTGATAGTCTTTTCTGGCGTAGACCTACATAGAGAGGGTCTTCCAATAGTGTCTACAATTAATAGCATCGTGATTATTGGTCGTGTTTGCAAATGATTAGTAAAGCTGTTTTATACTTGGTTGTTGGTTCCCACATCTAGGACGATCGGAAGACAATGGTGTGGTTTAATGCCAGCTAGTGCAGTGTATAGAGCCAATTTTCCAACAGGAATGCCCATACCACATGCTCCTAAATCGCCCAAACCCAAAATACGTTCACCATCTGTTACGACGATTGCTCGGACGTCTGATTCTGGCCTAAAAATGGATAATTAGAAGACAAAGAAATATACAAACATTAATTAGATAGTATCCAAAACTATGGCATTTCTAAGGCTAGTTCTTTATTACAGACCGGATTTTTGAGAGGTTAAAAACTGTATTTGGTTAAAAAAAACACAGAAATGTTGCGGTGCTTTTACAAGGGCTAGTGAAGCTTTAGAATTAAAAGACAGCACAAACTTCAAGAATAATTTAATATACAACTAGTATTTCCAACTAAAAAGTAGAAAAATCAAAATTTTAAGTAAATAACTATTTACGCGGAGAACTAAAAAGTTGGAACACAAAAAAAAACAATAAGAGTAAAATTGTGAAGAATTACGTAACTGAAAAACTGAAGAATTGACTATAGAACTGGAAAAGAGAAACACTAATAAGTTGAAACCTTTACATCCTAAATAAATAGACAAATTAGCAACGGTCACTATTTCTTTTTTTATGGCTCAAAGGTGCGTTTCGAGACAAAATAAAATGAAGGGGGTCAAAGGGGGTCGAAGGGAGTTAAATGGGGGCGAAGGGGGGGGGGGGGGTCGAGGTGTTCTATAGCTTCGCTTAGCAACGGAACAACAATGGCGCCATAGGCGCAACACCGAGCCGCAGGCGAGGTGTTCTACGGCTTTGCTTAAGAACGGCACAACAACGGCCCTTGCGAATCCGATAGAATTTGCGCGCATCCACTAGTTTACATTCTAAATGAATAAACAAATACACTAAAAGGCTGAAAAGCTAAAAAATTTAGAAACGAAAAAATTGATATACAAGAAAACTGAAAAACAGTGAGATTAAAATTCAGTAGTTCTAGCAACTGAAAGAGTGAGAAATTAAAAAACTATAGAACTGTAAAGTAGGAACATTAAAGAAATTAGAAAACTGATAATGAAACCACGAAAAACTGAAAAATTTAGGAAACGAATATGAAATAAGGAGAATTTAAAAAATTTAAATCCTGACAAACTTAACAACTGAAGTAACTATGAGAGTGAGAGACTATGAGCAGATGTAAAATTAAAAAACTAATAAATTAATTAATATCTGATGTATTGAGTTTTTTTTTAAATAAATACTAATAAAAAAATAGAAAAATTTTCTATTTTGAAATTAGGATGGTTAAGCACAGTTTTAGAATGTTTTTTAAAACATATGTACAGTGGCGGACACGGAATTTTAGACGCTTCTGTCAATTCGTTGTCAAAATGTATTAAGCGTAAAGACACTTTTATGGCCTTTTGTTGCATAAGTGTGTTAGAAAGCACTTTATCCATGCAAGAATAAGTACATAGAATGCGACTAAAACACGAATGCAGTACATCGTTTTATCCACAATTACTATATTAACAAAATGGAATTAATCGAAGTTACATTTTAATTTTTTCATTATTTTACTAGTAGAATAAAGGATAATAGGTCTCTTTATATGCTTTATAACTGTGGATAAAACCCCAATTATAATGTGATTGTGGATAAACGTTATTTCTTTCATTTTGATTATTTAGGTACTTTTTTGATTTTGAGAAAAGAAACATTTTTGATTTAATTTAGCGATTTGAGTTGCTACTCCAAATGCGCATAAGGGATAAATTTTCAATCTATTTACAAGAAAATTTTTGATATTTCTTAATGAAATTTTGTAAAATAATTAATCGTTTATCTGATTTAATCGCGTCATCGTTCCCAAACGTAAAACTAACATTTTCTATCCGATTCGGCGATTTTTTGCTCTACTGTTAAGGAAATTTCGCAAAAATAATTGCGTTTTTGAATGAAAAACTTTCAAAATATGTATAACGCCAAAGTAATAAATACGAATAGTAAATAAACGGACAAAAATGCAAAAATTGCTTCATTTTTGGATAATAACTTTTTTTTTCGGTCCACTTTTTGTGAAATTTCACTAACAACTGCGGAACTGCGTTTCAGAATAAAAATGGGCTAACATATTAGAAAAAAAAAACAGAATAATTTGCTTTTAGATCCAATTTAGTGATTTTTTTGGCTGATTTTTGAGAAATGTTGCAAAATATTTGCGTTTCTGGAAGACAAGGTAAAAAATTCTCCAACTTTTTAATATTTTTTTGAGTGTGGATGAGAGTGCAGCTATTTAATTTTAAATTTTCGATACCTAGTTCAATTTTCATATTTGAACTGAATTAGGAAAAGTTGCACTTCGAAAACTTAAGATTTCTCACCGAATTTTACAAAATGATTCTTTTTCCATTCACAACGTGTTTTTTATTTCGGCTTTATCTACGAGTACAGCGTTGGGCAAAAGTATGGAACCAAGCGTTTTGTGCCTAAACTATGTACCTTACGAAAAAACTAATTAGTATATCATCCACTACTTTAAAAATGTGATCATTTTTCAAGAATATTTTTTTTAGAAATTCATTTTAGTTTTCGAGTTCTTCAAAAAAAATGTTTTTTCAAATGGCACCCTACTACGGCGATTTTTTTGGTAAAAGATTAAATTCTAAAAACAACTTCTACTTTAATAATAGTATATTATTTAAGGAGTTTGAGTGTAAATCGGGTTTTTATTTCACGAGTGGATTTTTAAACGTCGAGTGATAGCGAGAGGTTTATCATCCACGATGTGAAATAAATGGAACCAATTTACACGAAAACAAGTTGAATACAACATTTTGTTCTTCGAATTAACAGAGCTTAAAATTGCTTTAAATCTGTTAAAAATAATATGACGTTTCGAATTGAGAAACCGTAAATAATTTTAAACCAGTGGTTTTTCTTAAAAAAATTATTAAAGTTGTAGTGTTTATAATTGCGAAAAATTTGACTAATCAAATTAGTGGATTAAAAACATCCATGGATACAATCACTTCGGCCAAATTCAAAAAATTTTCGTATTGAGTTCGTACCTCAATTTTAATAATTTATTTAAAAAAAAACACTAGTTCAAAAACAATATTATTGAATAAGAAGTAATTCTTAGGGTATAATCTTTTATCAAAAAAATCGCCAAAACAGGGTGCCATTCGAAAAAAAAATTTTTTTGGTACACGCTCTCTAAAATGGTTACTTTGGGAACTGCTTTGACTCCACAAAATCTCATTTCAAAGGACAAGTACATAGGAACACTTTGCGGACTCTAATTTGTTTATTATTTGACAAAATAATGATTATTGTTTCAATAAATCAGTCGTTGCTATAACCATGATCGACTGCACTTATGATGAGGGTGGATTGAAAATGTAAAAAAATTTACAATTTTGTTGTTTTAGAGTAGTTTTACAGGACTCATCTCATTAAAGACTCGGCTCCTTCGTCGCCTTGTCCTTAATCCGATTCGTCCTCTAAAACTCAATTTTGCGGACTTGTTACATAAATAACTATTTTGAATAACTCGAAAACTAAAACGATGAATTTGGAAAAAAAATATTCTTGAAAAATGATCACATTTTTAAAGTAGTTGATGATGTACTAATTAGTTCTTTCGTAAGGTACATAGTTTAGGCACAAAACACTTGGTTCCATACTTTTGCCCAACTCTGTATATTCCGTTGTACAAATAACTATTGATTCTCAGCTTATTTGGAAAATATTCATGTTTTTGGTTAAACAACGGTTAAAAAAGGAAAAACTATTTAAATTTTTTTAATCATAGGTTAGTAACTGTTCGTTCCGTTAACACCATTTTGCGAAATAATTGAGTTTCTGATTTCTGGCTGAGCAACACATGATAAAACGCTTGAAAATAAGGAGAAATAATTTCTATATGTTGTAAAAAATTTCATAACCTGGTTTTCTCTGCAAAATAACTAAGGCTAGTTCAGGCTAGTTCATTATTAGAGACCGGATTTTTGGAAAATTTAAAAATAAAATATAATTTTTATTGCAATAAATTCAATTACATTCTCTATTGCACAAAAAAAAACTATAAAGAATAAGTTAATCGTTGAATCTAAATATTGTTCTAAATTTGTTGTTGTAAAATTAATTCGTTGTTCTATAAGAATTCATCTCAACCTAGAAAATGAAATTACTTTATGGAAATACATACAGCGTTGGGCAAAAGTATGGAATCAAGCGTTTTGTGTCTAATTTATGTACATTATGTACCATCGGTGGATATAAAAACTGGTACAGTCAAAATTTGCTCATTGTATATCAACTTTTGGATTGTCATTGAAGACAAAAACTGTCAGAAATGTAACGATAGTCTGTGGAGCTTATTGAACCTAAATAGCTGTTAGATAAACTGTTAACTGGGTTTAATCTTAGTAAATGTATGAACTTTAACATAATGTTTTTGACAACATGTCATTGATATGTCACAATTTCTATAATCTTATTCTCAAAAAGCCAAATTTACCCGATATGAATTTGTGATTTTTTCACTTATACAAAGGTCATGCTTGTACCTACCTTACGAAAAAAACAATCAGTACATCACCAAGTACTTTAAGAATGTGATCATTTTTTTAGAATAAAATTTTTAGAAATTCGAGTTATTAAAAAAAAGTGTTTTTCAAATGGCACCCTACTACGACGATTTCTTTGGTAAAAGACTATGCTCTAGAAATTATCATTGTTTTTGTAATATTTTTTGTCACAACTTCGGACTTGGATCGTTCCGTAAATAACCCGCCTCTCACTCCTTATAAATAAATCCGTTACATATATTGCCCTTACCAGTTTTTCAGAACGTCGTAGACATGTCCTCTGTCATTGATTGTGATAAAGAGTCCTCTTGGTCTCCGATAGATCAATCCAAATCTCTGACACGCTAAACCAACTGTCGGTGTGTAAACAATCGGCATCAACATTTCAATATTTTCGGATAACAAACGGAAAAACAATTTCTCATTACGATCATGCAATTCCGTCATATATAGATATTTATTGAGATTCTCCTGATAACGCATTACAGAAATTCGGCATAATTCCAGTTGTTCTTCTTGTGTCTTAAATCGGGCAGGTTGTAAACCGTGGATACCCAAAGCTTGACGTTCTTCCAAAGTGAAAGCCAGGCCCTAAAATATTTATTATTTAATTTAATTTATTTTTCATATTATGTTAGAAAAAACCTTGTTGAGACTAGGATCACGAAGATGGTCGATACCCAACACTTTTGAAGGCGTGACTGTATCTCCAGTATGGTAATCTTTTTTCGAATCTATGAGCCATTTGAGTGCTTCTTGAACGGTTGCTTTCTGGCCTGTTAAACTGACCGCCGATCGTGATGACACGCTCGTTCTAAAAGTAACAAAAATTATTATCGAAATAACATGACAGGAACTTATTCATTTCCTCGTTGACAAGAGGAAGTGTTATAATATTAACGAATGTGTTGACCTTCCTAATACTTAGCTAGTAAATAAGATTAAAAGAGATTAAATGGAGATAAGTGACACTTTCAGTCCTATTTTATGCAACAAGAGCATGCCGCTGATGTTTCATTTTTGTTATCATTATCTCATTGTGATTTCATTTAACTGGATGTAATTAAAAACATTCCACGAGTGCATGTTTTCCCAAAGATAAGTGAACAATACGATACAATTAGTATATCAACTGATGTCAACAACAAATTTATGTTAATTAATTGTTAGAAGAAACTAACTAAATTTTATGAAATAGTGATATAATGTTGGCCTTAGTCTTTACGTGTCGAAATGTGGCAAAAAGCCAACCATTGGCCACAGCAAGGTGCACTCATATTTTTAGATAAACCTACTAATACACTGGATGAGCTAAGAAAACTTCGCACTGTTAAATGATTTTTTAAATACTACCTACTTACTTATTACAAGCGCATCACATGTTACAAAATGATTTTTTTTGGTTTTTATTTTTTTTTAACAGTAATAATCCCTGAACCGATTTGAAAAAAGGTATCATAAAGAGCACAAAAAAATAGCATTCCATTAAAAAAATTATTATTATGACATCACACTTTTTTGGGACATTCTGTATAGTCAAAAATATTTTCCTGGAATGTGTTCTAGGGTACAAATAACATCAACAAAATATTAAAACTCCAACTTTAATGATAATTAAGCTACAGAAGACAGGAACTGGGCTGAACCACCTGTATATCCCATTTCAATTTATAGTAACATGAGATCGGAAATATACTCAATTAGAGTAAGCCTTGAAAGTGAAGTGTAATTTAAGCCACATCATATGTTGTGTAATAAAACCAACATAAGACAAAAGTGTGGTCGTAAATAAACGGCTAAAATGTGCCTAAAGTGTAAATAAACGGCTAAAATATGGCTAAAGATCTGCAGGCACAGCTTGCTCTAGTTGAGTATATTTTCGATCTCATGTTAGAATTTTGCAACAACGTATTTGCATTTTTTGGAGTGAAATGGAGCACAAATTGAGAGTTTCTGGTGGGTTTTCTTAGCTCAAAAATTGTAGTTGGGATTTTGTTTAACACAAAATTCTTTTGTTATACAGAAACTCTCAATTTGTGCTTTATTTCATCCAAAAAATTTAAATGCGCTGTTGCAAAATTCTACTATAAACTGAAATGGGATATAAATTATTATTATTATATAATTTATAATTATAATTTTATTTTAATGAACATAGCATAACACACACAACACATTAATCTTATGTTCAATTAAAAAAAACTTGTCAATGCATTATTAGAATTCTTAGATCTTCTGTATTATATGGTGAAGAATTTATTTCGTTGAACATTACCTAACACACATAACAGTATTAAAAATGTTCAGTTTTAAAAATTCCATGTCAATCCATTGCATTAACTTATTGCATACAATGGGCATTTTAGTTACACATGTTCGGTGTTATCGATCCGGAATCAATTAAATTTAAAGCGAGATGTAGGCAGAATTAGTGACAACACGCAACATTTGGACTAGATTGTGCTAAAAAACACATTTTAATGATGACTTGTAAAACGGTGTGACTTTTATTTTTCCTAAAGAATGTTATTCGAAACTGTAATTTTATGTAAAATTATTAATAAAAATAAATTGTTCAATTAGTCAGCAGATACTGATGTAAATTTCGACCTTCCGTTTTGTATCCTTATCTCACGCTGTAGTTCAGATTGTTAATTTGGTTCTCTGAATTTAATATAACTGCAATAGATAATATAAAACTTACTTTACAATGCTACTTGAGATATAAGTCATTGGGAAAAATTTTATATTATTTAATTCAAATCCTTTTAAGATAAAGGTAAAAATGCAATTAATCATAAATTCTTATTATAAATTTGGTCAGAGAATCTGGACTGGGATGATATATCATATTTTTTCCACATATATTATACCATATCCAGTAACTAATTAGTAATGGCACACACCTATCTACTCAAAAATTTAACAAAATAAAATATTTGAAAACTTGTTAATTACCAAAGTCATTACACAAAATTTGCCATTTCCTAATTGAATGAATAAATACTGAATCACTAACAATCGTTATAATTCATAAAATGATTCGTTTTAGAGATAAAAAAGACTACCTATGTGATTATGATACCGTTGTATTCTCGGAATTAGAATTTATTTAAAAAAAAACATTTATTTTTACTTAATTTTTACTTAATTTTGTCAGCTGTGCGAATATAAAATTACTCAAGACACATTTTGTGAAATCGTCCTGTACACGTCCTCAAAAACTAATAATCGCAGAAAATTTTCAACGTTCGCTATTAAATATTTAATGTTTTTCTCTAAATATATTTTCAAAATATTTCTACCCTTCCTTATTATTAAAAATTTTAACTGAACAATAATTTCAATAAATTTAAACATATGAAAATGTTAATTAAGCCAGGGTTTGTGTTCTCTAGTGTTATTTTCTTTTCGAACAAAAAATTCTTCTAAAAATATTTGCTAGGACCAAAATTACGTTTTTCTTTACGGATTTCTACCACAAAACAACATTTAATAAGCATCGCTTTTTAGATGACACAAAAAAGAACAATTTTTGCAGCTAGTTTATAGTAATTAATTCATTAATTAATAAATTTTAATTATAAATAATTATAAGAAAGGGTAGAAAAATTCTGAAAAAACTCACAGACTAGAGAAAACTACCAAGTATTTAACAAGAAATGCTGAATTTTGTACGATTATTAGTTTTTTGAGATACTTATAGTAAAAATATAGGTACTTTAGTAAACTCACCCTGTATTTATAAATTAAGTTTCATTGCTAATAAACAGATAATACCAAGCGATCATTTGAATTTATAATTAGAGTTGGTGTTTTTTTTCTTTGTGATTAGTAAATTAGTGCAAACTGAGGGACAAATAGATTCTAATTAAATATTACAGTGCGAAATTTTATTGTTTAACTCTTCAGCTTGATTAATTATGATAATCAGTCTTTTCATACAAGTTAAAAAAGTATTAAAGCCTACTCTAATAATAAATTCAAATGATCACCTAGTATATTATGTATAACCAGACGTTTTTATTTTGCAAAAAATATTGCATTAAACTCTTACTAATTAATTAGGATTTTTAAACATACGAAATTCATACAAAATGTTATTTTTGTTTTTGCATATACAGGATGATTCATGGAAGACAATGAACTTTCGTTATAGAAAGACAAATTTTTGAAAAATCACTGCGAAGTCGTCTATGAATATTTTCCGAAAAATTTGCAACAGAAAACTCAGAATATCCTGTAGTTTAGCAATAGTCGACTTTTACTTGAAACACGCAGATAATGTACAGGGTGTGCTAAAACACCAAAAGTTGAATAACTCATTTTTTTCAAATGAAATACCACGTATTTCTTCACACGTATGGAAAGCATTTTTCATAAGCTTTCTAATGATATGCGGTTTGTTTAGCAAATTTGAAATATTTCTTAAAGAGTTCTAAAAGAATTTTTTTTTATTTATTTTATTATCAATTCTAGATGAGTGAAATTCATTTATGTATCAAGTAATAATTAGATTACTAATATAATTGTCATATTAGTACATATCAAAAAAAATTACCATTTGACTTATTAGATTCTAGGCTAACAAATTATTAGTACATATCAAAAATTATAATTATTATTATTATTATAATTATTATAATTATTAGTACATATAAAAAAAAATTACCATTTGACTTATTAGATTCTAGGCTAACAAATTTTCTTGTATTAAAATACATTTTTTTTTGAAAAATCTTGAAAAATATTTTAAATTTGCTATGCAAACCCATACCATTAGAAAGCTTATCAAAATGCTATCAATACATGGAAAAAAATACATGGTGTTCCATGAAAAAAATTAGTTATTCAACTTTTTGCGTTTTGGTACACGCTGTATATTATCTGCGTGCTTTAACTAAAAGTCGACTATTTGTTAAAACTACAAGGTATTTAAAAATTTTCTGTTGCAAATTTATCGGAAAATATTCATAAGCGACTTCGTAGTAAATTTTCAAATGTTGGTCTTTTTTATAACGAAAAGTTGAATAATTCCGAAAGGAACAGAGATAGACCCATAATATTTTATATAAAGTTACATAATCGTTTTGCGTAGTCTCTAATTATCCAAAAATTTATAAGGTTTTCCATTTAAAAGAATATAACTTTGGTTCACCACTCTGTATACACTCAGAAAAGTTAAAAATGTCGTGTCCATAAACCGACCCTTATTACTTGGGTCTTCCTACCCAACCGCAGTTGTAAATTATCCGCGAGAGGATTTGCATTTGCATTGAGTTTCAACATCTGTTTATTTTAAATATCTACTGCCGTTTTTAGAACGCGTTTGTTCGCAATTAAATTTAATTCGCTTTCTGGAAATTGACCGTAAGGGTCAATTATTATTATTATTATTAACGTCATTAAAATTTAATGCACATTTAAGGACCGGTTTATTGAAGCGTCATTAATTTAATTCGTAATTAAGTGCGTGATTAACTGATCACATGACCAAATTAAACCAATTTGATTAGTCCATAAGCGTTGTTAACATTTAAAAACCAATTAAATTTTAACATAGCTTTCTATAAACCGGCCCTAAACAAATTTGACATTAAGTTGGCCAATGTCAAATGAATCGCGATTTAAATTTGATCGCAATTTAAATTAAAAATTATGGGCCGGTTCACAGAGAGCGAAATTAAAATTTAATTTCGAATTAAACTAATTCCACATTAAGGGTCGGTTTACAGAGAGCGGCGAAATTAAAATTTAATTTAAGATTAAGCTAATTCGAATTATGTTGCTATTTAAAATGCATTGACAAACGTCAAATTATAACCACGGATTAAATTTTAATTGCAAATAAAACGTTCTGTAAATCGACCCCAAGTTGACTTTTAAAAAGCATTCACAAATGTCAAGTAAATCTCGAATTAAAATTTGATTGCAATTAAAATGTTCTGTAAACCAACCCTAAATATTACTAAAACAATAGTTTCATTAAAAATATGAATCAAACAAATCAAAACAATGTCTATTACTTTATTCGTATTTCTTTTAATTCGCAATTAATTCCGCATTTGTCAATGCAACTAATTGGCAACTTTAATCCTGAATTAACTTATAATTCGCTCTCTGGAAACATGGCCCTAAATATTATTTTAAAACAATAGTTTAACGAAAAGGATGAATAAAATGAATCAAAACAACGAATAAAATATTATTTTTTGTTACTTATTTATTCGTATTGGCAATAGCAGTGTGAATAAAGTGTTGCTATAAACATTTTAATCAATCTCCAAATTGATCTATAGTCCATATTAATACCATTTAGAGCCGATTTACAGAATATTTTAATTGCAATGAAATTTTAATCGCGATTAATTAGTCATTTGTCAATGCATTTTAAATGGCAACATAATGCCAAATTAATTTAATCGTTGATTAAATTTTAATGATCCTCATTAGGGTCAGTTTCCAAAAAGCGAATTAAAATTTAATTGCGAACAAACGCGTTCTAAAAACGGCAGTAGATATTTAAAATAAACAAATGTTAAAACTCATTGCAAATGCATCTTTATCACTTTCCCCTCGCAGATGATTTACAACTGCGGTTGGGTAGGAGGACCCGAATAATAAGGGTCGGTTTATGGACACGACATTTTTAACTTTTCTGAGTGTACAAAAAAATATTTTTAGTTTGTCGACTTTGAGTCAATCTGTCGGATAATAAAAACGGCATGGTAACATTTCAATAACAAAAAAGTTATGCACCTTTGGGTCACGCTGTATATCGAAAGCCACATTAATTTAATGCCATTCATGTTTTTTACTAGTTGTACTAAAATTATAATAAATTACGTTAAAAGTAGATATTTTCGACAAAGTAATCAACAGAATAGTATTTGTGCTTTTTTCTAATTTGAAAATTGTATAATCTCATACTTTAGCTATTTTGATAAGAAAAATATAATGCTACATTATCGACAAAATCGCTAACAACACAATATAAAAATTAAAATCAATTGAAGAAAATAACAAGTATGAGCGACAAATTTACAAATAACTTGCACGCCAACGCACTATTGTTTTGTTACGAATTCTTATTATGTAATATCGCAAATTTGTGGCTATTTTTACAAATAATTATTTTAGAATTTTAACCTGGCAAGTTTTTGGATTGGGGAATTCCACGCAAAAATCATTTCATAACGAACTCAAGCGGAACATTAGTTTTGTAAAAAAGTATGAATGTAACAGAACATAAATATGAGAAGTTCACGACTTACGGTTTACTATTACAACAATAGCAAGCGTCAAACAGGATGATACATATAATATAGTAGTAATGATAAGTGTAACTCAATCCGGCAATAATCTCACAAATTGCAGTGCCAAGGCTACTTTACTACACATTCCAGTGTATCAAACTGAACCCAAAAATCCGAAATTTGCCCAAAAAATTCAACCCTAAAGGCATTCGCATGTAGCGCAATGCAAATACGAAATTTAAATTTAGATTTGAAGTCAACATCGAGCCAGATGAAGGACACCAAGTGAGGCGTTTGTCTCGCTTCTTTCTATCAGTAAAAAGTGATAATAGGCAAGATTTGGGTTATTACTACAGAAATAAACAAGGTTTTACTCGCTTATTTTATATCGATCCAATGGATGCGCGTGCATAGAGTTTGTTATGGGCGGAATAAGGGATGAAAACGCAATTTGGTGACTGAAGTAAAGCCAAAACTAAGGTTCGGATGAATTTAATTGTAAAATAAAAGTCGTTACTCACACAAGGGACCGGGGAATGAGAGCGAACATTTTTAGAACCCCGGTAGTTGCTCACAGCTGATTCTAGTCGGCCTCTCGCAGTACACACAGCACGCGACTGCGCGAAATTTATCGCACTTTGTTGTGTTTCTTATCTTATTGAATGGTACCGAGCAGACGCAGAGGAACCGAACGGACTTGTCATAAACTGACCGATTTTTTTATGACAGTTTTTTATTTGACACAAGTTTGACATGTCATTTATTGTTGCAATTTTGCAATTAAGTAATTAATGATTGTAATTACCATGTAATTTGTAATTCAAATAGTACTTGAAACAGATTGCTAAAGTAATGTTCAGTCATTCCCAATGTAATCGATTAATGCGTAACTAATTACAATGTAATCTGCAGGCCCGTGCTGTACGGTTGTTTACGTTGTGGGATTCACAAAGGTGGCTTCCCCGAAGGGCGGCATTTTTAAGCCGTTTAAAAAAAATATTTTTTTTAATTTCGTGTTGGTACTTAAACATTTTACATTATCTTCTGCTAGGTGTCAGAAAGAAAACATTTAAAACCTTAAAAATTTAACTAAAATCACACTGTACTTCTTTTGATAAATACATTATTGCAGTTTTTAACAGTCAACAATTTATTGTCAGTTTTTCGAAATTTATCAGTTGCTCTGAGAATTCTTTAACTTTATCTGTAACGTTTGCTTCTAGCGAGAGATTAATATCGAAGAATAAAAAAATCCAAAAAAATGTATAATAAATTAAACAAATAAAAAACAAAAAATGACAATTCGGTATATAAAACTAATTAAAAATTATTTACGCACTACAGTGTTGCAAGACAGGTTGTCAAATATAGCTTTTATTTCAATACTAAATGAAACAATTGATTTATTAGAATTAAGTGATATATTTTTCTTTATTTTGCAAATTTAAAAGCAAGGCGAGTTAATTTTTAATTATTTTTATATACCGAATTGTCATTTTTTGTTTTTTATTTGTTTAATTTGTTATACATTTTTTTGGATTTTTTTATTCTTCGACAATGTCAAACAAATGTTTAGCACTTCTCAATACAAAAGGTCAGATGATTTTTAACAGATTTTAAAGCAACTTTAAGGGCCGGTTTATAAAAAGCTCTGTTAAAATTTAGGCAGTGTCCCCGCTGCCGGCATCGCTATCCGGAAAAGCTGCCGACAGACAATTTTAAGAATTTGATATTTAATATTCAATATTTTTCTAGACGAAAGCTGTGTTTTCTTAGCTTAGGATGTTTTTTTTAAACGACTGAAACTGTAAAATACTTATATCTCAGAAAATAGGTTATTCTTACTGCTAGTTTCACTATGTAATACACCTAAACATTCTTATGATGCAAGTTTATTATTTTTGCTTGTTCTTATCATTTTTTGAAGCTACCCTGTGTGTACGTAAATTTTCGGGCATACAAAAAAATCGTTTATCATTAAAAAAATAATTTTGTTTTTAAAAAAGAACGTTTCAAGCAGCATGACGGTATTGGGTTAAAATATTTAGATCATAAAGTCGTTTCAAGTTTTTTACCAGGGATTCTTTTAATAACAGATTTTGTTTTATAAAAGCTTTTTTTTGTCCAACATCATCTGCAGTGTCAATGTTTTTTTTCTGAATTATGTGTTTCCTCCACAATTTTGATTGAATTTTTTATTTAAAGAAAGTGTAACACTTCTAAAAGTGCCTAGACTTTTTGTCATCAAAAAAATTTCGCAAATCGCTCTTTGTTAATAAACCATTTTGAGTCTAATTCGAAGAAAAAAATTTGTATTCAACTCGATTTTAAAAATCCACTCGTGAAATATTTTATAATACTTGTTGATTACTTAAAAAATAATTTTAAAAAATGTTTGATTTTTGTATTAGATTTAGAACTTATCACTTAAGTATAAATAGAAATTCGGTAGGTACCATCGGTGGACATAAAAAACTGGTACAAGCATGACAATTTTATAAGTCAAAAAATCACAAATTTATATCGGGTAACTTTGCCTTTTTGCAAATAAGGTTATAAAAATTGTGACATACTAATGAGATATTGTCAGAAAAATTAAGTTAAAGTTCAGTTCTCTACATTTACAAAGATTGGATAAATAACACAGTTGATTTAGCATCTATTCAATGACAATTCAAAAGTTTGATATACAATGAGCAAATGTTGGATGTAGTTTTTTATGTCTACTGATGGTTCATACTAAAAAAAACTCATTTAAGTTTAGGAGCGGCAATTTCTAATTTTCAGAAAGGCGGCCATCTACCTTAGCACGGGCCTGGTAATCTGATTACTTTGTATTCAGAACTCGAACTCGGAACATGTATCAAAATCGGTTCGTTATATCTGAGGTTCGATATAAGCGGTAAACTAAAAAAAAGTGGCTTTTTGGTAGTTATTTTTACTTTACATATATAATAAAACTAAATAAATCGGTATTGTAAAATAACATGAATGGGGTGATAGTAGAGCTCAAAAGAAGTGAAAATAACTCAACTTGCGTTATCCGAATATTCATAGTTTCTGAAATATAAAGAGTTTTAGTCGGCGAATAAATTTGGGACTAACAAAAATTTTAAACAAATATGATCTCTAAGTTTAGTTCTTTTATTATCTAATACATTGAGTTAAAATTGGCAAGAACAGCCATAGAAAAATATAAAAATTCTGTATCGTATTTTTTTGGCGAAGGTAACACTGAATTTCATTACCTTACCACCTCAAAACATATTATGCGAAAATATTGTGAAGTGTAAAAGATACACAAATTTTCAAAATATGCATTCACTACTATTTTTGTTTAAGTCAAAAACCAATTGACAGTGTTTTGGTTTAAATTTTTAAATTAAATTTTGCCAGTTTGTAAAAGAAGGTCTAAGTCAAGCCAAAAAAACGGCATTCTTGAACTTTGTTTACTGTCTGAATTAGAAATTTTTATAACTTGGTATTCTAGAGAGATTTTTTTTCTTTACATAAATTTAAAAACTCATATCTTCCAACCTCGGCTATTTTCTTAAATGAGATTTTGCACAATTATATAACTGGACAATGGCTACTAACTCCTAAAGTTTTGTTCGAAAATATCGATTGCAACTTTGCGAAAAAAATTCATGTTTGGTGTAAGATGGGAAAAATCTTATTTTCCTTCAACTTCACTTCAGAAATTGATATCTTTCAAACCTGATTTATTTCAACAATGAAGTTCTGTACAGTTATAGTCCGAGATAATGTCTGTGAATTCCCAAAATATCGTTAAAAAATATTAGCTACAACAATCTGAAAAAATTTTTTTGTGAGGAAACAAAAATCTTAACTTAAATTTAAAAATTCATTTCTTCCGAACCCGACTTTTTTTCTATATGAGATTTGATACAATTACAGATGTGGACAATGACTATTAGCGTCCAAAAATTCGTTTAAAAATATCGACTAAAACTGTGCGAAAAAATCATGATTGGTGTAAAAAAAGAAAAAATCTAATTTTCACTTCAAAAATTTATATCTTCCAAAAACGACTTATTTCAACAATGAAGTTTCTACACTTATAGCCCAAAATAATGTCTATTAATTCCCTAAACGTTAATAATACATATTGACGACAACAAAAGTTTTGTTGTTAAAAGGCACTAATCTAATTTTCCCTCAACTATAATTTAAAAATTCATATCTTTTGAACCCGACTTTTTTCTAAAAAAGTGCTATAAAAATGGACTAATCATATTGCTTTAATTTGGTCATGTGATTAATGACGCTTCTATAAACCGGTGCTTAATGTCAAATTAGTTTGATTCGGAATTAAATTTTAATTTCACTTTCTGTAAACCGACACTTAGTTTATAGAAGTGTTTGTAATACAATGACATGGGTTTTTATAATTGAACATAGGATTTACTATTAATAGTTTTATGTGTGTTATGTGATGTTCAACGAACTAACTGGTAGATCTAATGGAGCTCTAAGATGAAGATAATGGACCAAGTAAGATTACACATATTATTATTGTATAACATGGAAAAATTTTTGTTATAGGAACTTTAACGTTCTTGAAATGAAGAGAACGAATTTAATATTACAAATTCTAACGTTTACATATAAACTATATGAGGCGTTGTTAAAAGTATTAAAACTAACCAGTTTGATATAAAACAACAAGAGTTATTTCTGAATGCGTTAAAGTCTTTAGGATGTGGAAAGGATCATGAACCAATGAAATATGTTACTTTTAAAAAATCTTTTAACAAAAAGAATACTTTGAAAAGCATTTGAACTTGAAGGAAACAAAAGAAAAGTTTATCTCTCTGAGGTAAAGTTAGCATCAGGTATTTAGAAAATTTTAAGGGGAGAACACTAGCAGATACAGCAGAAAAAGATGATTAAAACCAATTGAAGAAGCTAGCCATGAATGTTAAAATCATTCTTTCTTATTATGTACCTTTATATTAGTAGGTATATACATATTTAAAAATAGTGTGTAAAAACTTGTAATGGAAAATAATCTCATTTTTACTGCCCACATTGTTAATAAAATTAGAAATATCTATATAGCCACTTGAGTATTTTTTTAATACCATGCGATCATTTAAATTTATAATTAGAGTAGGTTGTTTTGTGTCTTTGTGATTGAAAAAATCTAAATATTACCGTTTAAAACATATATATTATTATTTGACTCTTCAGCTTGATTAATTATCACAGTTGGCGTTTTCATCCAAATTAAAAAACTGACAAAGCCTACTCTAATTACAAATTCAAATGATCGTATAGTACATATTTCATTAAACCACCGAATTTTAGGCGCTTGTCTACTTTCTCATGGTTTAAAATGTTTGAATATTTTTTCCAAAAGTTTGTAGCTTTACCAAAATGTCTGCACTATTTTTAATATTGACTGTACAGCAAAAGTAACCAAAGGTTAATCCAAAAGTTAACCATTGATTGGGAGATCTCGTTTTTTAACATTTACTGACGATCATTTTAAATCTTGTAATAGCTCATTACAAGACAATTCGCTGCTGAAGTTGAAAGTAGAAATAGTCCATAAAGTGTACAAGCGTGTGCTGTTGGTTGCATGGTATGCTAACTTGTCTCCGTCCGTAGACTCGAAGAACAAGCTTCGTTATAAAAAAAGTGCTGAAACAGTTCTGAAAACCGCCTTAACAGAATTATTTGGAAATATTTTTTTTAATTAAATTCATTTTCTTTCCACTGTGGTGCAAATGACGTGCATTTGGCATTAACTTTTATATACAGGGTGTCCCAGCGTGTTGGAAAAGTCCATTATTGACCTTTAAATGTTAGAAAATTATTTTGTTTTCCAAAACCGGTAGATACTAACCTCCTGCCGCGCGTAAAATTATTTCCAAATGTACATTAGGTCATTATTCGTCATTTATAATTATGGTGAATTTTTAAATTTCTGTATAAACTCCAACAAATGATCTGCGGTGGAGTTGCTATTTCGAACACTTAGGGTTTTTTTAAATTTATATAGTTTAATAAAAACATTACATTTTTAAAGTAAAATATTTAGAAATTAAAAATTACTTTAGTACTACACTCTAAATTAAGCTATCTAAATTAATAAAAAATAAACAAAAAAATGAAAAATTAATTATCTTTAAACCATAAAAATAAATTATACTAAAATACGAACAAACTGAAATTTTCCTCTAAATCCCCAAAATTCTGTTCACACACTATCTATGGTATTAAAAATCATCTTACCACCAAATAAAGCAACACCAGAAACTCCCAAGGTTTTCTAAAGTCTATTGTGTTTATAAAAATTTAAAAACTAAATTAAAATTATTGTATTCATTTAACAACGGTAATACAGCAACAGTATAAATGAAAAAAAACATGTATGCCATCAAAAGTCTATTCATAGCTGGTTACAGTTTCTTCAGGTAAATTGTTAATAGTGTAAGTCAGACTAACTTTCCCTTCTTTAGTCATATCATATGTAAACCCATAACGATTTTCTTTTTTACTACATTTTTGTAGTTAGCGAAGACTGTTTCACACTGTTGCATTCTTATTTCAGAAAGAGCCTCCACTGATGATTTGTGGTCAAAATTTAATTCAACAATCAAGCCAGCTTCCCCTAAGTTTTGTTCAGAAGATGCTTAGTTCACTAATATTTAATATTATATACAGGGTCGCTAAAAAGTATGGATACAGCTAAATAATTTCAGAACGGTTTAACAGAGCACGTTGAAATTTGGGGTACAGTTAAATGCGTTTAAATTTTATCATTTGAAATTTTTTTCAATTTTCTACCTTCATTTATTTTGAAAATACAAGGCTAACTTGATTTTTTTTAAATGGCACGGAGGGTTAAAAGTAAAAATTTTTAAAAGAGCATTTTTTCTGAATTTAGTTATGTAACATATTCCCACCTTCATTTTCATTAAAAGGCAAGAAAAAATAAAAATATCAAAAATTTTATTCTGGATTTAGCTGGAGTTAGCGATCTATCACTTGTAATATATTAGCCAAAAATTAGACTTATGTGTAATTATTAGTTTAACAACAGTACATTTAAGTGAAACTGAGTGTACAGAAATTCTCATGATGGTTGGTTATGGCGACAGAAAGCCAAGAAGTCAATGGAAATCATTTTGAGCATTATCTTTTGTAGCAGAAAAATCATGTATTTCGTGTATTTCTTTTTCAGTTAAAAGTGTTATTTTAACAATTATTATTAACTTTTATTATTTTTTGACCAAAGTTCAAGCGGCAAAGAGCTACCCATAGATAAAGTCAATATTTCCAAGGATAACATTTTACATTTTTGAAAATGTTATTAGTTCGATAATTTTTTTTAAGTTTCGATTAAAATAAGGTATGCATGTGTTGCACCATAGAATTCAGAAAAAAAGAAAAAAAATGCTCTTTTTATAAATATTAAATTTCACGTTTCTTGCCATTTAAAAAAAATCAAGTTAGCCTTGTATCCTTAGAACAAATGAAGATAGGAATTTGATAAACATCTGAAACGATAGAATTTATATACTTTTAAGCTTATATCAAATTTTAATGAGTTTTGATGAAAAGTTTTTAAAATATTTAACTGTATCCACACTTTTTAGCGACCCTGTATAATATATGCCAAAACAAAGAGAATACTATAAAATTTGTAATCGCATTTGGGCATTATGGCTCCATCAAACAATTTAGAGACAGCCTTTACATATGTAATAAATACATTTTTGTCGGTTTGTCTTAGCACTGATTCTAATGCAGTCAAATAACTTCTAATATTTTCAGTTGAAAGCTGGTGTTTCTTTTGAATGTCTTGAAGTTAACAATTTCTCTTAAATAACATCGGCCTGCGCCTCGCCAAATAATATTCATTCTCATAAAATAGTCTTACACCTTGTAACATAAATAACTATTTTTTCATTTTATTTTTAAATGACGCGGGATGTTTTTTAAATTTATTATATATTGTTGCAAAGCCCCTCAGAAAAATACTTTTTTCATGTGATTTGTACTATGATTGTTTTTATAGAAAAATAAATCAATAGAGTTTTAAACTGTGTTACAAACTAACCTGTAAAGGAGCAACACCTAATTATAAAAAAAACATTATTTGTTAATTACTTTTCATAAAAATTCAGTTTGAAATTTTGCGTTCACGTGCTTGCTGGAACACCTCCATTATTCATTCTCACTATAGTTCAACATTCACTTCTTAGTATTTATTAAAAAAATATTTTTAAATTGCAGGGTGTAAGCGAAATAAGTTTTTAATTTTAACCGATGGTAGAACTCATCAAGACAAACACTTTTTTTATGTACCATTTTTTCAAAATCGCATTTATTAAAATCATTTTTTCTCCCTACAAATTGACGAGCCTTTTATGCAGTGGCGGCACCAGCATATTTTTTCGGTTGGGCGGTATCCGGCAAAATTTTTATAAGGATGGGCGAGGTGAACACTGACATAAAAACATATTTTTTTATTTTTCATTTTATGTTACTAAAAACTCATTTTATAAAGCTATGTAGGATTACAAATAAAAAAATATATAAAAAACAGTCAAAAAAAAAGTAGAATATAAAAAAACATAAAAATATATTTATTGTAAACAGCAATAAGTAAACATGTAAAATAAATTAAAATGTAGAATAAACAAATTAATAAATTACAAAAAATAATCTATAAAAATTTACAGAAGTGTTATTCTCCTATTATTATGTGCAGTGGCAAATGAATTTACTACGGTTTCTAAATCTAGTTTTTTTACAATGTTTTTTTCAACATATAAAATGCTCAAATCTGTGAGTCTACCTTGTGACATCGTGGTCCTTAAATAATCTTTTATTCTTTTAGACTACTAAAAGATCTTTCACAGCTTGCACTTGATGATGGAACTGTCATAGCAATGTGGCACAATTTGTGCATTTCGTGAAAAACTAATCTAAATTCTTGCAAAAGTGTGGCAAGTTCATTAATTGTTTTAACTTTGGTTTTGTGATTGACTTCGTATCTATCTATTGTTTTTGGGAGTAATTTAATTTCAGCTTCAATTGAAACTGTATCACAATTATAATGTTTAGCTAACGGAATAAGTGATCCAAATTTAAAAAGATAGAGTTTGATGGATTTAAAGTACTAAAACCTTTTAAAATATTTGAATTTTCTTCAAATCTACGCGAAAATTTCTGAAACAATTTTGTCAATTACAGAAAAATATAATTTAATTTTAAATTCAGTTTTTTCCGAAACGCATCTGTTTTCTTCAAGACTTTCAATTTTTTGAACTATAACCAAATGATTAAATTTTGCGGGTAGTTTTTTTGACCTTTTAGTATTTACATCATCTGATTTATGTGGCTGTCTCAACAGTGGCATTCCAAAGTTTTTCAAATTCTTCCTCCGTTCGATACGATATTAATAATTGTTTTAGGGATTCAATCATTGTCATACTTTTTAAAATATCAGTGTCGACACTTTGCAAGTAATCAGAAACGTTTCTAATTTTGGATAAGAATTCGCAAAAAACATGTAAATGAAATAAAAATGAAAAATTTATACTATTCAGTAGTTCAGTTGCTTCAGGAGATCGGTTATTATTTGCAGCTGCATATTCATTTAATAAAATTAAAATGGCAGGTAATGTTTTTTTTACAGCCAAACAACTTGATACTTGGGAAGTCCACCTTGTATCACTAAGTCTCTTTAATGCAACAGGTTTAGTTTCTGGATATAATTGCTTTTGTATATTTAAAAATCTACGGACTGTCTTATAAAAGAGTGTAAGATCGCAGGTGGTTCTGGAATTTGAATTTGTCGCATTTAATTATTTTATTTCTATGAAATTTCTGAAAAGTACCAATTTTTATCGACTCAGGCAACCAGCAAAACCATATTTTTCATATACTAACATTGTTTGCTTTTTCTGGAAAGAAGCGGCAAACTTTTAATACCTACTACGATCCTACATTCATTTATAGACAGATTGTACTATGTGCAGCACTTCCGGAAATAAATACATATAAGTTTTCAAGAACAGAGAAAAAAATATTGTAATCTCTTAAACTTTTGCAGACATCTACAACTAAATTTAAAACGTGGTTAAAGCAATGAACGTATACAGCGTGATTCTTTTAGGTCCTACATTAGAAACTTTTTAACTTCTAATATAGCTAGAGCTTTAAAATTTTGCATACGATCCAAATCGACCATTCTGAGTTTAACTAAATTATTTTCAAAATGGCTGAACTTCCGGAACTACAAGAAATTGGCGCCAAGTTTGAAATTTTAAATAGTAACCTCACATTTTTATTGCATTTTTGAATTCACCTTCTCATACTGAGTAAAATTTACCCAAGTTGTTGGTACTTATCTGTCATAGTTTTTGACATATGTCAATTTTTTTTGCTAAAATTTTCATTTGCAGGGGTTTATTTAAAATATCACAGCCCTTGAACCCTTTGCGATAAGTAAATATTTTTTTTTGCATTCGATAACCAAAGATTTAAAGAGCCTTCCGGAATTTTCAAAATTATTAACTGTCAAAATTCAAGGTTAGTATGATTTTTTTTAAATTGTTATCAAAAAACGGTTATAACTCAGTTTTTTCAAATGGAACGACCCTATTTTCTTAACGACAATCGAAAGAACATCGACATTTATGGTCACTTTTATCAACATGTCCTATACCTATCTCTCGCAGTTTTTGAAATAACTACAAAAAACGGATTTTACTTTGTAATTTTCATCGTTAATCAAGTAGGCCTTGCAAAACGGTCAACAATTGTCAAACTTTAACATTTTATTTAGTTTTTAGCTGGTTGACTGTGGAATAAACAGTAAAACAATAATATTTAATTATGGTTTATTATAACTTAGTGAATTATGTAAAATAACTCAGTCTGCCATCTAATTTTGAACTTTTTAAATGAAAATGGTGGACAAATCGAACATTTCTTTTGGGTAATAGCACAACTTTATCGTATTTTTCGAAAGTTTACTCGATTAAAAATGAAAATAATGAGCTAAAATTTTGTTTTTTGCGATTATTTCAAAAACTGTAAGAGATAGGTATAGAAATTGTTAATAAAAGTCTCCATAAAAATCGATGTTCTTTTGATTGCCATTGAAAAAATAGGGTCATTCCATTTGAAAAAATTGTGTTATAATCATTTATTGATTATCATTTTTAAAAAATCATAGTAGCCTTGTAATTTGACAGTTCAAAATTCTGAAGATTTTAGAAGACCCTTCGAACCTAAATATAAATAATATTTAAATAATAAACAATAAACTTACGGTTCTGAGTCAGCCTTTATGCTATCATCACCGCTGGTAGATTCGTCACTTTGAATACTATGCTCTAGTTCATCTTGCAGTTGTAATTTAATTTTTTTTGAACTGCTGCTTGAGGCACGAGGTTCAATATTGTCACTTAACTCACTAATCTCACAGCTAGGTGTTTCTTCTACTTGTTCAGTTTGTTTTACTTTAAAAAAATCACTGATAGTACGTTTGACACTCATATTGTTTTAACTGATCAACAAAAACCAAAAATCAATTTAATCATTTTAAATGATGCGAAACGTGTAAGGACTTCGATTTGTGCGATTTGTGTAACTCAACTCAAGTCCCAAGTGCAAGTGTGCAAGGAACTATGGCAAGAACCTCAAATTTAATAAATACATTTATTTGTTTTTATGTTTTTTCCTAGAATGTTTTATGAATGAAAGAACTCTGTACGTAACGTTCGTAAAATTCTTGAATGATCATTAGAAAAGTATATACTTATTTTTTTCCTAGAATGTTTTATGAATGAACGGAATTTTGAAACTCTAAGATTCGTAAAATTATTGAATGATTATTAGAAAAGTACTTAATTTGTAATTTTCGAAATAAAGCAATCGTTTTATAAAAGGAGAATTATTTCTTTTTTTTCCTAATATAAACAGGGTGGGCAGTCGTTTGGCCACGGAGTATTTTGGTTGGGCGCTTGCCCACCCGCGCCCACCCCTAACGCCGCCACTGCTTTTATGAAATGCTCCAACAAAGAAAAATAATAATAAATGATAGTCACAAGTCACAACCAAGGGTAACCCCCAAGCAGCACACGATAGTTTAATAAACGTATAATTAAATACACTACTAAAGTAATAATAAAGTTTACGCTCAACGTATAAATACGCGAAGAATGTCCGCCGCCTGAACGTTTATTTTCGGTAAAAGTAGAACTAAGCATTTACGTTTATGAAAACAGTGAGAAAAAGGTTTGTAGTAAACTATATTTATTATTATTGTATAAACGGTTTTACACTAATATGTAAGCATTAAAATATAGGTACAATTTAAACTTTGGATAAACGTAGATGAAATTGTTGTTATATCGGTGTTTCTTCATCGGTGTTAAAACGTTGAGGAAGGGGAGGTCCAAAAGTCCGCGGGATTAAATAAGGGCAGGGGGTATGTCCACTGGCTTATAATGTCATACTAATTGGGATCTTGTGAGTAGATCTGTCAAAGTGTCAAATCTTAATTCTCTAGCGTCATGCCTTTAGGAGATATCACTTTGCAAAGAACTCACTATTGAAGTGAAAATAAAAATCGCACTGATACAAAATTTCTTGTTCACCAAGAAAAAATTTTTCAATTTTTCAAACTAATGGAATGCAGATTCCACCTCATTTACAATGGTTTAACAAAATTTCTTTGCTTATGAAGGAATTTTGTAATGGCGCGATTTTCATTTTCTCGATCTTTTTTTTGTACCTCTAACTCAAAAATTATTACGTTTCATCCATTTATACGAAAAGTAATCGTTTTTATATGTTTTACTAACATTACGACAGATATAATATGTAGAAGATGCAGGTAATAGATATAGCAAAAACCGTAATTTGTCCATAAGAAAAACCAAAGTTGAGGGTTGTAACTCTGACATCAAGAACGCCATGGAAAAGGAAATGACAGATTTAGATCTCTTGTAAAAAAGTGCCTCAAGAATGTCTAACTTAAAAACGTCTAGTTCTTTTGGTTTTCGCTTAAAATAATTAAAACAAAAACTACAAAATTTTGATTTTTCTCAATAATTCAAAAACTAAAAATGACACATCAAATTTTCTTTCAGGTAATTGTTCAGCATAAAAATGCGCAACTTTGCCCTAATTTAACCGGCTTCGTATCTCTTATAATAACTGAGATCCCCATGGTGGAGCTCGAAAAATGGACACCCTGTATTTATTTTCCTAGCTTTTTGTGCAGCGAACTGATTACACTTTTTCACAAGACATCTAAATCTGTCATCGCCTTTTCCAAGGCGTTCTTGATGTCATAGTTACAACACTCAACTTTGGTTTTTCTTATAGACGCCATATTTAATACTTGTATTTTTGAAAAGTCTTTTTGATCTTGATTACAATGATGTATCACATGATATGAGCGAATCTTACATGCTGATAAAATTAAGAAAAAGGGGTTTTTGCAAAGAGTGCTTTGGAAAAAAACGCCAAAAATTTTGTTTAACAAACTAACTTTTGACAGTTCTATTCAATATGCGAGCAGAATTTTTATAACTTCGTTATGTTTTGTTTTGCAGAAAATAAACTTCTAGCTTATCATGTCGTTTAATTTTTAAATAAGTAATCTTGGCGGAAACGGGAACCTTCCAGATCCATATTCAATTAAACTTTTATTTGTTTAAAAACAAAATTGTTGGCGTTTTTTCCAAAGCACTCTTCGTTCGCAAAAATGCTTTTTTCCATTTTGTTCAGTACGTAAGATTCGATTATATCATGTGATACATCGTTGTAATCAGAAATATTTTCAAAAATACAAAAATCGAATATGGCGTCTTTAAGACAAACCAAACTTGAGTATTGTAACTGTGACATCAAGAATGCCTTGGAAAATACGATGACAGATTTAGACTCTTTGCAAAAAAGTGCCTGAAGAACGTCCTAGCTAAAAACGTCTAGTTCTTTTGGTTTTCGCTTAAAAAAATTAAAACAAAAATAACAAATTTCCGTTTTTTTCCAATAATTCGAAAACTAGAAATGACACATCAATTTTTTTTTCTAATAATTGTTCAGCACAAAAATGCGCAACTTTGCCCTAATTTAACCGACCTCGTATCTCTTATAATAACTAAGATTCCCATGGTGGAGCTCGAAAAACGGACACTCTGTATATGAGTTATAAATATTTGTTTACATACCTATAGAATTTACTTTTGTATTTTGTTTAATTGTAACTATGGTCTTTTATTTTCATATAATAATATGTATGTTACTTGAATTTTATGTTTTTATTTGTTTGTATCAAATACAGTGGAGTCCGTTTATAACGAACTTTTCACCGAATTTTTAAAAATATATGTTGAAGTTGATAATGACAAATCAGCAAGAGAAGTGTTAACCACTTTGCTTTATCCGAAGTGTAACCTCCGCTTTATTAGTTTTGAATGAAATTTTGGGAGCTAATAGTCATTGTCCAGTCCTGTAATTGTCTCGAATTTCATTTAGAAAAAGTCAGGTTTAAAAAATATTAATTTTTAAATTTAAGTTGAGGGAAAATTAGATTATTGCCTCTTCACACAAACAAAACTTTTTTCAGACTGTTGTCGTCAATATTTTTTAATGACGTTTTTGGAATTAATAGAAATTATTTTGCGCTATAATTGTACAAAATTTCATTGTTGAGATAAGTCGGGTTTCGAAAATATAAATTTTTGAATTGAAGTTGAAGGAAAATTAAATTTTTCTTTTTTACACTAAACATGAATTTTTTGCTCACAGTTTTAGTCGATATTTTTAAATGAATTTTTGGAAGCTAATAGTCATTGTCCAAATCTGTAATTGTTCCAAATCTCATTTAGAAAAAAAATGGGGTTCGGAAGATATGGATTTTTAAATTTAAGTAAAAAGAAAAAAATCCCTCTTGAATACCAAGTTTTAAAAATCTCTAATTCAGACAGTAAACAAAATTTAAGAATGCCGTTTTGGTTTGACTTAGACCTTCTTGTTATCTACAAACTGGCAAAATTTCAGTTAAAAATTTAAACCAAAACACTGCCAAAAACTTGGTTTTTGGAAATAACCAAAAATGGTGGTGAATGCACATTTTGAAAATTTGTATCTTTTACACTTTCAATATTTTCTAATGAAATGTTTCGAGGTGTTAAGGTAATGAAATTCAGTGGTATCTTCGCCAAAAAATTCGATACAATATTTTTATATTTTTCTATGGCTGTTCTTACTAATTTGAACTCAATGTAATAAATGTTAAAGAACTAAACTTAGGATCATATATTTGTTTAAAATTTTTGTTGGTCGCAAATTTCTTCGCCGACTAAAACTTGTGTTTTTTTTTTATTTTTTATTTTTTAGTTTACCGCTTATAGCGAACCTCGGATATAACGAACCGAGTTTGATACTTGTTCCGAGTTCGTTATAACCGGACTCCACTGTATATCAAATCTATAACTTTTGTTAAAGTCTGCTGACTCTGCTCTCTCCCCTATTTTCTTATGAGGGGTGCATTGTCGTTAGTACAGTAGCCCAAGTAGTTGAAAATGCTTTTTTTAACAGAATTTAACGGATTTTGTCTGTATACCAATTTTTAGATAATTATCATTATTAAAACTTTCAATACTTTTAATATCGAGTTTAGGCAGAACAGCCTGTATAAAATTATTACAATTTTTACTAAAAATCAGCGTAATCTTTTAATTATTATTTAAGTGACATTTTCATTATTAAAATGCAATCAGTTTCAAGGCATAAACCTGTCCCACTTTACGACATATTAGTTCATTAATCGCTTATTTTGTGAAAACAGTTTAAGGCATCATGACGAAGAATATGTTTAGTTTACTTATACTGACGATTTTTGTAAATCCCAACGTATTGACTTTGGAAATTGAAGGTAATTTATTAACAAAATTATTTTACTTTTTTTTGACAAATAAATTCAATCATAGGTCGAAGGTGTTTTGTCCAAAAGACTCACCAAGCCGGAATATGTATGAATGTTGATAACTGTGATTACGCTAAAGATTTGCTAAAGCAAAAACCGTGGAAACGTCCTCAACACTGCGGCGGATTTATTGGAATATATCCTCTAGTGTGTTGTCCTAGAGCAAGGAGTGAAATTGGTAACTCGTCATTTTTGACTTTCTTGTTTCAACCATAAAATTCTAATTTTAAAGTTTGTCAAACATTTCACCCACCTAAAGAACCCTGCATAAAACTGGAAATTTCGGGCGGCGAAAAATCCTTATCTAAGGAATTTCCACATATGGTATTAACAATGAGAATTTTATACATCAGGGTCGCTAAAAAGTATGGATACAGTTAAATACTTTAAAAACTATTCATCAAAACTTATTGAAATTTGGTATAAGCTTAAAAGTATGTGAGTTTATCGTTTCAGATGTTTATCAAATTCCTGTCTTCATTTGTTCTGAGGATACAAGGTTAACTTGATTTTTTTAAAATGGCAAGAAGGGTGAAATTTAATATTTTTTTAATATTTTTAAAAAATATTGCGTAACACATGCATATCTTATTTTATTTCATACTGGTATCTAAATTGACATATTTCGGATTATTTATGGTACAAAAAGTTGAACTTTAAAATACTAGGACTTTTAAAATTATATTTTCTACTTTTGTTTCGTACTGAGGTCATTACGATACGCCTTTTGGGTTTCGTAATATCCAACGGAGTGCTATAATAATTACACTAAAAACCAGGGTAATTTAGTTGGAAAATGATGGCAATCTAGTTTTTTGACAATTATCTGAGAGAACTGTCAGTGTCAATCGGCACCTGTTTCAAGTGATAATTTAATCAAATGAATCAAATTCGGACCTTTAGAGGCTTTTCTACCATCCCTGATACGTAGTCCCTTCGAACACCTTTCGAGTAGTGTACAAACATGACTTCAAAAGCCAGTGCAAGTAAGTAATTTGAGATTCCATTCTCCTTAGGCCAATTTTCAAATTCCGCGTATTTGCCACCAAAGCCCGTATTCGTTGAGGGGTAGATACATTGCAAAACGTCTTGGACACTTTCAGAATACATTTTACGAATAAACTAATGACGATCCACATTATTAATTTAATTTCATGACCCACGCAAATGCTGTCAACTGCCACAAAATTCCCTAAATTTCGAAATTGAATTTTTTTGTCAAAGAAGGTGCAAAGTAGAAAAAATAGTGTATGATATCTCGTTTATAAGGCATTTTGTCGCACTTACTCCATTATGACACTCCTCGCTGCGCTCGTCGTGCCCCAATTCCGTGCGTGCGACAAAATGCGTCTTATAAAACTCGTATCATAATATACTATTAAAAGTCCTAGAACCTTATAAAATTATACGTCATTATTTTATTTTAATTTAATTTATTATCGAAAATAGTAACAACAACATAACTTACTCACTAAATTTCTACTTGTTAACATAAAAATTAAAAGTGCAGTTGGTCACTTTTTTAAAAACTGTGTTAGAAAGAGCAGGGGACATGTATGTACTGTATTCTCTTCAATTACTTCGGACATAACAGACGATTCTGAGACCGACATAGAATTTACTAGATTGTAAGTTACTTTTGCTTCATTAGAGGTTTCTAGGACAGGTGTATTTAGCGTATTGGAGGTTCCAACAGGACTGCTCTCTCCCTGCAGTATCATTTATGAACATTTTTTCTTGTTTTCTATCGAATCTTCGACATATCGTTCGGCCACACTAGAGCTTTTCCATCCTCCATGTCTTTTCATTGTCACCAAATCCGCATAGAAAATTTCGACCATAATGACAAAGATTTCAACTTCTTTGACTAAAATTGTCATGATTTATTTATTTCATTTCATTATTCTCTAAGTATACTTACTTTATTTGAAAAATAAGCTAAAAGGACATTTTCATTTACAGTCAGAATGCGTTTTTCCTTCTTCCACTCACAAAACAAGTCATATTTCTTTTCGTATTGATTCCGTGATTTATTTGGCAGCAAACTCTTCTTTACACACTCAGCTTCATCGAGGATATCTTGTGGAATCTCATTTGCTTCCATTTTAATACAAAAAATTAAAAATCTTAAAAAATGATTGACACGTTTTTTAAGTTGTTATTTTTGTCATTCTGGTGTTTCGTCGCTAAGGAAATATTGCGGCCGCTTACTCATTACGAATATTTGAGCAAAATTTAAAAATTATGTTTTTATTTTAATAAATTTTTCAGTATGAAATAAAATTTTGTATTTACTTCGAACGAAAAGTGTCTTTAAAGGTACTCACTTGTAATTTCGCAAACAACAAGTTCGTACATTAAAAGTCCACTTTTCGTTCTTGATAAATAAATAACTCTTTATCGAAACTTAAAAAAAAAATATCGAACTAATAAAATTTTCAAAAATGTAAAAAGTTATGAGCCTTGGAAATGTTGTCTTTATCTATTGTTAGTTCTTTGCTGCTTGAACTTTGACCAAAAAATAAGTAAAAGTTAATAATAATTGTTAAAATAACACTATTAACTGAAAAAAAAATACATTTTAATAAAAAAAGCAAAACACGAAATATGCTACAAAAGATGTTGCTCAAAATGATTTCCATTGAGTTCTTGGCTTTCTGTCGCCATAACCACCCATCATGAAAATTTCTGTACACTCAGTTTCACTTAAATGTACTATTGTTAAACTAATTATTGCACACAAGTTTAATTTTTGACTAATATACAAGTGACAGACCGCTAATCGAGAGTAAATTTTTTGAATTTTTATTTTTTTGCCTTTTAATGAAAATAAAGGTGGGAATATGTTACATCACTAAATTCAAAAAAATGCTCTTTTAAAAATTATTAATTTTAACCCTTCGTGCCATTTAAAAAAATCCAGTTAGCCTTGTATATTCAAAATAAATAACGGTAGAAAATTAAAAAAATCTCAGATGATAGAATTTAAACGCATTTAACTGTACCCCAAATTTCAATGTGCTCTATTAAACTGTTCTGAAAATATTTAGCTGTATCCATACTTTTTAGCCACCCTGTATATTCTTGTACATGAACCTACTCTTATTTTAGGCGGCTTTAGGCTATGGCGAAAAATCTAGCATTATGTGGTTTTGTGGAGGTAGCTTAATAAGTGAAAAGTACATTTTAACAGCCGCTCATTGCATCAAAACTAAAAACTAGTAAGTCTGGTCGATGTACACCCGAAAATATGGATTATGGCTTTAACAGATAAAGTACAGTCACGCAAAATGAAAATGACGCAACCATGCATGAACTCCTAGCGTGCAGTTAGATATTTCGTTAACATTTCTTGTTTGATGGTTAGGACAAATAACAAACAAAAGAAGTTTAATTTAAATTAAATTTAAAAATTTAATTAATTATTATAGAAGCGTCATTAATTTAACACTCAATTAAATGCGTAATTAACTGATCACGTGACCAAACTGAATCAACTTGATTGGTTCATTCACGTTGTTAACTTTTAACAATTTGTAACATTTTAATGGAGCTTTCTATAAACTTGCCCTTAGAATACATTTTACAATATCTAATTCTTCGACGATTTTTTGGATTATTCTTGACAACTTTTGCGTTTCTGTATTAAAAACGTTTACAGTCCTCTACTAAAAACAACTATGTAAAACGTGTCAAGAAGCTAGAAAGAAGTAGGACTCACTCTTTGTCGGTTTCCAGCTTATTCTTGATGAAATTTCGCTTAAAAACAAACGAAATCGAGTGAGACAGGCAAGGTACAGTGACCAAAAAAGCTTTATTTTGACCCCAGAAATTTGCTTAAAAACTCATTAAAAAAGCAAAGATAACACAATTTTAACGAAATTATGTGAAATAATTGAGTTTCTGGCTGGAAAATGTGCTAAAACACACAAATTATGTAATAGATACTAAACTTAAAGTAGTGCTTTTTCGGTTTGCTCTAACGAAATCTCGCAAAAAACTGAATTTAACAACACTTGGACCAAAATTTGTTTTGAAAAATTTTTGTACAATTAATTTCTTGTTCAAAAATGGACTGAATCAAAGAAAATAAACCAAATTAAATCAATTTCGATATAATTTTGTGATTTTTTAGCTAGGAGACGAAATGGTAAGATTAACATCATTTCTAACAATACATTATGTTTGGGGTTTTATGGTTTATGGACTTAAGCGATTAAAATATACCAGAAATTTCGATTTACTGAATTTTAGACATTTTTTTGACTAAACCTTGTAAAATAAATGAGTATCTGGTTCAAAAATTAACTAAACTAAACAGGCTAAAATAATACAGTGGAGTCCGGTTATAACGAACTCGGAACATGTATCATTATATCTGAGGTTTGCTATAAGCGATAAACTAAAAAAGTGGCTTTTCAGCACTTATTTTTACTTTACATATACAATAAGACGAAATAAATCAGTATTGTAAAGAAACATGAAGGGGGTGATAGTAGAGCTCAAAAGATGTGAAAATAACTTAATTTGCGTTATCATAAATCTGTCATAAAATATTATATTGCACAACTATCAGATTCACTCTCTAATTATGTTATTCACAGGTTAGAATGTTTTCAGTAAGTAATTCAATAATTTGTTCATCAATTAACACTTCTCTTGCTGATTTGTCATTATCAAGCCCAACATATTCCTCAATATTCGGTGGAAAGTTTGTTATAAACGGAAAATTGTATCATATTTTAAGTCTAATCTAGTTCGTTATATCTGGAAGTTTGTTATAAACGGTTTCGCTATAAACGATAAAAAAATACATTGAGCTTATGGAAAGATTTTCGGTGCTTGGAAACTAGAATGTTATATACGGAAGTTCGTTACGTTACAAGCGGGTTCGTTATAACTGGACTCCACTGTATCAACTTCAATCTGAATTAAATTTCTACACATTATACAAATTAATTTTTTTTTGACCTTTCCTCAAACTATGAAAACGTTTTATAAGTGAAATATTAAAATAGGATATTAAATGAAATGTCAAACTTCTCTTAAAACTAGTTTGTGATTTCTAATTTCAAGGTCAAGGGATCGTAGTTGCGCAGTAGGCGTTCGTTTATGATTGTGTCATTTTCATTCTCGGTGACTGTACTTTTATCACCAATCAATTACTTAATAATTTAAGCGAAAAACTTTTTCTTCCGAACTTTTTATTCGTTATAATTAAAAAAGCAATTATTTTCTTAGTGGTATGGTCAGATGGGTGCGCCTCGGTGATCTAGATTTAGAAACGGACAAGGATGACGCCCAACCCCAAGAATTCACTGTAATGCAAACCCATATCCATCCAAAATACAAAGCTCCAAGTCACTATCATGACATTGCTTTAGTGAGATTAGATCGTTCGGCGCGATTTAGCGACTATGTCCAACCTGCATGTCTTCACACTGAAAGGCCAGTTCCACGAGATATGAGTGTCACAGGCTGGGGCAAAGTTGAGATCGCTGGAAGTCCAAGCAGTCATTTACTCAAAGCTGATATTTACTACGTTAATCACACGACTTGTGCTGCGGCACATTCCAGTGTTAAGCAAACCAGACTTCCTAATGGAATTCTAAACGATATTCAATTATGTGCTGGACACCCTGAAGGAAGAGACACTTGTCCAGTACTAATAACTGTTTTTTTTTTAATATTTGTTTTACTGTTATTGCTATTGCAGGGCGACTCTGGCGGTCCACTTCAGTACAAAATCTACAAATTGTCTCCACATTTTCGGATTGTTGGAGTTACGTCATTTGGCATAGCTTGTGGTATTTCTACAAGTGCAGTTTATGTAAGAGTGTCAGAATATAGCGAATGGATTGAAGATATTGTGTGGCCTTCCAAATATTTTGACCCACATGGAGGATTATAAGTAATCAGTTATTTATTCTTGCAACAAATTGGGCTTGGTATAGGATAAGTAAATATTGTATTCCTCTCGAAAAAAACTGAAATTGTAATTATGTTATGAAATTGATCTTGAATAAAACCTACATATGGAATCATCCTCGTATTAATAACAAAAAGTTTAGCTCCGGAAATATTGATTTTTTGATGTAAAAGCTGCAAAAGGAACATGTTTATCTGAAACAAGGAGTTTGTAAACTTTAATCAAAATTGGAACGGAAACATTTGACAATAGTACTACTGATCAAAGCTTGTGATTTAGAAATTAAGTTGGCAACATCGAATCATGTGAATGTAGAAGATACGAAAATGGTCAAATTTCAAATATTTTGCATCAACGTTATTCGATATTTCCAAATTAACTAAAAACTTCACAAAATCTGAAAATTGGCAAGTCACTGTGTTGCCAACTTAATTTAAAAGACTCTATTAAACGTTGCCAATATAATTTCAAACTCATTGCGAGCCACTTTATCGAACAGAATGTACATACGAAAATTAGTACGTCTCTTGATTTCTGCCCTTTCAATATTCAGCACTGGCAACTTAATTTTAAAATTAAAACTACAATTTAATTGTAAATTAAATTTAAATTATCTAATTAAAATCTAATTAAAAAAATTAAACTAACTCCGGGACAATTTACAGAACGTACAGAAGGTATGAAAATTGGTAAGTATTAGCTATTTTGCCTACACCATTCTATGTTGCCAACTTAATTTCAAAATTACAAGACAAGTTGTCTCTGCATTAATCAGTGTTGCCAAATGACTTTTAAAGTTACAGTGGGACACTTTACACACTATGCTAAAGATATGAAAATTGGCAAGTTCCAAGTTTTTTGTTTCTACATTGTTCGGTGTTACCAGCTTAATTTCAAAAATATTATTTAATGCTGCCAATGGTTGACCATTTTGCCGAATGTACAGAAGACATGATAATTGGCAACTCTCAGATAGTACCTGCAAAATTCAGTGCTGTCAATTTAAGTTTAAACTCATAGCGAGATACGTTTTTTGTCTTTTGTTAAATGAGTACGTGTTTAAAACAAGGACTGTACACCAAATTTTAGAAAAATTGGATAAGAATTATTTGAGATAAAAAAATGAAATCTGTATTTTAGGGGCAACTTTAGGGGCTGTATTGCCACAAGAATTTTTTTTTTTTAAATTAAAAATATGGGTCCATTTAATTTTAATGCTCAATCTACACGACCTCTCGGTAATGTTGCCAATTTAATTGGGCTATTTTATACAATCTACCGAAGATATATGAAAGTTTTGAATACTGTGCCTCTACTTTACTCTATGTTGCCAATTTAATAGCCCATTTTACATAACCTACAGATGATACGGAAACATGTAGCCAATTTAATTTTAACATCATAGCAGGGCAGCAGGCCATTTTGCAGAACATACAGAACATATGAAAACATTGGAAATTTTCACATTTTTTGGCTCTGCAATAATCAGTATTTCCAAGTTAATTTCAATGGGACAATTAAATTGACAAGTTTTGCATTTGCTGTCTACATTGTTCAGTGTTGCAAACTTAATTTCAAAAACCATTAATCAATGTTGCCAATTTAATTTAAAGCGGGCCACTGAAAGATATGAAAAAAATTGGCAAGTTTTAGTGTTGCCACCTTAATTTTAAAGATTCTTATTATTTAATGTTGCCAATTTTAGCATCATGGCTATCTATTTTACCGAATATACAGCAGATATGAAAATTGGCAACTCTCAGATATGTATCTGCACAATTCAGTGCTGCCAATTTAATTTTAAACTCATTGCGAGATACATTGAAATTGGCACGTCTCTCGGATTTTGTCTCTTCATTATTCAACTTAATTTGCCAACTTAATTTCAAAATTGAAACTCTTATATGCAGAAAATATGCAAATGTATGTTTTGTGTCTTTTGATACTATATTATGCAATGTTGCCAATTTAATTGGGCTATTTAATAGAATCTACAGAAAATATATAAAAGTTTTAAACACCGTGTTTCTAGTTTACCCTATGTTGCCAGTTTAATACTAATGTCACAGTGGGCGATTTTACAGAACATACATGAAAATTAGCAAGTCTCACATTTTCTGTCAATACACTGTTCAGTCTCGCCAACTTAATTTCGAAGACTTTATTTAAATTTAATGTCATGGCGGGATATTTTGTAGAATATACAGAAGATGTGCAAGTTGACATTAGATATTTTGTGCTTATTACAAGTACCTTTATAGAACGTACAGAACATATGAAAATTGGCAATTGGCAAGTGATCCTAAGTTAATTTCAGCGGGACACTTTAAACTGACAAGTTTCACATTTGCTGTTTACATTGCTCAGTCTTGCCAACTTAATTTCAAAAACATTAATCATTGTTGCCAAGTCAATTTAAAGCGGTCACTTTACACGATATACAAAAAATTGGCAAGTTTAATGTTTTCTGTTCCTACATTGTTTAGTGTTGCCACCTTAATTTTTATACAGAAGATATGGAAATTGGCAATTCTCAGATATTGTGTATATGCAAAATTCAGTGCTGCCAATTTAATTTTAAACACATGGCATGGTACTTTACCCAATATAATGAAGATACGAAAATTTGCACATCTCTCGTTTTTTTGTCTTATGTGTGTTGCCAACTTAATTTCAAAATCAAAACTCTTAGAGAATATACAGAAAATATGCAAATTGATGTCTTGTGACTTCTGGCTCTACATTATTTAATGTTGCCAATTTAATTGGGCTATTCTACAAAATATACGAAAAATCAAAACTTGGTAAGTCCTAGGTATTTTGTTTCCAACTTAATTTCAAAATCACAAGACATCAGTTTACAGAATATACAGAAGATATTATGCAAACTGAAAAGTTTTGAACATTGTGTCTCCACTTAACACAAAGTTGCCACTTCAATTTTAATGATACAGCGGACTATTTTACAAGATATACTGAATATTATACAAAAAATGTGCAAGTCTTTGATTTTATGTCTCTACATAACTCAATGTTGCCAATTTAATTTTAAGTCTGAAGATATAAAAACTGGCAAATTTCACTTATTTTTTACTAGGTCTCTAAATTAGTCAGTGTTACCAACTTAATTTCAAAGACATTCTTTAGTATTGCCAATTTAATTTTAAAGAACACTTTACAGAACATACCCCACGTGTCCCACGTTTTCTGTATTTACAGTATACAATACTGCCAACTTAAGGTGCCGAAATATAGATTTAAAATTAAAAAAAAAAATTAGTTTTAAATTAACTTCATCAATTTATGAAATCTTAGTTAAAATATGTGTTTTTATTAAAGCTTGAATTGGAAAATGCTTTCGTTCCATCTTACGTAAAATCGCTTTTTATACTTCTCGTCTGACCAATTTGTCTTTAATCATTGATGATTTAACTAATGTTTGTTTGACACGATTTGCCTAAAATATCAAGTGCAGTTATTGAAAACAAGTATAAATACTTACTGAAAGCACTGTTTTTTCTATTTGCACTATAACTAATATAATTTTTATAAGTATGGTAACTGACCATATGAGCATTGTAATGTCGGTAGCAGTAACAGCTTCGTAATAAATATGAAAAATGACCATCACAAATGTAACTGAAAACGGTACCACCAATTGTATTGCAAGTACTTGATTTAGTTCCAAGACCAGATCGTAAACATTATAATAGATTATTCTTGAAGTCGAAATTACTTCAACGGTTAAATCAGAGTGTTTGATCTTTTTATTTATGTGGTAATAGATATTATCAATAATTGCGAAAAGAGTGTATGTTTTTGCAGTCATTGAAACCTGCATCATGTGCACTCCGAAGTAATATACAAACAGGAAACCTAATTGAATGTTTGTTAAGCCCACGAGCCAAAATCTCTGCATTGTTAAGAAATGAAAATATATGTAACAAGTGGCTTCCAGTGCAATTATAAGTGTCGAAAAATTTCGTATTTTTTTATAATCCAAGTGTATATTATTCCTTCGCATAAACTTATCAACTGCATAAAAATTCTGCAGTACATTCAATAGTTTTCCGCTACGAAGTGTTTCCACAAAATAGTTTACAAAAACTATGGATCCTATCGTCATGTAAAATACTATAACATAGAGCATATCCATTATTGTTCCATGTGATGCCATTTCAACAAATTGCAACAAATCTTTGATGGCGTAGCACATGAATAATATCTGATATGTGCAGATTAGTACATTACATCTTTCGGAGTATTTTATTTTGGTTTTAGTTTTGAGTTTGTCAACCCAAAACAGCAACAGGCCGTTCATTCGTAAAAACAAGAGTAAAGGAAATAGTGCAACCACAATATTCATCTTTGATCGACTACTCATTTTTTGGCTACATTGGATTTGGGTTAAGCGATAAATTTAATCATTTATTGTTTATCCGAAATCATAAAAAATTTTCATTTGCCTAAATTGAGACAAAGTAAAAGTGAATTTAAACTATCGTGTCTAATAATATATAATTCATGTTATGTTATTTGTAAAATTGCCTCATAACTTTTATGAAAACGTAACGAAAACAAATATAAATCGATGCACTACTTAATATGTTAAATATAATAAATAAGGGTTTGGAGTTACAGAAAACGCAGTTTTTGTTTGGGTTTCAAAATGTCTTATTTCTATTGTAAAATAGTGATTCTATTGAATAGTATATTTTATAATTATTAATAAAACGTATTTGTAATGACAATAGAAGGTAACGAATGGTTTTTAATTAATAACAATTTATTTTTCAAATTGAAAAAATTGAAAACTGGATTAGATAATGAAAATTTTATATTAACGAAATCAGAAAAAATCGTCGTCTTAGACAAAATTAAGTGATCTGAGTAATTTCAATGCGATCTGGCTAAGAATCGTTGGAAATCAACTTATTTTAACGAAACTGACACAAAAAGATCGTTTTTTCCGCCAAAGTAAGACATTTAGACCTGACCTGACCTGACCTGAGCTCTATGGTGTATCCTGAGTGGTCTGGTTCTTATTCTTTAAGCAAGGAATGGTTATCAATTAGGAAACTGTTGTGAAAATCGGTGTTTTCGTTTAAAATGAGAAAGAAATAAGAAAAAACACAAGAAATTATTTAGCAAAATAGTTTTTCAATTAAAACCAGGCAGTTTAATCTATTCTCAGTTTTGTATTTTATAATCTACCAAATAGTTAGTTGTAGTCGCTTTTACTTCTACTTCTTTTTTCTTATACGTTACCTTTTTATACTTATGTTCAACTTGAAGTAACTTGACCTGACCTGACCGGACTTGTGTAAAACACTTTGTAATGTCTTTGTATAGTGAATACAGGATGCTCAAAAACCAGTGCAACAATTCAATGGTATGTGGTAGAGAAATTCTTACATAAAAAGATAAAAAATAGTAAAAAATCTATGTATTAAAGCTATTGATACATAACAAATTTTAAATAATTAATACGTACTAACGTTGTCTAACAATCGCGATCGCAATAGAATTTGATCAACACTTAAAATAAATTATTTTTTAAACGGTTCCCTAGGAAATATTATCCAGTGTTGGCATACTTAGAAATTTTGTATTTTTGATTAATTTTCTGTTGTTTTAATTCAAAAAACTGCTATAGACTGACGGTTTAAAAAGATTTATTCTTCATTGTGTGAGGGAACAATTATTTAGTGAGAAACGAAACCATTAAAAAATAATGGAAACTGAAGAAGTTAACAACATAAGTTTGTAACTGCAGATTTTTTTAAATTTGACATTAGGAATTTTTTGAAGATTTTTTCCGTAATCTACACATGAGTTGGTGCGCCAGTTTTTGAGCACCTTAGGTATATGAATAAAATAAATATGATGAACAAGTCAAATTGCCTTCTTTATTTTGGCTGAAAACATAATTTTTGCACTAGTTTTGTAGCAATACAAAGTTTTTTTTAATGATACCGTGCGAATCTGCTTAATAAAGTACATTTTTACTGTATACCAAAAATTAATAATTAGAGAGCGTTGGAGTTAGTGATGTTTTCGCTGAACCAGGAGGTGATTTTCGCGTCGGCCATGACTTTCACGATCAGCCCGCGGTCGCCTAAAGATTTGCAATTAGCATAAATTATTACAAATGCGAAGGAGAAGGAGAAGGAGAAGCAGAGGAAAGCGAAGGAGAAGAAAGAGAAGGAGGATGATCAGAACAAAGAGAAAGATGAGAAGAAGAAGGAGGAGCCAAAGGAAAAGGAGAATGAGCAGAAGAAGGAGGAAGAAGAGGAAGAAGCATCTGAAGGAGAAAAATGAGAAGAGGAGAAGCATCTGAAGGAGAAAGAAGTAAAGAGGAAGAACCTTTTGAAGAAGAAAGAGGAGAAGAGGTAGAACTATCTGACGGAGAAAGAAGAAAAGGGGAAGAAAAGAGTGAAAAAATGAAGGAGCATAAGAAGCAGAGAAAAGCGAAGGAAAAGAAGGGGAAGGAGGATGACCAGAAAAAAGAGAAAAAGGAGAAGAAGAAGCAGGCGAAGGAAAAGGGTAACGAGCATAAGAATGAGAAGAAGGAGAAGCCGAAGGAAAAGGAAAATGAGCAGAAGAAGGAGGAGGACGAAGAGAAGAGGAAGAAACTTCTGAAGGAGGAAGATGAGAAGAGGAAGAAGCATCTGAAGAAGAAAGAGGAGAAGAGGGAGAAGAATCTGAAGGACAAAGAGGAAAAGGGGAAGAAGGATCTGAAGGAGAAAGAAGAGAAGAGGACGAAGTCTCTGAAGAAGAAAGAGGAGAAGCGGAAGAAGCATCTGAAGGAGACGTGATTTTTTTTACAGAATGTTTCTACAAATTCTTATAACATTAAGTTCGAATAAATTGAAATAAAATCACTGAGTTTTTATTATTTTTATATATTTTATTGTTGTTTTGTTAAAAATAATTGACATTAGACCCAAAACAATTAAGTTTGTTTGTTGTAATAGCTCAGCTTTTGTAGTGCACATGTAGTTGTAGTACTCAAATTCTAATTAGCTTTTAATTTAATCTTTGCCAAATAGAGAAATAGATGTCAACTTAATTTGAATTAGTTTTGGACAAAACATTATTCTTTCAGAATGTCATTACTCATTAGAAATAATAAAACTTTTATTTCATTTAATAAATTAATGTCTCCTAATCTCATTACTAAATGTCAGATTTTGATGTGATGTAGGTACTGTCACTTATTACGTAACAAGTGTCGGTCGAGCCTAATTAACTTGTCTACACTTTTTTCAATAAAAGTTACGATGGAAAGAGAAAAATTTTGTATGTAATTTGTTATGAAAAACCTATTATTGTTTAACTCTTATAATTTGCAAATCTTGTTCGGTGCGCTCACTCGATTTGGCAAACAATATGCTTGTTAAACGAAATCGGATTTATTTTATAACTGATTACGTATTATAAGAATTTGTAGAAATAAATTCTATGCATAAGGAAACAAAAATATTTCACAAAAAACGCTCATTTGTGTATTATTATTATTATTATTATTATTAGAGATAAACTAAAAAATACTTGTAAGTACTTTTAAGAGACTCACTCTGTATCTTGTTTGTCGGTTATAAATTATCTCTGGAAAGTGTTCTCTGCTTTACATATGTTAATTTTCTTTTTAAATAATACTTCAAGCAATAACAACCATAATGCCATAAAGCATCCAATAGCAAAAATTTCTACAGAAAAATAAATATCGACAATTCCAACGCTTTTAAAACTACCTCCTTTGCCCACACACTGTGGTTTCTTATAATAAATTCGATTCACTTGCCGATGACGTATTCCACTTTCATAGATTTTTCTAAAGCTAAAATGATGCGATTTTAACCATTCTGTATCATTACTTAAGTAACTCACCTAACTTTGACAATCTCTTTGTAGGGCGAATGTTTCCTAATCGTAATGCTTGGATACAAAACATTCAAATAATCGATTTCAATCAAGCCGCATTTTTCATGTTCCTGAAACGTATCCATAATTTGTTTATAACCAGCTGTTGTTTCAAGATGGAAGGCAAAAAACTCATCTTTCACCTTCCCAATCCCCATTTCTGTCGTCATAAAATTCGATTTTTGATTCTTGGGAGCGACTTTTTTTTCATAAATTGATTTTCTTGTAAATTCGGTTTGCATCTAAATCTATTAATTGAAAACAGTACCTAATGTTAAAAACGTGGCATTACCTCAAAGTAGTGGTGACTGTATACCACATCTTCAACCCCTAAAGTTATTTTTGAATTGAGTAAGTCTTGCAATGTTTTGATATTTGCGGACGTTGATTGTAAAAGCACAACAATGTTAGCCGAATACGAAGTGTACAAAAACATCAAGGCTAAGAATACGATAAAAACAGCAATTCGTCCAGAGATAGTTTTGGGCTCGGTTTCTGATCCCTGCTGGGTTATGGCTTCAATTTGGAGCATAACAACGTCAAAGAATCTTGGTTTGATGTTGTCAATGTTGTTTCGCTTTTTTAAGGCGTTTTCGTACTTACTCTCACACAGAACAATCAAATACATAATTAAAACTGTAACTCCAACAGTGAAATACAGGCAGTACCAAACATTTGTATCGAAAGGTAAAGTGAAGAGATTGTTTACGTAAGATAGAGGCGGTGCTCTTAGGATAAATTTTAAATCACTTGGTGTTGTTACCGAAAGATAGTCAACAACACTCATTCGATCAACTGTGTAGAAGGAGACAGTACCTCCAATTTCAGCAGTACCATTTTGTATATCTCCAAACATTCCTCCAACAAAATGCGTTTCGTTCGCTCCTTTATAACCCCAAGAAGAGCGTTGTATGAATTTTTTCGTACAATTGAGCATCTCAAGCATGGGATAAACCATAGCAAAACTGAGTTTATTGAAAGCATCAATGTGTCTAAACCGATAGTTTTCAACATCAAATGGATAATTGGGTTTAGTGGACACATACGAAACCGTTATGTTTACACCACTCAGATCTGATCGATTTCGAGTTGGTATAAAGTGATTATAATACTCAAAACCATTAGAAAACACTCCAATTTCGTTAAACTTGATTGTTTCGTTTGGTGCACGTTTATAGCAAAGTTTTAGGTAAAAACGACCGTTTGAAATTGGCGAAGCCACTGCAAAGTTACTGTCCAAGAGCAGATCATTTGCATTAACAGTAAAATTTTTATCGAAGACTAGCCATTTGTTTGGAGCTTGTAGTAGTTTCAAATTTTTGGCCTAAACTAAGTTTGTAAGTTTTGGTAACACCAAAATTTACTTACGTGAACAAAAAGTGAATTGAATTGTGGACACATTGTGTCAGCAACTAAAAATGTGTGTGGCGAAAGTTTGGTTTGATTGATTTTCCAGTGATTTCTGAGCACATTTAAAACAATTTTTTTCTCTGCCAGTTCTTTACTTGCTGTTAATATTTTTCCTAAAAACGAATTATTTTGTTACTTTTGTTGTTTTAATAACTTACGTTTATTCCAGCAAGTGAATAGCGTCACGTGTTGGGGATATCCTTGGTTTTTCACATAATTTGCTATTAATTTTACTTCAGCCAAGTTTTGTAATTTAGAAAGATATAAGTTTGAAAGTAACAAATAGTACAGCAAGTTACGAGACATGGCAGGTCATGGTGAATTTTTGTCTAAGGGAAATTCTTTTATACACTGATAAAGTGTACCGAATTATTACAAAATTATGACAAAATTACATGTTTGAGTTGCTTCGATATGTGAGTTCAGGAGAATTAATAGTTAAAGCAAGATTTTACGTGGAAACTAAGAAATGTTCAATCTTGAATTTTTGATACCACATTTTTAACTTTCTTTTGACGTACATATTCAAATGAGATCGATACGAAAATAAACACAATAATGTTAGAAATTATACACGGTGTCCCACGAACGAGTGCAAATATTTTAACCATAAATTTAAAATTAAAAACTAATTGATACGTATTTTTTATTTTTTCAAAAAAAAATTTTGTTTTCGATTTATTAATTTTTAAAATAGCCCCCGAGAAAGACGTTTATTTGTAATATCTTGAAAAATATTGAACCAATTTTTATGAAATTTGGCATGCGTACATTATTTTTATTTGTCATATGACAGTAAAATTTGCATTTATGTAGGGTGCCCCAAAAGGGGGCTGTGGATGCCTCTTGGAATAACTAGTCTTATAATTTTTTAGCACAAATTAACCTTGCCCTAATTTAACTGACCTCGTATCTCTTATAATAACTGAAATCCTCATGGTGGAGCTCGAAAAACGGATACCCTGTATATAATATACTATTATTTTAGAAAAAAATTGCTAGGAGTCAATGAAAATTATATTATTTTACCCAGCTTTCAACCAGAGATTCATTTGTACTTATAAGAACTTTTTACAATAACCAGTTTTGGTTAAAAGTAAGTAATGTTATTTCTGTCTTTCTCGAGCATTTTAGTACGTTTTAGAAAGCTTTATTTTGTCGAGATTATGTTGGAAGAGAGCGAAAAATCATCAATTTAAATCCAAAATTATTTTATTTTTGTCTCTTTTGTTTGAGCACGTTATAAACCCAGCTAAGATTTTAAGTTTAGAAATGTGGCGAAAACAATCCGAAAAAATCACCAAATTAAGTCGAAAGTTTTACAACTTTTGTCTTTTTTTGGTGTTTAGCACGTTTTTCAGTCAGAAGAATCAACAAGATTAGGCCAAAAAAATGTATTTTGAAATTTGTTTTTCTGACTAGTCTTAACACACTATACTAAGCCCCGGTTTCACCAACTTTGGCTAAATCTAATTACTGGTTAAAAACCGTCGTTACTGTGATTATTATTCTACTACATTGCTTATCTCTCAAAAAATTGCTTTAAAACTGGATGAAAAACCATCAAATTTGATCGAAATCGATATTAATTTTATCTTATTTTATTAGTCAATTTTTTACTTTTTTTCAAGCTTGTAAACACGTTTTTGAGTTACCTACTTAAATAAGTCCAGCTTAAAAATTACCTAATTTAGAATTCAAAAATAACATTTTTAATTTTTGCGTGTTATTTATAGTAGGGGTGTTTTTTTTAATGCAGAGACGTAAATATTCCGCAAAAATGGTCAATAAGCAAAAAAAATTAATTATTCTTCAATTTTGTTCATTAATTTGAAATGGTATTTTAAATAAAATGAAATAAGAATCTGTGTTTTGCTTAACTTAATAATTTAAAACCTATTTTGTATTAACTGAATAATTAATAAAATTTGCAATCAAATTAACAATTTTTTTTTTGGAATAAGAATGTGAAAATTATTTTATTTGTTATTTATCCTAACCAACCGTTAATTAATAATTAAATAATTAAAGTAGAATATTAGAAAAACTGATTCACAAAGGTAATGGAAAGGATTTAAAATAAGGAAGGAAAGAATAAAAACAAAACACTTAAAACATAGTACATAATATTTATTTAAATTACAGAACCATAGTCCTATTTTTTCAAGTCAATTAGTTTTTAACCATATATGTTTCTATAAATAATTCTAGCACAGATAAGTTTAATGATTAACGATTAGTTACTATGGTGCCTGTGCACTTTACTAAAGGTGGAATAACGCATTCGCATTTAACTTTCTCAGCATGTCTTCCATAAGTATCCGTGAAATTTTTTCGCTCAAAGGTCTGTCCAACTTTAACTATTTTATCTCCAAATTTACACGAGTGTTCTAAAACCATTAAACGTTTTTAACAGAAAAAGTAGTTATTTATAACGTTTTACCTGACTTGCCTTCACCTGTAATAACTTCGGATCCATCAGCTGAAAAGATTAACAAATTAAAACAACAACACTTCCAACCTTTACTGTCGTCTTACGACAAAGCCATCCATTCGGACAACACAAAACCTGATCTTCTTTTGTACTCGAATCAAGACTGTAGAATGGAGCACAAGAATTTTGACTGTACATTCCATCATGTCGAAGTTGTACACCACACCATCTTCTGCGACAAAACGGTGCTTCAAACTTACCACTGAAGCCTTTTTGACACACACATTGCAAACAGGTGTTTTTAGGGTAAAACTCTTGACCCTCTTTGTATTCTTCACCGTCCACTACGCATTTTGGTACTTCATCAAACGGAGCTGAAAAGACCGATTTTGTTTAACGAGCATAATATTTGCCAAAACGAGGAAGTTTCCAATTTTTCAAAATGTTGTTATTTATTATCAGCATAACAGTAAGTACTCAAATCAAGAAATTAAATGCAAAAAAAATTAATTCAAAAACTTTAAAAATAACAAAAGTATAAACTTTTTTGTCTGCCGATTTGCTTTGAGCTTGCTGACGTCACGCGGCATAAACTGTTCACAAGGTATCGGCGATTTACACACTACTGTTCCTTTCGGCATTGTGTTAAGATCTCTGGATAATTTTATTAACTTAAAGAAATAATTTTTTTTTAGGGCTAATAGTTCATTAAACATTCATAAAAGATCTAGAAGTGCAATAGATAAATGGAAAAATTAAGGAATGGCGATGGAATTTTGGAAACATGTTAATTTTAAATTTTAACAGGCGGCAGTGGACAGCTGAGTCAAATGTGCCGCATGACGTCACACCTAGTGAGACCTGTAAAGCGCGGAATCTGTCAAATTTTGAACTTTGAGGTCTTATAACTTTTTATTTTGGATTTTGAATATAAAAAAAATGAAAAGTACTATTAGTTTTGCAATTATGAAGACTATTAATGGTATTAATTTCAAAAAAATGGAAACTTCCTTATTATAGGCTATACAGGATGATTCATTTAGGGTCTACATTAGAAACTTTTAACTTCTAATATAGATAGAGCTTTAAAATTTTGTTTACGATCCAAATCCACCAATCTGACTTAAAATAAATTATTTTCAAAATGGCTGAACTTTCGGAACTATGTGAAATTGGCGCCAACTTTGAAATTTTAAATGGTAAACACCTATTTTTATTGCATTTTTGAATTCGCCCTTTGAAACTAGGTAAAATGTATTTACCCCAGTTGTTAGTACTTATCTGTCATAGTTTTTGACGTATGTACCAATTTTTTGTGCAAATTTTTATTTGCAGGGGTCCATTTAATTAAAGTACTACAGCTCGTGAACCTTTTAAAATAAATAAATAAATTTTTTTTGCATTTGACAACCATAGGTTCGAAGGGTCTTCTAAAGTATTTAGGATCGTCAACTGTCAAATTTCAAGTCTACTATGATTTTTTGAAAATGATGATTAAAAAATTATTATAACAGTTTTTTTTTAATAGAATGACCCTGTTTTTTCAATGGCAATCAAAAGAACATCGATTTTTATGGGGATTTTTATCAACATCTTCTATATCTATCTCTTACAGTTTTTGAAATAATTGTAAAAAAACAGAATTTTTGCGTATTATTTTCATTTTTATTCGAGTAAACTTTCAAAAAATACGATAACGTCGTTGTGCTGTTAATTCTAACTTATAAGAATTGTTTGATTTGTCCACCATTTTCATTTAAGAAGTTTATAACTCGAGAGTAGACTGACTGAGTTACTTCACATAATTCACTGAGTTATAATAAACCTTAATTAAATATTATTGTTTTATTGCTTTTTCGATAACAAATCGGCTAAAATGTTGAAGTTTGACAATTGTTGACCATTTTGCAAGACCTACTCGATTAACCATGAAAATTACAAAGTAAAATCCGTTTTTTTGTGTTTTTTTTTTCAAAAACTGTAAGAGAGATAGGTATAGGACGTGTTATAAAAGTCACCATAAATGGCAATGATCTTTCGATTATCGTTAAGAAAATAGGATCGTTCTATTTGAAAAAACTGAGTCATTGTCGTTTTTTGATAAATCATTTTGAAAAAATCATGCTAGCCTTGAATTTTGACAGTTGACAATTTTGGAAATTTTAAAATGCTCTTCGAACCTTTGGTTATCGAATGCAAAAAAAAATTCACTTATTGCTATTGGTATTGCAGAGTTCAAGGGCTGCGAGATTTTAATCACAGCATGCAAATAAAAACAAAACAAACAATGGCATATGTCAAAAACTATGACAAATAAGTACCACAACTTGGGTAAATTTTAATGAGTTTCAAAAGGCGAATTCAAAAATGCAATAAAAATGTGTGGTTAAAATTTAAAATTTCAAAATTGACGACAATTTCTCATAGTTCCGGAAGTTCAGCCATTTTGAAAATAATTTAGTTGAACTCAGAATAGTCGATAAAATCGTAAAGCTCTAGCTATATTAGAAGTTGAAAAGTTTCTAATGTAGGCCTTAAAAGAATCATGTAGAGTAAACAAATCAATTATTCTCGATCGTTACCGAGTTACGTAACGAAATTCATTACATCACTAGTTATGTAATAAGTTACATCACACAAAATTTGCGGTAACTGGATTAGAAAAAAAATTGTGCAAAAATATTCTTACGACAAATTTGTCCCTCTGAACAGCAATAATCCAACGTGTATTTTCCATAACACCCTTTTTTGAAGGGTCTTCCTAGCTCTTCAGCGCACTCCATAACTGCACACGTGAACGCAGCTCTATAATAGAATTTTTAGAAATAACAGGAGACATTGCTTTTATAAAATGCCTGTTTTCGGTTGTTTGGCAAAAACATCCAGCATCACATGAAGGATCTGATAAACTACTGTTGACCTCTTCACGATTTTGATAGGCTCTACCACGAAAATAACACTGATCTTTAGATGGTTCTAGCCCTTTACAAGAATAATGTGTTGGACACCTGGATGCATTGTCGTATTCAGGTGTGCATCCGAAATCTTCGTAGATCAATGTTCCGTAAATATCGCAAGTGCTATCACCTTAAAGCAAATCACAGCTTAGAAAGGAAACTTTTAAAAAATAAATTACCTGCAACTGGTGTTCCTATTGTAAAGTACAGAGAAAACGATTGCAGAAACAATATCAAAACCAGTTTCATTTTCGTTCTATGTATGTGCTTGAAATGAAGATGGAGATCTCTTAGTCAGAAATAAATACAAATGAATATTAACGCTGAAGGAAGTTGTTATGTCGTAATGTTGTGGACCGAAACCGATATCCAGATGCATTTTATGTAAAAATTATTAAAACATGTTTATATTTATTATTTATCAGTGGTTCTACATAAATATTTATATTTTCAATGAGAAACTTGCACCATGATAAATTTGTAATCATTTTATTTGCGAAACAATTATTTGGCGCATCAATTATCTAATTAGAATATTATGTAAGTTAAAAAGAATATTCGAAACATATACTGTTTTTAAGTATTTAGTCACTCAAAAAAACAAATGTCACTTTGTTTTTACACCAATCAAACTTTGGGATTTTTTTACAAAAAAACAACTAAGCTACCAGAGTAGTTAGTTGCTTAGTAGATTGTCAAGCTCGTAGGTCCGGTCAGGTCAGGTTGGTTCAAAAACAGTTTTCTTTGTTGATGGAAGCAAAAACAACATCACAAACAGAAAATTATCAAGGTCTCAGAAAAATATTTTACAACATAAAGACATGACTCGTCTTTAGGATTTTTCTTAATATGCATGAAGTCCTTTTACCGTTTGAGGTGTTCATAATTAGTTGTCAGGAATTGCTTGAACGGTCGTTTACGATTCTATGATTCTAATCTATCTATCTTTTTATTTACTAACTACCCAAAATCGTTGGATTTTTTGAGGGGGTGAACAACCTAGGGAAGACTATTTAATTTTTCAAAAGTGTGTGAAATTAATACTTCAATCACCCAGTAGTGTAAATTAGGGTTATAGTTTTATATTATTAGGAAAGTTCTGCTCGATAAGATTCACACTTGCGTATTAATGTTCTTAACCTAAACATATTATATTTCATATCGAGCGCGATATTATCCTTGAAGAGCTTGAATTATGGGATAAAGATAAACATTTACACAAGCATTAGCATGGTGCAAACATGTTACATACCAAAAGCTGGGGTAAAGATAACATCAAATTAGTCTTAAATTTGCGTCTCCCTTATTGAATGAATGTAGATTCTATATCTTATTTGGTCGTTGTTAATTATGATATGTATTGAAATGTTGAGTTTCCTTATTATTAATTTCAAAATAATTATCGTTTTAATTATCCTGCTTTTACAAAATTACTGGCATTAATAATAACTGTTAATTCCTAATTGTTTAGTTAAGACTTTGTATATTGTTAATCTATTTTGATTCGCAGTTGTAAAGAGATTTTTCGTTTAATCTTACATATCAGTTATTTTTTCTATTTCCTGTTTTATTATAATTCATTAAATTGATTTAGAAATTATTCGAGTTTTTAGGACTGCAAATCCTCTCCTGAAATTGGTTGTTTTCACAAATCATCCGTGTCCTACGATCAAATAAATTAATTTCCTTGTTCCGAAAGTTCCAAAAAATTTGACGAGCAACATAAAGGCCTGCACACCGCAACGATATAACTTGTAAAATTTATTCTTTAAGGATTATTGGCTCTTAAGGTGGTTACTATAATTTTAATTACATATAGAAGACAGTAAAATAATTGTGGAGATAGAAAAAGGGACTTCAAAGGTTTTTGATTCTTTGCCAAATTTTAAAGGCGTATCTCCATTGAAAACTGAAAAGTTTCTAGGTCTGAAAAAAGCCACCCTCTATGTCACTTCTCGGTAGACAATCAATTACACAAGCACGAGTATTCTGGCTTGTATAAATATGCTAAACTTAATTATAACAAAATGTAATTTTAGAGCTAACTGCTGTTTTTGCATCAAATTGTAAGTGAAATAATAAATTTTTCTTATAAATTTAGGAAAAATCTGTATTTTAAAAACTTTTGTGACTCATGTTTATTACTCATTGTTGCTGTTATAAACAGGCATAAAAGCAAAAGCTTTTAGCTCTTTGAAGGAGCAAAAAAGCTTTCCCAAAATTACAATAATTGCGCCTATTACCTTGGGAATTTATCCGTAACATTAATGTCAGTTTTATTGTAACAATGAACAGGCAGGAAGGAGGACTCCTGACCTCTTTAGAAAACCTAATATTTTTTACCAAATATTTTGGTGTTCATTCGTTACAATATGACACACAAGTGAAAAAATTTAAAATTTGTAAAAACCTAAAATTGTTAAAAATGTTCTGGTTCACTATTGTAATTATCTTCAATATTTACGCTTCAAAATTATTAACAGAGGCAATCCCTCGAAAAATTTTCATTCTTCATGTGGGATATTACATTTACCTTGATCTCTACTTGATGGTGCTTTACACTATTATAATCTGCGATCATTTTTACGAAGAGACTACGAAAACTGTTCTCAATCAGTTGATTCAAGTGCAAGGACGACTTCAACAAAACGACAGAATCAAAATTTTGAAATTTGTTTTGCGAATCATAATTTTTACAAGATTTGGTACTGATATTTTTGGAGTTTACAAGTTTACAAAAACAGAGAGCGATATTTCTTGGGACACAATTCTTATCATTTTTAATTTTGTCTACATATCCTTCATTGAAAACTTAACAGAGTTGCGTTTCTTACTGATCTTTTCAATATTACCAGTGTATTTTAAACACTTGAGCCAAGAATTTATCCTAAGCTATACAAACCGCACCAAATGTAACAATATCGTTAAAACACATCAAGAACTGTGCTGGTTGGCTAGGAAAATTAATAAAACGTTTTCGGTTCCGTTTCTTTTTTTGATGGGGTACTTTTTATCCAACATTATTATCAACGTTATACAAAATTATTATCATGTGGTGTTTTCAAATAGTGCCATCAATATTTTCGATATTTTTCAATTTTCACTAGCCTTGATAATGCTTTTTTCACTGATTGTTGTAGCAAATAATTGTATGACTCAGGTAATTATCCGCAAGTGTTTCAGGTTATATTCATTTTGAAATCTGTAGGCAAATGGGTTTAAGAAACACGTTTGTAAAGTTTTGTCAAAAAATGGTTCAAACAGCAACAGAAAGAACGTAATTGTAGCTTGATTGTATTTTTCTGAACTATTATTTTACTTTCAGTTGTATGCCTACGGTTTGCAAATGTTTCATGAAGACTTACAAATCAATGCTGCAGGCTTCTTCGTTATCGAAATTGGACTAATTTTTGCCGTAAAAATAATTTTTTGCAAATTTTTCAATTTAACTTTTCTATTGTAGATGGTATCAGCCGCAGGTACTTACGTAGTTATTATTCTACAATTTTTGTATTCAGAGAATCAGAATAACAAGATTACAAATGTTGAAATATTCACAGAATGAATAAAATAAACAACAACCATTTAAACAGAATAATTATAATACGTAATTTTTTATTGTTTCACTCGCATAATTTGCAAAACTTGTTCACTGCGCTCACTCGTTTTGGCAAACATTATGCTCGCTAAGTAAATCGGTGCATTTTACTTTGTGGTTGCCAAATAAAAATCTCCCTCAAAATCTATATTGAGATATCCTTTAATGAGGTTTCAAGGGTGTAATTTCCCTTTTCTTCGGATTAAACAAGTCTACAAACAATCTCTATACAGAGTGAGCTTAAAGTAACGAATAAAATTCGTAATTCTTTTATTTTTAAAAAATAAAAAAATGCAAAAGCAGGTATATTAGCATTTTAATTGACCTCAAATCTGACCTGACTGGATCAGTCATGGCGGCCAATATGACGTCATCACAGAATTTTTTAAATGGAATGATATGATTTTTTTTATAATTATAAAGGGGTGAAATGGGGTGTTAAAATTTGAATAAAAATCCGTCATTTTAAAAGAAATATTAAAGTTATATTCATGAAATTTGGTATTTAGGCCTTACGTTAAAAATGAAGAAACACGTGTTTCAGGATTTTCGAAAAATCAACCTCTAAGGTGGTTAAATAGGGTGTTAAAGTTTATTTGAAAATCCGGAATTTTAAAAATTCTCTCCATGCAAATTGGTACTTTCGGTTAAAGATGAAAAGCGTATGTTTTAAGTCTTGGCAATTCCACCCCTAAGGGGGTTAAATATATACTTTCTTCATTTTTGAACTTATATTCACGAGAATTTTTATTTGGGCTATAGACTAAAAATAAAAAAACGCCTGTTTTATGATTTTTCAAAATTCCACCCTCAAAGAGAGTTAAATATAAAAATCCATCATTTTTGAAGTTATATTCATGAGAACTGATATTGGGGCTTTTATTTAAAAATGAAGAAATATTTGTTTTTAGGTTTTTTGGTTAAATGAGGTGTCAAAATTTATATGCATTTATATGTATTTGTATCATTTGTAAAGATAATAGTATTGGTATGTTGGGACTTTTGGTTCAAAAGAAAGAAACACGTGTTTTAGGATTTTTGGAAATTCTATCCCCAAGAGTGTTAAATATAAAAGAAATAATTTGTGTAAATTGATATTTCTAATATTTTTGGAAATCTGATCCCAATGGGGCTAAGTAGGGGATAAAAGTGTGTATGAATATTTCTAAATTTTTTAGTTATACAAGGAGTTCGCCCAGTTGAGACATTACATTATGCATTGTTCTTAGAACTTTTAACCTCAAACACCTTAATAAAATGTTGATGATAAAGAAGATACGACGATAATTACTTTTCTTATTTATTGAAGCCGACCTTAATTAAATTTGCAAATTTACAGAAAAAAATCATGGGTGTTGATAAAAAAACCTGACACAGTTGCAATTTAATTAGTCGCATGTAGTAATAATAAACTTACAGGTATGTTGCTATATTCTGTATAAGTATAAAAGTAACATGATTGAAAATATAATGTTCTTGGTAATAAGAAGATTGTTTTTTTAAAGCGCCCATCTTAAAGGGGCAGATAAACAGAAGTGGACTGCAGATTCCATAATTGTTTGGTAACAATCTACTTCAACACTTATAAAACTTACAAAATATTCAATTTTTGTTAATAAGCATTTCTGAATTTTGTGGGAATGTGCTTTTCTGAGAAAAAGTGCATTATTTATTTACATTTAAAAAAGGTTCCGCATTGGTTTGAGTTAGCGAAATCAAAAAAAGGCATAGATAAAAAGCATAAATTCACCATCTCCAGTTAAAATCAAAGTTTGTACACTGATCAGAAATATTTCAATGTAAACGTCGTTCGTGAATTATGTTAGGTATAAGTGACAATTCCGTCCAAATAACGCTAAGAAGCTTTAAATTTAAAAACAACAACAAAAAAATTATTAAAAATAATAGCAAAAATTATTTGTCAAAATGAAAAATCAATGTACGATAATTTCAAATACTCGCTTTTCTCAAAAATAAATGTTCATTAACTCTGTAATTCTAATGCGCTGTTCTGCTTTACCCAAATGATTTGGTTGCTTGGTGTTCATGTACTTTAAAAAAACATTAAAACAACTTTGTTAATTACAACATTCAGAAACGACAATAAGCTTTGGAACAAAGAATTCCATCATCAACTAGATGAAAAAAAAACATTTATAATCAGTCTGAATTAAAATTTAAAATTTAAAATTAAAATTTACGCGGATGAAGTCACTTGTAATTACTAGTAATGTAATAATTATCATCGCTAAGCAATTATTTTATTTATTTATTATGTTAATTTGTCCTTTGTACTATTTTATTAATATAGTGTTGTTTTTTACATTTTAATTTGTTGTACTGTTAATTGACTATATTGTTTTCTTAATTTTAAATTATATGATGTCATTTATTTATACTATTATTTGTTATGTATTCCTGTTAGATTTTATATTTTAATTGACTATTATTTCGATAATAATTTCTTTTATTGTTTGTATCGTTTGTTTGTATTGTTTTCCCCGCTGCATTTGGCTGGTGGAATGATAAAACCCCCTCTTTCTTTTTATTAAATTATTATAACATGAGATGAAAAATAAACTCAATTAAAGCAAGCCTTGAAAGTGAAGTGTTACTTTAGCCGCATCACATGCTGTGTAAAACCAACACAAGACAACATAACTTCAAAAGTGCGACCGTAAATAAACGGCTAAAATGTGGCTAAAGTTCTGCAGGCACAGCTTGCTTTAATTGAGTTTATTTTCGATCTCATGTTATTTGTTAGTTACGTTATTGTTTCTAGACTTGTTTAATCTGAAGAAAAGGTAAATTATACCCTTGAAACGTCATTAAAGGATATCTCAATATAGATTTTGAGGGAGACTTTTATTTGGCAACCACAAAGTAAAATGAACCGATTTTCTTAGCGAACTTATTTATTTTCTAGACGATAAACTTCCGTTTTACCATGAGTAAGCAGTGGGTAAAATACGATTTTATCCTTGATGATGGAATAAATAACTATTATTTCACAGTTATTTGTGCAACCTGATAGAAAACAATCATTTAAAAAGGTTCTACAAAAAAAGTTTGTTCGAGTTGGTAATTTATAAAGTAGTAGTAATTTAGTTGATACTATTCATTACTCTCATAAACATTAATATTGTTGATTAGTTGATTGTTACACACATTATGTCGAATCAAAATGGGTATGGCCCTATTCTCAGAAAAATAATACTCGTTTTAAAAATAACACAAACCAAATTGTTTGTATTTTTAAAATGTTGTCTCACAACAATTCTAGCCATTCTCTCAGTTTATAATACCTACAACAAGTTTGCTAACAGATTATTTGTCATCAAAATAACTGGCATCGTCTATATTTTTCTAGATTTGCTATACATTGGTTCGATTGTAGTTTCTGAACTAAAATTTGAACGTACTTTACTAAACATCGTAAGCAATTTAATTACGATGGAGGAACAATTATCTAAAAGAAAAAGTGCAACTGTGGTTATGCTACTTGGGGCAAGTTTTCTGTCCCACATTGTAATAATTGGATGTATTATAAGTTTTGTATTAAGCGAAGAATATTCGAATGAGTGGGACAACCACATTCATGTTGTCCATGCTTTTAACGCCAATTTACTAAAAACTTGGGCACATGTTAAATTCACTACAATATTTTTCATAATCTCGGAACACTTTGAAGAACTTAATAAAATATTCTGCAACTGTTCAAACCAGAAAAGAAGAAATATTATGCATTTACACATGACATTAAGCGATATTTCGAGGCAGATGAATACTATTTTTTCTTTCGTTCTAGTTTTTTCGGTTGCTTTTTATTTTGTAAATCTTGTTGCAAGAATCATCCAAATTTATTGTATGTACGCACTTGGAACGAATAGAATTCACAATAATGAAGTGATTGGTTTAGCTGTGGATACTTTTAGATTACTTGTAGTGGTTTGGGTTAGCAAAAGATGTATGTTTCAGGTATCGTAAATTCGTTACTAAAAAATAATTCGATATTGACTGAAAGAGAAAATTTCAGGCAAATAAAATAAAAAATGTTGTTTGTAAAATCTTAATTAACACAAGAAATAAAATGCAAAAAAAAGAGGTAAGATAATGTACGTAATATCACAAATAAGTTTCACGAAATTTCAGCTTACTGCTTATGCATTACAAATGTTACATGAGACATTGAAAATAACAGCTGGGGGATGTTTCGTTATTGATTTTACCTTAATTTTTACAGTAAGTTAATTAATCTATTGTGAGTTTGAAAACCATCACAAAATTTCATTAGATTGTAACCGCTGGGAGCAACAATGTTGTCATAATTTTACAATTTTTGTATTACGATAATCAATACATTCACAAACTTCGATTATGGAACTAAACAAAGTGGAGAATCGTTTAGAAAACAAACATGACGTTTTTTTACATCAACTGTTTTGTGGTGACTAATAAAAAATAATAATTATAAACGAGATACTACATATCTGTGTGAACACCTAAAATCCTTTGTATACCAATTTTTAAATTTATTTATTATCATTATTAACTTATTATTAACTTTATTTATTAACTTAAAATTCGCTTTTTTCCATTGAATAAACAAAATTATTTTAATTTTAATATTTTAAGCGGTAAAAGTCACAATATGTACAAAACAATTTTCTTATTGACATCAAAATGCTTTAAGTGGACGAAATTACTTAACTATAATACAGTTACTTCATCATTTCACATCACAATGACGTTTAAATTGCTACGAATTTTATTGAAAATAGGGAATTGTTTAGCAATAACGCCGAAAAATTTTAAACTTCGTAAACCAACAATCCTTGAAAAAATTGTGGGATGTTTCATGATAATTTTTCAAACTGTGACAGCGATTACTTCGTTTGCATACAAACTCCCCCAATATTCACAATACATTCATATTAAACTAACGGTTTATGTTATATTGGACGTATCTTTGTACCTCTTTTCAGTTACTGCGATCCTGATTGGGCTCTTCAAACGTAATCAGTGGTACAACCTTGTTAAAAATTTAAAGTTGACAGAAAACGGTCTCACAACAGGCCATAAGAAGTATTATTTTAGTTTTATAGTCGTAAATGTAATATTTTTAGGGATGAATGTTTATCTAAATGTTGTTTTTGGCGTGGATTTTGTTAAAAGATTTACACTTAATTTTTTTAAACTTTACGTACAGTTTTTTATAAACTATTTGATCTATGCTATTTTACAAATACTTAAAACAAGGTATCGATCTTTGGCACAAAGTTTGGAAAATGAAAGAAAAATCAGAGATACAACATTGAAGAGAGTTTCCTATGATTACATTCTGTTGAAAGAAAGTGTCAGTATTTTTAATAACATTTTCGGATGGCTTATTCTTCTCAATACGATCCATTCGAGCCTTCAAATCGTCGTTTACCCATCTGACACTTTTCTCTCATCAAGAATTGAATGGATTCTGGCCGATATTTTTGTCCTAATAATATTTTGCGTAAGCTTTGAAATTTTCTCCCATTTTGTAATATATTTATCTTGTTTAAATAATTTTAGTGTGGCATTGTAATTACCATCATTACATGCGATTCGGTTTTATCTGAGTGTGAGAAAATTCTGTCAATTTCATTGAAACATCTTGAAGTATCTCCGGATAACAGAAATCTGCTCAAATTTATCGAAATGGCGCTTGCTAATTTTCCGAAATTTTCAGCAGCTAGATTTTTTTCAATCAATAGGACCACGATTTTGAGAATTTTGGATGCGACCGTTACTTTTTTGATTATTGCGATCCAGTTTCAGATAAATGTGCAAGAACTCTAGTTTACTTTGCACAAAATTTGCAAATTGTAGGTACAGTCACGATCAAAAAGAATGACACCCTAAAAACCGCAGGCACAAATCTTTTCGATTTGATACGGTTACTGTGTACATTTGACTAGTTTTTAAACTAGTTGGATATGGTGTAAACTAGCTGGACAGTTTGTAAACTAACCTGTTTGTTGAAATTTATGAACTAAAAGATTTTAGTCGAACTTTTGCTATCCGGCCCGGTTGGTAGAGGGGTCATTCTTTTTGATCGTGACTGTACTCGTATTACCCATCTACTATTTATATTTCTTTGACGTTGATATTTACTTTAAAATCACTTATCACATACGAGTAAACTACACTTTACAGATTAGGTATGTTTTTTGCATTTTAAGACAAAAATAATTTTTGTAGCAATTTAATGTTTTATTATGCGCCAAATGAAAAAATATATTATCTACACCAGTGGTCTATAGCTTATTTACCTGACCTGGTTTGACCTGACCTGACCTGACCTGACTCTATCTTCCGGAGGCTATAAATGTTTGATGTTTTGTTTGAAAATTGTTAAAAATTTCAAATAACATTTACTAATCTTGTGGTTGTTCCAAATTGAATTTTTTTATAATTTTCTGGTTAATTAAAAAATCTATTAAAATAAGCAAAACTTTGCCACTTTTGCAATTTTTGACATTCAAGCATAATAAAAAAATTCTCTAAATGGAAAAATAAAGAAATAGAGCAATTTTCATTAACAGCAACAGCTCTTGTTAAAAAATAAGATCATTCGAAGAAAATATACATCTTATGTTAAGTACTGAAAAATGGAATTTTTTTTTGATTTGTTGTATATTTACCAACAATTTAACAGAAAAGACCATCAATAATTAAATAAACCAGATTGTTGGAAAAAATAAAATAAACTTTTTTAAAATTAAATAAGAGCAATAATTCTGAAAATATAAGTTAAATCGAACAAAATCAACTGAAAAATAGCATTTCAAACATTTTCTGCAACAAGGATTTGTGTTATTGCGATTTCTGGTAAGTATGTATTCAAGAGAATAAAAACAATTAATTGAAATAAAAAGATTGCACGAACAAGAAATAACTTCTTTCCACATGCTGAAAAATACAAACTTAGAACTGTATCGACAAGAAAATACAAATTTTCTCAAATAAGACACGTTTGCATTCAAAATAAGTCTGCCGATATGTGGAACTGAATCAGCAAAGAAAAGCCAATAATTAAAAAACTAACTCTTTTAAAAATCCACATACATACTAGTATATACATTTTTTGCATAAATAATTTTTTTTGTACATACAGGGTGTTTCAAGTTTTAGGTCCAGTCAAAAAATAAATACTTCTAGTATTCCAAAATAAAAAATATATATCGCAAACGATAGAGTTTCTAACACGCTTCAATTTGATGCTTTGCTGATATCCCAAATTTTCATGATATAAGCGTAAAATGCAAAAAACTACATTAAAAAATTTTTTTTTTCAAATTATTCCAATAATTTTTTTATAATAAAATTGCTCCCATTTTTTAAGTAAGACTTCCGAAACTGAAACAGTAAAAAACCCAAGGCGTATTGAGCAATTGAAATTTCAATTTGCATTTTTTAATTGACAAGTAAAATTTTAGTCTGACAGTTAATGACGTTTCAATTTTTTGTGAATCAAGCAAGGACACGAGCTCTGTTTTTTCTCAAAGGTGACTAAGATAAAACATTTATTTGATCTTTTGCAAATTGAAACTTCAATTGCTCAATACGCCTTGGGTTTTTTACTGTTTCAGTTTCGGAAGTCTCACTTAAAAAATAGGAGGAATTTTATTATGAGAAAACGATTGCAATAATTTGGAAACAAAAAATTTTTTATCTAGTTTTTCACAATTCACGCTCATACCATGAAAATTTCGTATAACATTAAAGCATCAAATTGAAGCGTGTTAGAAACTCTATCGTTTGAGATATATTTTTTTTCTTTTGGACAACTAGAAGTATTTATTTTTTGACTGGACCTAAAACTTGAAACACCCTGTACAGGCTGTAAATGAAATAAGAACATTAATTTTAACTGGTAATAGAACTCGCCAAGACCAACCATTTTTCCTAATAACTTTTTTTTCAAAACATTTTAGTTTTTGAGTTAAAATTATTTTAAAATCTTACACAATTTTCTTACACGCCACTGGAAACAAAGTTACCTAGTCGACAAGATTACCGCTTCCAAGCAAGTTCATGAAAATGAAATTCAATTTATATTACTTTTCTTTGTTGGAGCTTTTCATGAAAGGTTCGTCAATTTGTAGGAGGAAAAAATGATTTTCAAAAATGCGATTTTGAAAAAATGGTACACAGAAAAAGTGTTTGTCTTGATGAGTTCTACCACTGGTTAAAATTAATGTACTTATTTCGCTTACATCCTGTATAAAGAATGTTTTTTGTTGAGTACTAATGTACATTTTAAAACCTACTATTGTAATGTTCTTCGCCGATTTAATAAAATTCTATTACAATATGTGATTTTTCTTTACAAAAACGTGTTTGTGTCATTTCTGCATTAACTATACCTAATCAAAATAAAGCCTCATTTTCCTATAAATTTTGCATTAACTGTGTAAATTATAACAGTAAATTTAAAGCTTCATTGCCTACAAACCACTCTGCAAGTGACAGTTCATGCTGTTTGATGAAACTTAAAATTGAGCATTTAAGATTAAAGATAAACTATGCCTAAATTCAGTACCAACAGAATAAAGATTGGTCATTTAAATGTGCGATCTCTGTTTTCAGGATTCACCATGTTTTCTCATTTGCTTACTTCTAATAATTTTGATATTTTTTGTGTCACCGAAACATGGCTAAATGAAAATATCACGTATGAAACAGTAAAAATTCAAGACTATTGTTTATTTAGAAAAGACCGGGGCACGAGAGGAGGTGGTGTTGTTATTTACGTTAAATCAAACATCAGTTGCAAAAAAGTATTGTGTGACTTTGCGTCAGTGGAAGGGTTTGAATATCTCTTTTTGGATGTAAAATTTAGCAAACTTCAAAAGCTAATATGTGTTGCGTATAGGGCTCCCTCCAACAATGTCAATCTATGTATTTCTCATCTCGACGACTTGCTTTCATTCATCACTCCCCAATATGACCATATTATGTTTTTAGGCGATATCAACATTGACCAAACCTTTGATAATGGAGTTGCTCAATGTTTTGAATCCTACGATTTTTCACAAATTATCACTGAGCCCACCCGTATCACCTGTAACTCCGAAAAACTACTCGATGTCATTTTTACTAACTCACCCGATCTCGTCCTCAATTGCGGCTCCTTAAAATGCGGATATTGTATCTGATCACCAACTTGTATTTTGTGAATTAAATATTAAGATTAATAAGATTACGCCAAAAATGGTTACATATAGGAACTATAGGAATTTTTCTTATGATGAATTTCTACTTGACCTAAACAGTATTCCGTGGGATGACATATTCTACCTCAAAGACTTAAATAAAAAAGTTACTTTATTGAACAACTATATTATGTGCTCATTTGACAAACACGCGCCTTTTACCACCTCAAAAATAACAAAACCTTTTGCACCTTGGTTAACTTATAATGTTAAGCAACTTTTGGGGTTAAGGGACAAGGCTTTGAGTACATACAAAAGGTCTAAAGATGCCAATGATTGGTTATACTATAAACAATTAAGAAATCTGGCAGTTAGCTCTATTAGGCGTGAAAAAGCTGCTTACATTACAAAGCATCTACATGGCCCAAGCAGGGCCGACCTTTGGAAAGCTCTAAGGAGCGTCAAGATTACATACAAAGGTAGGGCCGATATCCCCTCCAGCTTGCGCTTACCTGACAACATTAATGATTACTTTTCGTCCGTTTTTAATCCTTATGACTCTTGCACAGATGAGACAAATTGGTATTCAAACAACATCTACAATGAAAACATTCATTATGATTTTAAATTAGCTACTGTAGATGAAGTGAAATCTCACATATTCAAGTTAAAATCGAACGCGTGCGAATGTGATAATATTTCCCCTAAAATGTTGCAGCTATGTGCCTCTAAAATTTGCAACCATATTACACATATAATAAATTGCGCTCTTGAATTAGGTTACTTCCCTAACAACTGGAAATTGTCCCTAGTGACGCCCATTCCGAAGATCCATAAACCCAAAGCTTATACTGACTTAAGACCAATTGCCCTTCTACCAGTATTATCAAAAATTATTGAGAAAATCATCCAAAAGCAAATGCATGACTACTTCGTATCAAACAAGATTATCCCAATTCATCAGTCTGGTTTTCGAAAGGGGTATAGCACTACTTCAGTCATAGCATGTGTTACTGATAACATATTTCGATCACTAGATGACTCATGTGCTTCTATTCTCACCCTGCTTGATTTCTCAAAAGCGTTTGACACGTTGGACCACAACTTAATATGCGCAAAACTTAGTTATTACGGCTGTAGCCAAACTGTTGTTAATTTTTTTAGATCATATCTATCCGACCGTTTTCAACAAGTTGTAATTGATTCTGTCTCTTCCTGCCTAAAGCCATTACATCAGGCGTTCCGCAGGGTTCCGTTCTAGGACCCATGCTAGTTCTAATTTATATTTCGGATCTTTTCAAAACTGTCAAATATTGTAGTATTCATGGTTATGCAGATGACACCCAATTACTATTCTCTTTTAGGCCAAATCAAATTCATGACGCTTGCACTAAACTTAACGATGATCTACATAGTTTACATCTCTTCTCATCAAGCCATAATTTAAAACTAAATGCCTCCAAATGTCAATCTGTGTTGTTCTGTTCAAAAAAGGTGAGAAGCAACGTAACAAAACATTTAAAAATCGTGATAAACAATCAACAGTTGAAGCTGGTTAATGTGGTAAAAAATTTAGGTGTCTATTTGGACGAAAGTCTTCGATTTAAGGAACACGTAACAAATCTGGTAAAGAAAAGCTACGCCGCTCTTAAATCTTTATATATTAATATAAGTTTATTCAACACCTTTACATTATAGAGCCATAATTGCATTGATTTCAGTTGAATTATGTACCCTATAACTCACTAGTGAGTTATAAACTCATAATTCATTCACTCACTCAGTTCGATAAACAAATGGACACATTTTCAGATTTGAACTCATTTTTGTCCTACTTCTTATTAACATTAACATTAAGGTTGATATCAAATAAAACATTAAATTTGAAAGATTTACATTGTGAAACTTCAAGATCATTAACTAGGTTGCCTTCATTTCCATGAACCTCACCATGTAGTCGTGTTTCTGGAGCATTTGATGTAGAAGTACTCGCTAAAACGTTGTTGGTTTCTGTCTTTTCTGATATCGCTCCTCGAATTTTCTTGGCAATATTAATTTTTTCGTTAATAGAATCTTCAATGTATCCCTCAGCAACAGTATTAGAACGCCATCCTCCATGCCGTTTGAGGGTCGTAGTGTCGCCACCTCCATTAACTAAAAGAGTTGCCGAAGATCGACGTAATGAATGCCCCGTGTAAGATCCTGGTTCTGGCAAATTTAAATATGTAGCAACTTGACTCGGTATCTTGGATAAAGTGTTGATTCCCACGGCTTGTACGGTGCACTTTTGATTCTTGAAATTAAGAAAAAGTCTTCGATGGCTGACATTTGAAGGTCCTAAGGATATGTACTTTCTGTATAATTCCAGCGGATTGACAACGCAACCTTCTTCAATAACTGTGAATTTTCTGGGTTTGTAAGTTTTTGTGTCTGGTACAGAAACAAGAAGTTAACCGCCTTTGTCTTCGATGTCGTCAGTCTTCATGTTCGTGAGTTCTTGGCACCTACAGGCTCCATAGATTCCCATCAGGAGTGCTACCTATAACAAATATACCTAAATAAAGACTGACACATATGACAATGTATATAACTCCAACCTTTGTCATCAAATGTTGACTGTCTGGTGCTTTCTCGAGAAACTCTTCTATGTGTTCTTTTTCCAGAATGCGGGCTTTCTTTGCCTTGTGCGTCCGCGATTCACTTTTCAAATAGGCAATTAATTTACTATATTTGGAAATGTCAACGTTTTTGTTGAGTCTTATGGTAAATTTGAACATCGAATACTTGGTCCATGTCGACGAACTGGCACAAGTTCTCCTTAGAATATGGAAGTAAGCCATCATTATCTCTTCTGTAATTCCAGAGACTCCATTTTCCATTTGCCAAGTAAGAAAATTTTGGTATTCCTTCTCGTAAGCACCCTTGGACTTACTGGGCAACAATTTGGAGGAAGCAATTTCAGCTTCCTCTATGATATGCTGAGGAACTTCTACTTTTTCCATCACTGTTTTTCACCACTGTTTACTTTCTAGTTTTTATTTTCCCATAGAAACAAGAGCCAATGCCTTCTCAAAAGCTGGGCTTGATAGAATTATTTGTCAAATTAATTTGTCAAAAAATAAATCAAAATAGCTAATAGGTTTTTGGTTATTTATTTAGTTGTTGGATAAAGTTATGTATGGCACTCGTGTGTTGTAGGTCCTAAGGCACTTGAAAAAACAAAGCCGTTTTTTCGCGTGCCTTATATCCCCTACAACACACTCGTACCATAATAGTTATTTATTTAATGAGTTTGAGTGTAAATCGGACGTTTTATTTCACGAGTGGATTATCAAACCACGAGTGAAAACGAGTGGTTTATCAACCACGAGGTGAAATAAATGAACCGATTTACACGAAAACGAGTTGGATACAACATTTTATTCTTCGAATTAGACTCATCAAGGCTTAAATTGTTTTAAATCGGTTAAAAATAATTTGACGTTTCGTATTGAGAAATGCCAAACAGTCGTCAAAACTGTTTTACATAGGACAAAAATCAGAAATTTTGACAGTGTCGAAGAATAAATAACTATTAATCAATTTCAAACTCAGGAAAAAACTTTGCGAGTCATTAGTTCTGCCTATCATTTACTACTGCTTTATTATATATTATCCCTGTCTCGATAAAATCACACAGTACAGACTCCAAAAAATACAAAATACGTGTTGCAGGTTCGTGTTTAAACTAAAAAAATATAGTCACATTTCTTCTAAATTATGCGAACTTGGTTGGCTTAAGTTAGACCACGTTTTCAAATATTTCTTATCAGTTGTTGTTCACAAAATTCTGTTATCTTCTACACCACCATATCTTCGTGAAAAACTACTATATAGATTTAATATCCACAATTCCAATCTAAGATTCCCTAATTTATTGTCCTTACCATATTTTCATTCGGCCATGTTTCAACGTTCGTTTACTTATAACGCAGTAAATTAAGTGCACATTTAAAGTCGTTTCCTATGAACAGTTTTCGCAAAGAAGGTAAAAAGTTTTTCTTTTTGAGTATACAGTCAAACAGCATTTGTTAATAAAAGTCAATTATTTTTCATTTTACTATTAATATTTACTTTCCTCTTTTTATTTTTTATTTTAATTTTTATTTTCATTCTTATTTTTATTCTTGTTTTCTTTCTTGTTTTGAACTCATTTTGTTTATCGCCTTTATTTTTGATGTTATTATTATTATTATAATTATTTTGTTTTTCTGTATTTTTTTTATCGGGTTAAGTTGGAGTAGCTTTGGCTAAACTTCGCTCATAATAAAGACTATTTATTATTATTATTATTATAATTTTAAACTAAACTTCCAGTGGTCTGCTGACTAATTTGAACCAAGTATATTCAATAAACATCCCAAAAATAATAAAATTTGCGAGAATAAAGAGAAGAAATTTATTTTTGGCTTCATTTTATATTTGATTCAAGTACCATTGATCAATAATTGAAAAAAAATTTTTGTTATCATTTTCTTTAGTTTTTTAACTTCATTGGTTTGTGTGCCCATTGAAAATTTTAAAAGTTTTACTTTTTGCAGAAAACAAAACTTGTCAAAAAAGATTTCTTAAAATATCATCAAATAACAATATTTCTTCTCAAGTATCATCCCGTGTAGTAATTTTCTTCATTTTTGCAGAAAACAAAGCTTATTTAAAAAAGCCTTCGACTGTTAAAAAAAGAATTAAGCGATAGTCAGTAGTTAAAGCTTTAACGACTTTTTGATTTTTTTTAAATTGAAGATACAGAGTGAGTCTATTAAAAGTATTTTTTACTATATACAGAGTTGGGCAAAAGTATGGAATCAAGCGTTTTGTATCTACTTTACGAAAAAACAAATTAGTACATCATCAAGATTTTTAAAAATGTGATAATTTTTCAAGAATAAATTTTTTCGAAATCGATCATGCACAATCACTCTAACAAAACATAAAACATGGTTACTTAATATTTATTTTATTTACAGTTTTAAAGTACTATCTACATTTCAAAGGCAACTGACCATTCAGATATATCTTTTACTTTTTCCTATACGTACAGCTTCTTCAATTGTATCTGGTAATGTCACATCCACTGTTTCTGGAAAGAGGAGCGTTAAAAATCCTGCTATCACAGCCATGATAGTGTATAATATCGCAGGTAATGGATCCCAAATTTTGGCCTAAAATTTTACATTGTTCACACTTTTTATTTAAAATATCTGACGTATAATACCAGTAAAGGCGTTTGGGGAGCCACCATTGAACCAACTGTCGCAAAAGTAGAACATGCTCCTACTAAAGAATGACGTAACGATGTTGGAAATAATTCACTTGTTACAACAAACATCACCGTATAAGCTGCCGTAGAGCCAAATTTTGCGAACAACCACAAAGTAAGATTTAAATTAGAAAAACCTGAAGCAGTTAAATTATCAGTTAAAGTAATAATTTCGTTACAAACGTCAGATTTAACGTCTAATTTAGATGTGATTTGCTGTCACTTATTATTTATTAGGTATTTTTTTTAAATAAAATTGCAGGAATAAATTTTCAATTTAAGAAGGAATTAGGAAAACTTTTGTACGTAATTCGCTGCGCTCACTCATTTTGGCAAACATTATGTTCGTTAAACAAAATCGGTGTTTCTATAACTGATTATGTAAATAACCAAGGGGTCATCCACTACTAACAATACTTTCACAATTGCACATCTCTTTAGGCAATACATTACAATACTCAAGAGTGCAATACAGGGTGTTCCAAGTTTTATGGCCGAGACAAAAATAAATATTTCTAGTCGAGTAAAAAAATAAATTAATAGTCTAAACTACTCTACACGATAGGGAATTAATTAATAATTACGCTACCATTTGTTATTTTGATAGTGTTCACAATTTTTATGGTATTCACAGCAACACCCTGTACAATACGAAATAATACTTAAAAATACACAAAATTACTTAACAATCTTAACATTATTATAGAAAATACTTGACAATACGCGACAATAAATATATTCCGTTCTAAAAGTGATACTAGCCATATCAAAACATTTAGGTAAAACCATAAATGATGTTAGCAAAATAAGTATGAATTTGAAAGGTAAAAACAGCTTCAAATTGTCAGAATTTCAATGAAAAAAGAAACCGACAAATCGGATAATTCAGCAGAAGATGATTTAGATAAAGGTTCAATAAATTTGAAGCAGCAAATTAAAGCGTTTTTAACATTTAAAAAAATACATTTAAAATGTGAGCAGCTGGAGATAGATATACAATTTTTTGAATAGCATGCTATTATTTTTTTGTGCTTACCTTCTTACATGTCCCTAAAGTTTTTTTTCAAATCGGTTCAGGGATTACTGTTAAAAAAACAAAACAAAAATCGGTTTTACACCTTCAGATTTAAAAATTAATAAAAATAGAAACAGTGCTTTTTTGACAACATTATTACTACGTCAGTGGTAAACAAGGTTTAACAGACTTATAAGTAAGTTTGTTTGATTTGAATTACTACAGGGTGTTTACAATTAATTTCCAAACGTTTTAAATTTTAGAGCCTTTTATTTTGCTTATTTCAAATGACAACCTCTGTTTATTTTTATATCGTTCGATGCAGAATTAAAAAACGAACATTTTTTTCTTATTACAACCCCAACGTAAATCCTAACACATTCGGAGTTATTTAACAAAAACTTGTTTTGTCTGCTATTTCTTATAATGTATTAGGATTTACGTTAGGGTTGTAATGTAAAAAGTTGTTCGTTTTAATTCTGCATCGAAGGATATAAAAATAAATAGGGCTTGCCATTTAAAATAAGCAAAATAAAAATCTTTGAAGTTTTAAAAGTTTAGAAATAAATTGTAAACACCTTGTAGTAATTTAAATCAATCAAGTTTAATTAATAAATCTGTTAGACTTTGTTCAACACGTACATACCTAGTAATAAAGTCATCAAAAAGCACTGTTCCTATTTTTTAGAAATTCTTAATTTTTTTACAGTAATCCCTGAACCGATTTGAAAAAACTTTAGGGACACGAAAGAAGCTAAAACAGTATCCTAATGAACATAAAAAAATAATGCCATTAAAAAATTATTATTATGACGTCATACTTTTTTGGGACACTCTGTATATTCTACAAAATATCAAAACTCCAACATGAATAATAACTGAGCTCCAGAAGCCGGGAGCTGGGCTGGACTACCTTGTATGTAGATTTGTAGCATTTAGGAAAATTTGACGTTTTGAATTTGAAACATTAAAAGAGGTAGTGGAAGACCCTTTGTAAATAACAATTACCTACCTGCTGGAATAAATGTGTAAACACAACAGGAAATCCCGGTTATGAAGAACGAACCACTTAGTGACCACTTTCTTCCTAATCTGTCCACAACATAGATGCAAGCAAAATATGCTGGAATTTCTACCAGACAAGTTAAAATGAAATCCAAGTAACCATTTCCCGCCATGCCCACTGAATTCAATGTCAGGCCAAAGAAAAGAAAGGAACATGTAATCCAACAAAAGAAGCAAACAACAAGCCGGCCAATCAAAACTGGAGACTTGACCACGCCAAAAAAAGAATCATTAGACTCGACTTGGCTCACTTTGAAGAGTTTTTCTAACAAGTGTTCCGATAGTTCTTTACCGTTTACACTTGCCACTTGTCTTAAAGTATTTTTAGCATCGTCTGTTTTACCCTTACTCAAATTCCATCTAATTGATTCTGGAATTATCCAGAAATAGACAAACAAGAACAACGGAGGAGTGTACAGAAAGTAGTTAACGAGCCTGAAGATTATGTTTAAAGTTGCCTGGTTACATGACCATTTATAACATGCCTCCAATCTTGAAAGATCCAGGCCAAACCAGCTACGAAAATTTCTCCTAAAGTGTAGGAAGAGCTCAGTAGTGTACTTATTAAGACTCTTCGTTTTGGTCCAACTAATTCAACACCTGCAAAACGTTAATAACAACAATAATTTTATATAAAAAAAAATGTTATACCTAAGATAAATCCACAAACGTAACTGCCTGCACCGAAAACAGCATCCAGAAATTCAAATACTAAAAACCAAACATAACTAGGAGCTTGTGTACGAATTAATCCACAGATGCTACAGAATATTAGGCCCAAAACAAATACGACCTTACGACCAAACCTTAAGTTTATACAAATTAGGGGGCTTAAAATACGTTGATATCTCTGTTTTACTTATCAGATATGATTCCCGAAAAAAACATGCTTAGAAATTGGCCCATGTTGTTAACAGTGCCAACTAATGATAGCTTCCATACGTTATCATCGCAGTGAAGGTTATACTAAAAATAAGAATGCTTTTAAGGGTTCTGAGTAATATTTACATAACACTAAATTGGTCAAATTGCAGAAAACTAATTAATTGTAATCATTTCGTCAGTTGAATCAAATACATCTTGTATTAGTAATTATTAGTAAGTCGTTTTTCTCTGCATGATGGCTTATTTGGCTCTTCTAATATGTAATAGAAAATATTGCAAAAAGGTCTGACTGACCTTTTAATAAATCCAAAATAACATACCAAAAATAACACAAAAACCGAGACAAAAACAGAGATGTTGAAACAATTTCAATTATTATTAATTAGAAGGTTTGACAGTGATGGCACTATAAATGAATGTTTAAAAAATTTGAATATCGCAAAAACAAATATTTAAATTCAATTTAATGTTTTATGTGAAAGGAAGTAATGCGTGAGCGTCTCAATTTATTTCACTTAAAATATAAAATGGATTAATAGGGAGTCCTTATAACTTTAAGAAAGCTTTGTAGGTAATTATATCATAAAAGGCTGAAAGTATAAACAAACATGGATGCAGACATAGTGAAAAATTTTGGAAATAGTACTTATGTTTATTATAAAGTCGTTTGCAACACTTACCTCATGTAAAATGCTTTTTTCCCTTGTTTTGTACACAAATTTATTGCATTTTTGCAATTTTGTTGTCATGAAATCGCTTTTTTCTGTACAATTTGCATAATCGTCTGTAACATTAATTACATATCTCAAACATTTGGCAGGAATATCACCAACAAATGGGATAGCATTTTGTAACCACGGAGGATCAAAGTGAGAATTTTCTGTATCACATTTAGGAACTTCACATCTAAAAGAAATTTGTAAATTACAATGCAATATACGATACCTTAATTGCAAAACCAAAAAGATGAAAAATAAATAAAAAATATATACAATTGAAAAATAAAATTTTTTAATATTGAAGAATAATTTACATAAAAAGCCGAATAAAAAGCTTTTATAAATTTTAGAATCCCAACCTGTAAACAAAGATATTTTTCTCTGAGAGGAAATAGTTATTTACCTAACGTGTTTAGAAAATACAGTTTCCTACATGAGCACTTTGTTTGCGGCACGAGCGCAGTGAGGGTCGCATGAAATGCGAATGTGGGAAATTGTATTTTCCAAATAAGCTAGGTACAATATTTTTTGTAACGAATCTCTCAAAAAAAATAAAAATTAATATTTTTTATAATTTAGTGTTTTTGCTAATGGGTTGGTAAAAAGGTCAAACAATCAAAAAATTGACATGAACTGTCACTTATCCTAAAAAAATAATCGTTTCCATCTCAACGATAGCGATACCAACCTACTAAATGTCTAGCCATTGTTGGAAAGTAAAAAACACCGCAGTGTGGAAAAGTTACTTTCCCACACGCTGGAGATAACCGAGAAAACGCTGTCTAAGAGCTATGAGTACAAAAAATATTTTTTGTAACAAATCTCTCAAAAAAATTAAATTTAATATTTTTTATAATTTATTTTTTTTACTAATGGGTTGGTAACAGGTCAAACAATCAAAAAATTGATATGAACTGTCACTCATCATAAAAAAATCAAATCATCGCTTCCATTTCAACGGTAGCGATACCAACCTAATAAATGTCCCTAACCATTGTTGTAAAGTAAAAACCACCGCAGTGCGGGAAATGCTATCTAAAAGCTATGAGTATAAAAACATTAATTTTTACTTTTTTGTACATGTTTCAAACAAAAGATTTTTTTAAACATTTTTTTACTTTTTGCTTATTCTAGTCGTCTTTTTTTCTAAGTTGTAGTAGTTTCACTGCATTGTCAGTTATTATTTTAATAATAATTATAATAATATAATAGTTGTTTCAAAACTATAGAAATGCCAACGTCGAATTTTACCAAATAAATTTTTTAAATAAGGTTGATAAAAATGTAAAATAGTTATTGATAATTACATCTATATCTCATTGAAACTATAAAATTACATTAGCTATTAATTTTTTGAGCTACATAAATAAATAAAAAAAACTAATTTTGAGAGACAATGCGACGTTGGCGTTTACATAAAAATTCTTCTATACTGTGTAGGTTTTTTAAATTAAAACTAATTTTAATGTTTTCCGAAACCTATCGTATGACACTTCACTCTTTATGTTTACCGGTATTTTATTAAATATTTTTATCCCCATATTTAAAAAGTTGGTATAACATCATTATTATTTTCTTTTAAAAATAGTGTATCATGTAGTAATGCAAATAAATCCCACAGAAAGCCTATGAATTTTTCAGCATCATATCATTTAAATTATTTTCTTATACGTTATATGTTATACGTTATACGTAAAAGCATAAAAATGTGAACAAAATTCTTTGGATTCAACTTCCATTCAATGGTTCATATATTCAAAAACATGCTGTTCGTTCCGTAACGTTTTTTGATCCAGATGCTTTAAATCAAAAAAATTGAAGAAATTCCTGATTTTCACTGTTTTCGTTTCGTAAATTTTCCCAATTTACCATTTTCTAAACGATAACAATTACAATTAATTTTTTGATCATTTGACGTCATTTGTATATCTACCTTCCAGTGATGCCAAGCAATTTATGTGATAGAATTTGAATAAAATAAGAGGCAACTTGAGAAATTTTTATTTTTCAGTTAAAGCTTTATCAATGATTAGTCTATCACAAAAACCGTAAAGTAGTTTTTACTCAAAAATGACCTAAATACGGCAAATTACAAAAAAAAGTATAAAAAATAGTAAGTATAATATGTTTCACAGCCATTTGTGTTTAAATTTGAATTTGGCTTTGAAGAAATGTTTTATAAAATTTGTTTCTTAATGTACCTGCTATTAATTAAACTAATTCAAAATCACGTTAACTTGCAAATTGAGTTTATTGGGAAATTGTTATTTGGCATTCGTATTCCTTGTTCTTTAATAACAACTCGTTCTCTTTCATCTGCCAAGTATTTTCTTTCTTTAAAAGTTCTCTTTCACAGTGCAACTTGACAACAGAAACAATTTTTGTTCATTCAATTAAATTATTGATTAACTCCTGAAAATACTTTATATTATAAATAAACCGAAACGCCTGCCCAAGTGTTGAATTGAATTTCATGTAATAAAATTATTAATAATAAAACCACTTTATTTGTACAAACAAGCGGTAAGCGGAGTTCAGATGAACAGCAAAGCAAACCTTACAAAGAAGAAGAAAAATACAACAAATGTATAAAGAGAAAATACAAAAAAATAACAACAAAGAAGTACAAAATAACCAATAATAATGAGGTTTAACTCATTACAAATAATATTAATTGTTTAAAAAGCAATATTTCATATAGAAAAAACATTGTGAAGTAATAATAATAATAATAATAATAATAATAATAATAATAATAATAATAATAATAATAGTAATAATAATAATAATAATAATAATAATAATAATAATAAATGCCTTTATTAATTAATTAAATACAAAATACATTTTGGCATTCTGCTGTGGCGAAGTCTAGCTGCTGCTACTCCACTTAACCATAGCAGAAGCAATTACAATAAACTTAATATTTAAAATAAACGTGTACATTCTGTTGAAAGTAAAGAATAAATGAATAATAAATTAACAAATTAAACAAAGAATCGAATAAAAATAAAAATAAAGGAAGAAATTTATGCATTATGCTGATGGTAATAAATATACCTTAATAAGTTTCTTAAAATTGCTTACTGGTTTTGATTTAAGTGTAAAAGGAACAGAATTATATAATTTGACAGCATTAAAAGTAAAAGATCTTGTAAACAAACTAGTTCGGAAACGAGGCATCGACAGAACATGAGTATGACGTAAGTTAACGTTATGAAATTATACCTATATAATAGCTTATCACAAAGGTAGGGAGGAGAAGTGGTTTTAAGAACAACGTGAACATTAACAATTAACTGATATTTGGGTAACAAATCAAGATTCAACCATTGCAACTCATTTAGCTTAGGTAAAGAAGCCTCAAACGAAAATAACATTTCTTTATTATTAAGTGAACATGATTTTTGAAGCGTAGATCATTGTCAAAAATAACACCTAAAATTCTAGTACTATTTAGTACTAAAAGTAGCGATAAAAAAGCAGGAGATCTACCGCCTTACAAACAATTTCGAATTTAAAATAAATAGTTCCTAAACCAACAGTTTAGATACGATTTTAGAAAAAAAAACAGGCAAGCAATCAAGGCGTAATAGACCATGGGGTTAAACAGAATTTTTGGGAAAATTCTAAATTAGAGCAAGACTTTTCCGTAAAAGTTGTCTCAACGGTTGAGAAACCCATGAGAGCATTTCCGCGGCATCAGCGAATGGCAGCAAAACAATTATTAGGATTACGGGAAACCAAAAAGTTTAGGAATGACTATGGTAGCTTTTAAGCAGCTCTTAGCTTGTTTTTATAAGAAAAGTTCAAATTGTAAAGTAACATGGAGTAACAACGTCTTAATTGTAACTTGTACAATTCTATTCCACTTCCAACACTTTAACTCGTCTTCAGCCCGAAACTCATTTAATAAAAAAATACCAAAAAGATTATAAAATCATTTTATATCAAAATTTAGGTGAAACAGAAAAATATTTCTTGAGTAATCTCAATTCTGTCTGATAAATATTAGGTCAAAAAATATCTCAAAAAAAGCAATCAAGCGTCTGAAAATTCGTTAAAATTCTTGAGTACTGTATTCCAAACTTTACATGGCATTTGATATTTGGGATAATAAAATTCGGTAGTATTTTTCACAAAAAAATCGATACAAATATTTTATCTTTGTATAATTTTTTATATGTTCTTGTATGCCTGTTTTTGGTAATTTTAACTTAATTCCTTTAAAACAGTATAGTAATAAATTTCAGAAAATGCTGAGATTAATTAATACATTTTCTGTAGAGACTATAAGGACCGGTTTATAGAAAGCTCTGTTAAAATTTAATTCCTTGTTAAAAGTTAACAGCGCGAATGAACCAACCAAATTGATTCAATTTGGTCACGTGATCAGTTAATCACACATTTAATTGCGGATTAAATTAATGACGCTTCTATAAACCGACCCTAAATAGATTTTTTTAATTTACCTGTATTCAACATCCATAGCAGTAAACACAAAAGCAACATAAGCTCCTGAATGTAGAATTGTAGCGAAACAAACTAATCCAAAAATAAATGACTGATACTTTCCAAAATCACCAAGTTGGATTAAAACAGAGTCTAAGGAATTATCTAAATTTGCCATTTTTTAATAGCTTTATACTGTGGAACTATCACAAAAACTTTATTTTATTCAGAAGGTATAAATGAAAACATTTTTTAATACTCAACTAACTATAGCAGCACCTTGACTAACTTTTTTTAATGATGCGACCTCCATTTATTTCTTTAAACGTAATGTGTTTTTTATCGTGATAATTACCTAGAAAATTTTAACTACCATCACATGATGTTTTAGACAAATTTAAACATGGAATCAGTAGATCGTTATAAACAAATTTTGTGTATTTTGTATTTTATCATTTAATTTTTAAATGAAGCTTTATACTCGAATTCAATTTAATATCCATTTAGATAATGTGGAATTCTTTTATTGTTTTGCTGTTAGAATTTTCGTTTGCTAATGACGGTAATGTTAAAAGTTATAGTGTCTCAACTCCCCCCTAACTCTGCCAACTGAGGTACGGACACAAAGATGGGACCATTTCAGAAAACTGTTGGTAGATGCCGCCACCTCAAATACAAAAACAAATTGAAAATCTTCATTTAAAAAATTTGTTTTCTAATTTTCATACATTAAAATGCCAAAAGGTTATGTATGTAGTAAAAGTCCTATATTTATACCGTTTTTAGTATTTTGTTTGATTATGGGACCACTTCGGAAACCTGACGCATGAGGTCGCTGCGTGAAAAATTTGACGTTAACACAAGTCAAATATGGAAAAAAAATATTAATAATGCCAATTATATTACCAGTGCATTTGCCGTTTTTAATTTTACAATATCAAACTCTGATTTTATTTATTGAACGTCGGGAATTTTTTATAAGTGTGAACAATGTAGCGCTATCTACCAGACACACTTTGAAATGGTCCCAAAATTTTCCCAGTTGACTAATGAGTTAATGACTAATGGAGTACTAATGGCACAGTGAATAGTTTCACGGTGAAATTGAAAGTATCTCAGAAATTTAAAAATGTTAATAAATTTAAAAATTGGTAGGTATACAAAAGATATCAGGTGTTCAGATATGTAGAATCTCGTTTATAATAATTATTTTTATTAGTCACCACAGGATTAGAACAATTCATGTAAAAAAACGTCCTCTTTATTTTCTACACAATTCTCCACCTTGTTCAGTTCCATAATCGAAGTTTGTGAATGTATTGATTATCGTAATACAAAAATTGTAAAATTATGACAACATTGTTGCTACCAGCGGTTACAATCTAATCAAATTTTGTGATGGTTTTCAAACTCACAATAGATTAATTAACTTACTGTAAAAATTAAGGTAAAATCAATAACGAAACATCCCCCAGCCGTTATTTCCAAGGTCTCATGTAACATTTGTAATGCATAAGCAGTAAGCTGAAATTTCGTGAAACTTATTTGTGATAATACGTACATTATCTTACCTCTTTTCTTTGCATTTTATTTTTTGTGTTAATTAAGATTTTACAAACAACATTTTTTATTTCATTTGCCTGAAATTTTCTCTTTCAGTCAATATCGAATTATTTTTTAGTAACGAATTTACGATACATCTTTTGCTAACCCAAACCACTACAAGTAATCTAACAGTATCCACAGCTAAACCAATCACTTCATTATTGTGAATTCTACTTGTTCCGAATGTGTACATACAATAAATTTGGATGATTCTTGCAATAAGATTTACAAAATAAAAAGCAACCGAAAAAACTATAACGAAAGAAAAAATAGTATTCGTCTGCCTCGAAATATCGCTTAAAGTCATGTGTAAATGCATAATATTTCTTCTTTTCTGGTTTGAACAGTTGCAGAATATTTTATTAAGTTCTTCAAAGTGTTTCGAGACTATGAAAAATATTGTAGTGAATTTAACATGTGCCCAAGTTTTTAGTAAATTGGCGTTAAAAGCATGGACAACATGAATGTGATTGTCCCACTCATTCGAATATTCTTCGCTTAATACAAAACTTATAATACATCCAATTATTACAATGTGGGACAGAAAACTTGCCCCAAGTAGCATAAACACGCTTGCACTTTTTCTTTTAGATAATTGTTCCTCCGTCGTTATTAAATTGCTTACGATGTTTAGTAAAGTACGTTCAAATCTTAGTTCAGAAACTACAATCGAACCAATGTATAGCAAATCTAGAAAAATATAGACTATGGCAGTCATTTTGATGACAAATAATCGGTTAGTAAACTTGTTGTAGGTATTATAAACTGAGAGAATGGCTAGAATTGTTGTCAGAAAACATTTTAAAAATACAAACAATTTGGTCTGTGTTAATTTTAAAATGGGTATTAGTTTTCTGAGAATAGGGCCATACCCATATTGATTCGACATAATGTGTGTAACAATCAACTAATCAACAATATTAATGTTTATGAGAGTAATGAATAGTATCAACTAAATTACTACTACTTTATATATTATCAACTCGAACAAACATTTTTTGAAGAATCTTTTAAAAAGATTGTTTTCCATCTGGTTGTACAAATAATTGTGAAATGATAGTTATTTATTCCATCGTCAAGGATAAAATCGAATTTTATCAACTGCTTCCTTCATGGTAAAACGGAAGTTTATCGTCTAGAAAGTTCATAACCATTGTTGTTTTTATGTTTTTGACCATTATAATTGTGAATCAAAATATTTTAGATATTCAATCGAAATAATGGAGGATGGAATAAAATTTTATATTGTATCACGACGATAAAATTCACCATTATCTTCTCGAGCGTATCAGCCTCTCGGCTAATATAATAAATAATTTATTATACAAGACAATAAAATCTGATTTTATCTTCGAGAGCGGTTGAAACGCTTGAGAAGATAATGGTAAATTTTATCGTCGTGATACAGTACAAAATTTTATTCCATCCTCCATTATTTCGATTGACAATTCTCGATTGTCAATTTTGATTGACAATTATAAACGTCAAAAAAATTCAACAATAAAAAAACAACAAAAACAGCAAAACAACAATGGTTGTGACACTCTGTATTATCAAAAATATTTTCATAAAATGTGCCCTAGAGTATATAACATCTATAAAATATCAAAATTCCAATTTTAATAATAACATTAATATAAAATTGCTTGTCCTGACTGACTGACCTATCAACGCACAGCCTGGACGACTCAGGATAGAAACCTGAAATTTTCACAGTAGATAGCTTTTGTAACGTAGGGGTGTACTAAGAAAGGATTTTGTAAAAATCACCCCCTAAGAGGGTTAAATAGGGTGTTAAAATTTGAATAAAAATCCGTCATTTTTTAAGTTATATCTGAAAATTTGGGCTCTTGGTTAAAAATGAAGAAATACGTGTTTCAGGATTTTCGAAAAATTAACCCCTTACGCCAGGTTTCTTGAATGACTTTTCTATAGTATATACAGGGTCGCTAAAAAGTATGGATACAGATAACAGAGCACGTTGAAATTGGGGATACAGTTAAATGCGCTTAAATTCTATCATCTGAGATTTTTTTCAAGTTTCTACCGTCATTTGTTTTGAAAATACAAGGCTAACTTGATTTTTTTTAAATAACACGAAGGGTTAAAATTAATAATTTTTAAAAGAGCATTTTTTTCTGAATTTAGTGATGTAACATATTCCCACTTTTATTTTCATTAAAAGACAAAAAAAAATATTCAAAAATTTTATTCTGGATTTCTGCAAAAGTAAAACTAAGATAGCTTTGAAAATACTGTCTTTAGCAATCTGTCACTTGTATGTTAGCCAAAAATTAAACATGTGTGCAATAATTAGTGTAAAAATGGTACATTTAAGTGAAACTGAGTGTACAAACATTCTCATGATGGTTGGTTATGGCGACAGAAAACCAAGAACTCAATGGAAATCATTTTGAGCATCATCTTTTGTAGTATAAAAACATGTATTTCGTGTTCTGCTTTTTTTATTAAAATGTGTTCTTTTTCAATTAAAAGTGTTATTTTAACAATTATTATTAACTTTTACTTATTTTTTGGTCAAAGTTCAAGCGGCAAAGAGCTAACGATAGATAAAGTCAACATTTAATAACATTTCCTATCAAGATTTACAGGTTTATACTTTATAATATACAGGGTCGCTAAAAAGTATGGATACAGTTAAATAAGAGATTTGGAAATTTTATTAGTTCGATAATTTTTTTTAAGTTTCGATGCAGTATGCATGTGTTACACCATAGAATTCAGAAAAAAATATTCTTTTTAAAAATATTAAATTTCACCCTTCTTGCTATTTTAAAAAAAAACAAGTTAGCCTTGTATTCTCAGAACAAAAGAAGATAAGAATTTGATAAACATTTAAAACGATAGAATTTATATACTTTCAAGCTTATACCAAATTTCAATAAGTTTAAATGAATAGTTTTTAGAATATTTAACTGTATCCATACCTTTTAGCGACCCTGTATATAAAATTGAGTGGTATTTGAGCATTCGTCTAAATATAAAAAACGCGTGTTTCAGGTTTGTTGAAAACTCCACTCCAAGGGGGTTAAACAAAAAATCCTTCGTTGTTGAAGTTATACATATAAAAAATTCTTTATTGTTGAAGTTATCAACTGATATCTTAGACATTCGGTTAAAAATGAAGAGGCGTATATTTCAGGATTTTTAGAAATCCCACCCCCAAGGGAGTTAAACGCAAAACTCCTGCATTTTCGAAGTTATATCCAAGAGAATTGGCATTGGGACTTACGCTTAAAAATAAAGAAAATGTGTTTCAGGATTTTTGAAAATTACATCCACAAAAGAGTTAAACATGGAATGAGTTGAAAACAAGCATAATTTACTCGGGTTCGCATTGGGTCACGGTTTTAAAGTTTACAATAAAATTATAATGTGTTTCTACTTTTTGTTATACTAAGTTTTGCATTGTTTTTCTGTGTTTCAAAATGGTTGTGGATATGCGTGCGAAACTGTGGGCAACTGCTAGCAACATTAATAACTGAGCTACAGAAGATGGGAGCTGGGCTGAACCAGTCTGTATAGTTACGCACATACTAATATGAATTTATGAATGTGATTCACAAACACAAACACATTGGTTCATTCATAAATTTTCAACATGAAATTATAAATCTTGATTTAACAAATAAAATTCAAATTAGTAAAATATCTAAAGAATTACTTTTATTATTACACTAGCAAAATTGGCTTCAATTTTGTAAATGTATGTTTGGTTGCCCACTTTAAATACGTTTAATAAAATGAAAAACTGAAAAAAGCCACAAAGGCTCTATGAAATATGGCATTTTAAAAAAAGGAAAACATTTGTTAATGGTGAAAGAGTCCATTGTTTACCACAAATTGTCTTTCATTAAAAAAAAGGTATCTTATACAATCTGTCTATAAATGAATGCAGGATCGTAGTAGGTATTTTAAAAGTTTGCTTTCAAGAAAAAACGAAAAATGTTAGTATATGAAAAAATTGGTCTTACTGGTTGCCTGGGTAAATAAAAATTAGTACTTTTCAGAAATTTCATAGACATAAAGTGAGTAAATGTGGCAAATTCAAATTCCAGAACCACCTGAGATCCTACTCTTTTATAAACAGTCCGTACTATGCATAAAATAGGGTTTTCACCCGAATTAAGTTTTGTCACACAATATCCTTTTGGTCACTGATACATCAATGAAAAAAACGTTTATTAATAAAAACTGCATAAGAAAATAGTTGTTGGAATAGTGTTGAAAACAATAAATTTTGGGAAGCTTCAGAAATGCATTATCCCAGTTTTCACCCCTTTTAACCCCAAAATCAGTTTTGTCACACAATACCATTTTTATAATTGATACAGCAATAGAAAAAACGTTTATTAAAAAAAGTTTTCTTGTTTTTTTTTATACAGCGTGGACCAATATTCGCGACCCAAAATAAACTTGATAAATCGCTATGATGCACAGAAAAAAAATCTGTTGAAACGGTATTCAAGAAAAAATCAATCAGAGCGTTTTAGACCATCTAGGTCTTTTTTAAGCTTTAAACATCCATTTAGTTTTTTTAATTTGCTTTAACCGTTCAGGGGGTCAATTTTTGACCCTTCGTTATTTTATAACGCATTCGTTATACAGCGTTGGGCAAAAGTATGGAACCAAGCGTTTTGTGCCTAAACTATGTTTCTTACGAAAAAACTAATTAGTGCATCACCAGCTACTTTAAAAATGTGTTCATTTTTTAAGAATAAATTTTTTCGAAATTCCTTTTAGTTTTTGAGTTATTCAAAAAAAAATTTTTTTTTAATGACACCCTACCCCGGCGTTTTTTTTGGTGAAAGATTATGCTCTAAAAATAACTTCTGTCTTAATAAAAATAATTTTAAACCAATGTTTTTTTTAAATAAATTATTGAAACTGCGGTCCGAACTCATTACAAAGATTTTTCGAATTTGGCCAAAGTGGTTGTATCCATGGTTGCTTTTGATCCACTAATTTGATTCGTCAAATTTTTCGCATCCATGGATACAACACTTCGGCCAAGTTCGAAAAACCTTCGTAATGAGCTCGGAACACAACTTTAATAATTTATTTAAGAAAAACTACTGGTTTAAAATTAATTTTATTAAAGTAGAAGTTATTTTTGGAGCATAATCTTTTACCAAAAAAATCACCGTAGTAGGGTGCCATTTGAAAAAAAAAATTTTTTGAAGAACTCGAAAACTAAAAGGAATTTCGAAAAAAATTATTCTTCAAAAATGATCACATTTTTTAAGTAGTTGATGATGAACTAATTAGTTTTTTCGTAAGATACATAGTTTAGGCACAAAACGCTTGGTTCCATACTTTTGCCCAACGCTGTATAGCGAATTCGAATGAAAATCTGAATTTGTCAATTTTTGACTTTTCGTTATTTAACGTATTCGCAACGGATCATTCGCTAAAATGCGAGCGGATATTTAATGACACATTGAGCTGTTATATTAAAGTCAATGTGGGTTTTTTGAGTTTTCAATTATAAACATCGCTGAACTTAACATGGATGATATAATGCATCTTACAGTACTTGAAAATTTAGAAAATATACAAGAACAGCCATTATGAAATAATGTGAGAAACGGAAAAAATCCATTTGATTTAACCTTTTCGCTGCTGAATTAACAATTCTCTTGTTACATTGCTGTGCTGAATTAGATTTGACCAAAACGGACCAAAACGCATATAGGGTTAAATCACGCACGTACGTTAACGTGTACAGCACCAAAAACTAGCTTCATAGCACGTACATATACGTCTACAGCACTAAAAATGTATTATTGTTATACGTAAGTAGCAAAGGGCAGTTAAATACAAAATTTATATTAAACAAACAATTGAAAGAAACACATTTTATCAAAACATAATCACAGTTTATACAATCTGTAATATATTTATGAACATAAAATAAGAAAATACATACATAAAAAATATGAAGGGACAAAACTAAAAAAATTTTTCTGTGATATCTTCATCAATTTTATCAATTATCAGTAATGCTTTCAATTTCAATTTCTATGTCCAAATCTTCCTTAGATTCTTTTAGTGCAGAAACTTTATCTTTTGATATACCAACATAATTGTTGTTTTCGGCCATTTTCATTACTTGCACTGGAAACAAGTTGGTTGTGTTTATACTTCTTAAAAAGAGAAAAAAAATGGCTGTCTAGTGATGCGCAAGCCAGGACAGCACGTACGCAGCAGGTATTTTTAAAAGTATAGTACGTAAATATACGGGAGTAGCATGTAGATTCCGCTTTTTCAGAACGTATATGTACGTGTGCAGCAGTGAAAGGGTTAAGCGAAACTCATTTTTTAAAAATGTTTCGTCTTACAAAACCCTTGGCAAGATATTTAATTGAAATTTTGAAACTGATTTTTTTATGTTAATGTATAAGAAAATTATTGTAATTGGGTATTTAATTTTAGGTTTTAATTGCGTTAAGATTTTTTGCTAAGATATTGGCATTTGGCAGTAATAAATACTTGAATGTAAGACAGTCGACTGTAAGCCGTTGCCTAACAGAAGTAACAGAAGCACTTACTTGCCCAACCATTTTCAATGCATGGGTAAAATTTCCCAAAAATTTTGATGAACTAAATTAAATTAGAACAACGTATATCTAGTATTTGGGAAAGATGACCTTGAGCATCCGAAACATGCTATGTTATGTTAACCGAAAAAACTACCATTCAATTAATGTGAAACTGGTAAAATCAGTATATTTTTTAAATTCTGAGAAGTTCAAACATTTTTTGTTTCATTTAAAGATATGTGACGCCAATTTAAAAATAGTCCACATTAATGCTAAGTACCCCGGAAGTTGTTCAAACACGCAGAACCAGTGTCCAAACTTTCATGCGGGACTCCATGAAAGGGGTCACCAAGACTATTTCTTACTTGGTGACTTACGGAGTTTAGAGGAAGAGCCCATAGAAAATATAGAATATTATTACAATATTTCCCATAAAAATACAAGAGTCAAAATTGAATGTTGTAATGGGTTTGGTACTAAAGGCACGGTTTAGATGTTTGTTGAAGCATAGAGTTCTGCATTACAAGCCTATTGTTGCTTGCAGAATTATAAATTGTTGTGTGGTTTTACATAATATGTGTATTGAGTATAACGTTCCGGAACCTAATCCTGACGAAAATGATAATATTATAGATTTTGGGATGTATGACAATGAATTAAATGAAAATCATGAACAAGAACCTGCTTTTAGAAGAATTAATCCCGAACTTGATGATGGCAGAAAGTCTACAACCAAAATTATTCAAAAATTTAGAAGATAAACATTTTATTCGGAACGTTTTAAATTAGTATGGGTAAAATCACCAAGGTTTGCGGAAGGAGAAGAGCTTTTTCCTTTTGTTATTCATGCCATAAGGACAAAAAATTCAGTTATAAGTGTGTAAACAAATAGTATTAGGGTCTATAAAAAGATAATATGCCGAAATACTATTTATTTTCCACTTGTATATTATTGATTCTTTTCGTCTATGATACGCGTTAAATCCCTAGGGCCATAATAAGCGGTCATAATGATTACGCCCGCTAATTCGTATTGATGCTGACAAAAATAAATCAATTAATTTTCATATTCCATGTGGAAAATAAAATAAAATAAAATAGTTTAAAATAACGAGCCACACGCAAACCGTCGTGAATTTGCCCATATTTATAAATGCAACACTAACAAATCGAATATATAATTTATACTAGATGAATAAAACTATGTAACCATGTTTAGTTGTATACTTTCTATGTAATTTTGAAAACAACAACGGTCAGTCTCAAATAATTACACAGGTCAACAGAGGTTCAGTAACATTGATGAAAATTTGGTAAATACTAGTTTTTTACTTCCTAAATAACAAAATGCATTTAATTTTTTCACAACACGTACAGTTTATTTGTTGCATTTTCTACCAATTTCTACCAATAATTTATTTAATTTTGATATAAGTCCAGCTCCTAACTTATTAAGAACTCAGATGCGTTGCTATGGTTATGCAATTGTTTATTCATTCTTTATTGGACACATCAGCCCGTCAATTTTAAACAATAACCACTAGTTATCAAAAGAATATGTTATTTTCAAAAATGTCCCTAAAAGTACATTTTTTGCACTCCCACTTGGATTTTTTTGTAACAAATCTAGGACTGTCAGTGAGGAACAAGAGGAAAAGTTCCATTAATACATCAGAAAAATAGAAAAACGGTATCAGAGCCGCTAGGGCACTTCCATAATGAGCGATTACTGTTGGCTTTTAAAAATCGACAATAAAACTAAAAAAACTCGACCCTAACAAATGAAAATCTTGAGATTTCACTCTTTTGTCGTAATATATGACCTCTTTAATGTCCCTAAAGTTAGTTTACGAAAATATTGTATGTTCATAATAAAATAAATTAAATAGTTGAATTATTTTCAATACTCTTTTACTTTAACATAGGTGTCCGAACGAAATTGGTAACATACGAATGATACGTGATGGGACATTTTTGTAAAAATTTTCGAAATCGGGGTGAAAAATCATAAACAGGGAAGGTAGTTTCATCAATGTTACCGAAACTTTGTTCAAATTTGTTGGCCAGTGTTATTAATTTTATGAAAATGAACCCTTTGACATAGTTTCAAGTGCAACAACGTTTCTATTCTTTAATTTTAACTCTTCTTCATAAATTTCCAGTTTTCTCTTGTAATATTGTTGTTTCAAAAGGTTTTTTTGTTCTAAATTATCATTAAATGAAGTAGCCACCGTTGCTACATTGATTAAATTTTGAATTTTTTTCGAAAAGTTTTTCTTGGGAAAAATAATGTCTTCTTTAGGCTTGGATGTAGGTAGTTGGGAGGAAGAGTGTTGAGAAGTAGATGTTTTGATGACAGTTGGTTGGGAAGTGGATGGCTGAAAACAGGTTGATAGTTGGGAGGTGTACGCCTGAGAGGTAGATGGTGTAGAGTCTAGAGTAGGTGAAGCGGGAAGGAGTTGCAGTGGTTTTGATAGGGTTTTATCTCCACATAAGAATGTATCACTAGAAGTTAAAATTTCGATATTGTTTTCAAAATCAATAATATCATTATTTATTGTGTCGTAATTCAAATTAATTTGTGTCTCTTTTATATCATGTCCTTCCACTGAAATTTTTTAAATAATTTTTAATATATCTTCTTCCACTACTGACAAACATTCCTCTTCACACGAACCCTCTCCTGTTTTATTTGCATTGAGTTTGTTAGCGCTAATTTTGTTTTTAGTTCTTGATGTTAAGTCTTGCCCTACAAAACTACACCTTTAAATCATCTTTTCATACTTACAGGGTGATTCTTAAATAGACCGACAAAATTTTATCACACTCTTCCAAGGATAAGTTGAGACTATCTGTACCATATTTACGTTTTTATTTCATATGGGCAGAAACCCCTTAATCCGTGCCACTTACGACAGTCATGAGTTTGAATTACTTGTTTTGGAAAAAATGTGCTCGTTTTCATCATGAATATCGATAATACACAGTGATCATAGTTGCATTGGTCAAGTATATTGTCATCAGATGATTATCAATCATGCTTGCTAACCGTGCTAATACTACTTATGAACACATCAGTGGCGTACGCTTTATCTCCAAGATAACTTTAAAAATTTTTATTTCGAAAACGGTTATACAAGGAATTTTTTTACTATTTTTCCCATGTACTCATGTACACTACAGCATGTACTCATTTGACACTACCATGGGTAGAATTTTGTCGGTCTATTTAAGAATCACACTGTATAAGACTAAAGTACCTTTCTCCACATCTTCCAGTCTTTCTCTGCCCCTCCCATGCTATTTAACTTTATTGTTATTTTTTCCCATTCCCTCTCCGCATCTTTTTGGGTAAAATTTGGCCCAAACTTACCACTTATAATCAATGGCAACTTTTTAACGTGCTCAATTAGCAAACGTTTCTGATTTTCAGAAACTTTGGTGGATCTTGCTCATGACGTAGACATTTTAAAAAGTTGGCATTCGCTATTTAGCGAAAGACTAAAAATGCTGTAACGAAGGAGGTCAAAAATTGTTTTTTTCCGATGACATTGTTACAAGTCATTCGTTAAATTGCGAATGCGCTATTTTAAAGAAGGGTGTCAAAAATTGACCCCCAGAAGTTATTTAATTTTTTCTACAATTTAGTGCGTTTGCAGGCACATTATTAAAAAATCGCAGTACCCTTGGTTCTCGGGATATCAAGTTGGGACTTTGTCCATATGTAAACAACTGTTTGAGCTATCTTTTGGTGGCAAGATCGTCCATTTTCATTGTAGCATCTCCTTGCTGTGACACATTCATTTTAGGAAACTTTGTGTATTTTTCAGAAAAACCGAATTATCTCCCAAACTATCAACTTTTAGAAAAAAAACTTAAGAGGTAGAAAAGATGTAAAATGAGACACTGAATCTAGTATGGAACTGGATCTAGTAATCTAGTGCAATTTAAAAAAATCAAGTTATGGTCCTTCAAATTATTGTCCTAAAATGAATGTGTCACAGCAAAGAGACATTACAATGAAAATGGACGATCTTGCCACCGAAAGATACCTCAGACAATAGTTTACACACTAATAAAGTCCCAACTTGATATCTCGAAAACTAAGCGCACTGCGATTTTTTAATAATGTGCCTGTAGACGCACTAAATTGTAGAAAAAATTAAATAACTTCTGAACGGTTAAAGCAAATTAAAAAAACGAAATAGATTTGTAAAACCTAAGAAAGTGCAAATTTAAATATGTATAAATATACAGGGAGGTGCCATTTAAAAACTATGTTATAGGCTATATTATAGCAACAACAGTTGCTATAATATAAAAACTATGTTATAGGCTACATTATAGCAACAACAGTTGTATTGAGGTTCAAGTATCGGAGATTCATCAAGTTTTAAATAATCTAGATGTCAGTAAAGGAGCGGGTCCAGATGGTATTTCTCCTAGATTTTACAAAGAATGTGGTCCATTACTGGCGCTTCCCCTTCAACTTATTTTCAATTTGTCTTTAAAATCTGGAACTTTTCCATCTGTTTGGAAAGAAGCACATGTCGTTCCTGTCTTTAAATCAAATAGTAAAGCAAAAGTGGAGAATTACCGACCAGTCTCAATTTTATCCACTCCTTCAAAAGTCCATAGTTTTCAACCACATGTTTTCAAATTTTAAAAGTATCATATCACCTAAACAACATGGTTTTTTTCGTAATCGGTCAACTGTGACAAATCTTTTAAATTTTACCACTGATATTGTGAATGCTTTGAGTGAAGGCTTCTAGGTTCATGCTGTTTACACCGACTTCAGCAAGGCATTTGACAAAATAAATCACCATATTCTATTAACTAAATTATCTGCTTACGGGATATCAGGTAGTATGTTAAACTGGTTTCGTAGTTATTTGCTTGATATAACTCAAATCGTTAAGTTGCATAATTATTTTTCAAGTAAACAGCAAGTACCTTCAGGGGTTCCTCAGGGCTCGATATTAGGTCCTCTCCTTTTTTCGATTTTCATTAATGACATATGCGATAATTTTACATGCAACTTTGAGTTATTTGCCGATGATCTAAAGATTTATAAAGTGATTAGAAATGCTACTGATATTTATAATCTACAACGTGATCTGTGCTTATTATCGCAGTGGTGCGATTTAAATCATATGGTATTAAATAATGACAAATGTCAGGTTATAAATTTTAGTAGAAAGTTAACACCAACAATCCCTCAATATAAAATCAATGGCAAATATCTTAAGGTTGTACCTAATATTAAAGACCTAGGAATTATACTTGATTGTAAACTATCTTTCATTTATCATTACGAAGATATAATATCAAAAGCTAGCAAAGTGTTAGGTTGTATAAAAAGATTTACTAATGATTTTAACAGTACTCGTAACATCAGTATTTTATATATAGCATTTGTAAGATCTGTCCTGGAGTACGGCTGTATAATTTGGTGTCCATTTTATGTCTCGCATATTAATCGAATTGAAGGTGTCCAAAAAAAGTTTGTTAATTCTCTGAAATATAAGTTACCGATAAATATTAGGAATTCTTATGATTTGTGTTTGAGTTACCTTGGCCTGAAGGAGTTGGACCAGTCTCACCATTGTGTGTAATAGTGTCTGCGGTGAGTTGGATTTCTTTGCGGTGTCTCTCAATGAATTTAAAAATAAGCTTGTTAGATGTGTTTAGAGTCTGTTCGTCTGTTTAATAAGGTGTCTCTTCTGTATTTAAATTTTGTATTATGTATTTATATTTTTGTATTATATTTACATTTGTAAGGGTAAAGGTACTTGTACCGTTAAATAAATTACTAAAAATTATTATTATTATTATTATTATAATTTAAAAAAAAATGCACTTTGGCCTCCCATTTGCAGTGCCATTTGTCTCATTTCGATATCATTGACGGTGTAGGTGCAATCATATCAATGAGTCACCCTGCATATGCCATTTCAGTTTATAGTAGAATTTTGCAACAGCGCCAGCGCATTTCATTTTTTTGGAGTGAAATGGAGCCCAAATTGAGAGTTTTTGGTGGGTTTTCTTAGCTCAAAGTGTGTCGCTGGGAATTCTTTTCTTATTCAGAAACTCTCAATTTGTGCTATATTTTTCACTCCGAAAAATTCAAATGCGCTGTTGCATTTCTACTAGGAACTGAAATGGGATATACATGAATTTTCCACATTAAAATGATTAAAATAATGTTCTTTTTTCTTCTTTTGTTTGTAGACTTCAAGTCGGTAAATATTGATTAACAAGTTTTAGATCATTAATCAATTCTTAATCATTACACTAAATTGATTTAATGCAGTAATTTTTAAGAAATTAGGGACTTTAAAATTGTTTTGGATTTTTTTCAGTTGTTTCATAGTTTTTTAGGTTGTTTTACTATGTTTTTAAAGCGCTTAATTGTCTAGAACTCATATTTTGCCTTGAAAAGCAATAGTAGATAGTAGATATTGGTCCAGAAATGAAACGATATTTTGAGAAGTTTGTGGAATCATGAATTTTAATACACGTAGAAGAATTCTTCACCGGTAGTATGGTATTATAAAGTATTAAAAATTAAGGATTTTGACCTACTTTCAATTGAATTATTTTAATAACTTCAGGAAAAATTTCCATAATTTCTATTACGTTTTGTGGCAAAACAACAAATTTGGTTTGGTCAAGAAATTAAATGCATAATTTTGCACAATTTTTAACGGTTTCTTCGTTTGCACAATTTTTGTGATCTAGAGACATTTGGCTAAGGTGCATAAAATTAATAACATGAGATCGAAAATATACTCAATTAGAGCAAGCCTTGAAAGTGAAGTGTAACTTTAGCCACCTCATATGCTGTGTAAAACCAACATAAGACAACATAACTTCAGCTAAAATGTGGGTAAAGTGTAAAAAAACGGCTAAAATATGGCTAAAGTTCTGCAGGCACAACTTGCACTAATTGAGCTTATTTTCGATCTCATGTTACCTTTTTGAAGGATTTAAGCTTTTTTTGGTAGGTATTTTGTAAGTTCTTTAGATCTTTTTCGGTGGTTTACTTTTGGGAAAACAGCTAAATTTATAGAATTCTACTTATTCTACCCTGTTTTTTGGTCCAGAACTAACATTTTACATCCTTCTAAATACTCTTTTTTTCCCTATCTAATAAATAAAGTTTAAAAATATTTAAATCGGTTGAGAAAATATCGGTTCTTTTTGACTTGACTTGACCTGACCAAAATTAAAGAACTTTTATGGTTTTATTTTGATCAGACTTTATTCAAAGTTTTACCAAGTAGGTATAAAAAATCTTAAAATCTGGCGAAATTGTCCAAGACTGGAAAATTTTCATGTCAAGATTTGAAAGAAATGTAAATTATGTGTGATGAGAATTTTTAATGCCCTAATTTTCCACTAATTATTAGGTAATACACGTTTAATATTATTTATTGGAAAATTTGTTTAAGCTGTCGTATTCATACATTGAATGATTATAATAACGTATGTAGAAGAAGCGGAAAATACCTAAAAAATAAAAATTTGCTTAAACACTTATCTACACTTGTGTGTTGTGTATTTACTGAAAACAAGAGTGTGTAATCCACAGGGAAAAATCCGCCAGCTTCAAAGTTGACATATTCATGTTGCAGTTGCAACATAAAGGCATGAATCTAAAAATAAATGAGAACAATAAATAAAATACAAATAATTATTTACCTCTTTCCATAATTTATAATTTTTATTTTGAGTAGCAAGATAAAAAGCAGATCGTTTCACCAAATTGGCCTTTAAATAATAACAATTATTAAGTAAAGAAAGTCTTGAAGTTTTCAACAACCTGAGTCAAACACCTATTCGAGACGTACACACAAAAGTACAACTTTATACAAACGGTACTTCCTAAATACAAGCTTGCCAACTGTATATTAGTTCCAAAATCAGCATACAACAAAAATGCATTTATAAAAATTATTTTAAAATGTGTACCAATCAAAAACAATAACTGGAGTGAAAGCACTTTATTTACACTTCGACAAATCTCGCACAAATTCTGATGTTGCCGAAGAACTTTTCTAGTGTCCTTAATTGTACCTTTGTTTAATTTCTTATTAGCATGGTCAAACAAATCAGAAATTAGATACACAGTCACTGTATAAAAAATCTCAATAAAATTTTTCATCAAATTATTGTAATTAAAACAGCAACATATTAACACAATCCAAACATCAAAATGCCCTCTTATAATACTAGAGTAACCAAAACGAGACACAAGAAATATAGCATTGTAAAGCACAACATCAAGAAAATAAAACGCTAAAACCCTTTTAGCAAACGGAACTATTTTTAATTCTGCACAGTTTTCGCAACCAAAACTCCAAATTTTTCGAAACATTTCCAAAATTTCGTTTTGTTTTAATTTAAAAAGTGTTAGCATAAAGAACGAATTAATGTGAGGTGTGTAAAAATAAATCAGGTCAATTAGGGTAAGAATAAATGTTTCTTTTTTATCTTCATGAGCGTCCAAATTATCAGTATTCAGAATTATAACTCCAGCCAACACAACGAACGCAATAGTTGAAAAAAAATTATACGTTTTTGAGGTATTTAAAAAATTGTTGCTTCTGGCGTCAACATTGACAGAGCAAATTCCTAAACACTTCATTAAATACGCGAAATATTTAAATATTTTTAGCACGTTCTTCATACTTGATGATTAATTTGATTATCGCTGCTTGACAATTGTACAAATAGTAAATAAACACTTTCAGCGTATTAAATCGATTAAACCGAACATGAATATAATAAAGAAGACAACTTCGCTTCCTAAAATTCTTCAATGTCTGATAAGATGTTGTGGATTATCTTACATATTTTACGATGGCAAGCTCTTAAAATACTCAAAACGCTTCAATTTTTGGTCTTGTATTTTTTTATTGTTTGTTTTTGTGACGATGTTCTACAATTTGAATTAGTTTTACTTTAACACTTTACAAGTGCCTCAAATTAAGCGTCTGACCTTAGCTCTCATTTATACAACATCTATCTACACTCATTATCCTCTACACCCCAAGTGTTACACTTGTAATTATCGTAATCTTATTCAAGTTGAAACAAGACGAAATTGTGAAAATTTTTAATTTGTTGATGAATTTTAAAATTCACATTTATGGCTGGTTATTCATGTTCTTGGAGTTAATTACCTATAATCTGGCTTTCTTCGTTCCTTGTTTCATTTATCCGGCTGTTGTAAAAAAAACTTTAAATATTCATCATTTATTGTATGCTGTTTTTTTGCAATTATCTACAACTTGTGATTTGTCTGATGGAATTCTGTCATTTTATGCTTCTATTATTGGCCTCGAAGAAATTTTCAAAAATCAATGAAACACTCAGTCAGGCTTTTATCGATCAAGACCTAAACAAGATTGATGATGTTTTGAACTTGTATCAAAAATTGTACGACATTACGCAAGGGATAAATAATATATTTTCTCTTCCGTCCTTATTAATAATTGGAAATTACCTAGCAACAATTATGAATGGTTTAAAAAGCCCTGATTGGTTGAATTAAAATGTTCTTTTCTTGAATACCGTTCAAGATAGAAAATTTTGTCATTAGGATTATTTATTCGTCTTTTTATGACGATTTCTCCGCTTTTCTCTGGGGCGCGAGTTCTGAGACACCCTGTATACACATTTTTGGCGTTTATGCTGAAATTGTTTACAAAAGAATTACTGAAACAGGTTTCGCAGGAATCTACGTGATCATCATTATTTTAATAAAATTTTGTTTTTATGTTTACGTCGCCAACAAAACCATGAGACAAGTAATAATTTCTTTACACTAACTAACAACTAATTTCATTTTTCAGGCCAATACGATTAAGAAAACAGCTATTGATATCACAGTGAAAACAAGAAATAAACAAATCAGGAAAAAAGTAAGTTAAATCTTGGAATATTGTTTTTTTATTGACTCAGACCAATGCTTTGGGTTTGCAACTACTACATGAGGAATTGCATATTAATGCTGGAGGTTTTTTCGCTATAGACTTGTCATTAATGTTCGAGGTATGCCATTTTTGTAAAATTTCTTAGTACAAAATAATGTTCACAGATAATGACAGCTTGTTCCACCTACATGATAATAACAATACAGTTTATTGAAGTCAAAATCTAATTACTCTAAGTGGGTATAGTCGGAAATGATTATTCAGCCATAATAAGATGCTCCAATGTTTGCTTTAAATATTGAGATTGGAATTTGATGTGTTTATGTTATAATATAAAGTTTTACACATTCATTAGCAACATTTTTCGAATTTTTTTGAGTGCTGTTTGTATTTTTTATGGAAAAAAACTGGTAATTAGGATTGTTTCATTTACTTTTAGATTAATGCCAAAATGATGTTAGCAAAACAAATAAGAATTTAAAAGACCAAGACAGCTTTATATTTGTCAGAATTTCAATGAAAAATGAATAGTCGATTGGCGTTTACTTGCATTGTTTTTGTGCAAATTTCTTTATGTAGTTATTGAACATTTAATCTTTTTGAATGTTCACTAAAATTTTAAAGTTTAGAAAATTACTGGGGAAGGACCATAAATGAAACCAAAAGAAAATTATGCAACGTATCGTCTTATTACATAAGACATCATCAGGCTGAAAAACAAGTTATTATAAAACAACTTAAAAAAATATACAGGGTGTTCTGTCTAAACCCCACATTAGAAGTATTGGAAGTTTTAATATAGTATATTATGATACGAGTTTTATAAGACGCATTTTGTCGCACGCACGGAATTGGGACACGACGAGCGCAGCGAGGAGTGTCATAATGGAGTAAGTGCGACAAAATGCCTTGTAAACGAGATATCATACACTATTTTTTCTACTTTGCACCTTTTTTGACAAAAAAAATCAATTTCGAAATTTCAATCAATTTCGAATTTTGTGGCAGTTGACAGCATTTCCATGGGTCATGAAATTAAATTAATAATGTGGATCGTCATTAGTTTATTCGTAAAATGTATTCTGAAAGTGTCCAAGACGTTTTGCAATGTATCTACCCCTCAACGGATACGGGCTTTTGTAGCAAATACGCGGAATTTGAAAATTGGCCTAAGGAGAATTGGATCTCAAATTACTTACTTGCACTGGCTATTGAAGTCGTGTTTGTACACTACTCGAAAGGTGTTCGAAGGGACTACGTATCAGGGTTGGTACAAAAGCCTCTAAAGGTTCGAAATTGATTCATTCGATTAAATTATCACTTGAAACAGGTGCCGATTGACACTAACAGTTCTCTCAGATAATTGTCAAAAAACTAGATTGCCATCATTTTCCAACTAAATTACCCTGGCTTTTAGTGTAATTATTATAGCACTCCGTTGGATATTACGAAACCCAAATGGCGTATCGTAATGACCTCAGTACGAAACAAAAGTAGAAAAAGATATATATTTATCTGCAAGTTGGTACTCAGGCATGATCCGTTGAGTTCTGCTCAATGAAAATATTTTCAAGATGGCAGCACTTAACTTTCTTATTTCAAATGGAAAGCTATGTTTTTCATGGATTAGTTGAGTTATTTTAAGGAAGTTTTTATCAGCTTTTCCTATACCTAAGTTTAACCGTTTTTGAGATAATTAGGATTTTTGAAAATTTTTGAATTTGCAGCTGCCCTTTAAAAAATCGGTAATTCGCTTAGTTTTAGAGATTTCGAAATCATACCTAACCATACCCTAACCCTATATTATTAGTTGTTCAGTGTGTTCAAAATTGGAATTGAAGTTAATAAACCCAAAAATTTTAAGGTTAGGTTAGACCCATAACTTAATTTTTTCAAATGCGATGACTCAATTTTTATATTTTTACACAGTTTGCTATAAAAACATTTCTGATTAAACTTAAACGACAAACTCTGTTCAAAATTGTGTTATCAGCTCGTGAAAACAAAATAAATTCATTGGGTGTTGGTTTGAAAAACTTTATTTTCTCACATTTTTCATTCGTTGCCATGCTTAAAGTGATGCAAACTTAATTTTAAAAATTTGGAGTTTGTTATTTTTTTAGAAATTTGAAAACACCAAATGAAAGATCTAGGCTTCCTCTTTCAAATGAGCTCAAAAATATTTCCAAATTTTTAAAAATGGCAGAGTTATCGATTTTTGAACTAGAAGGTGCAAATCCAAAAAAAATTTAAAAACCAGAAATATTTCGGCTAAATTTTGGTATAGGGTAAGCTTATGAAAACTACCTTAAAATAACTATAGTAATCCAAACTTGCATTAAAAAATATAGCTTTCCATTTCAAATAAGAAAGTTGATAGCGACTTCTGGTATACCCGGAAGTGTCGCCATCTTGAAAATATTTTCATTGAGTAGGACCTAAGAGATTATGGTTATATACAAATTTTTAGATGACTATCATTATTAGAACTCCCAAAACTTGTAATGTGGGGTTTAGACGGAACAGCCTGTATATAACTTACCAAACAAAAAATGCAAAATTATAATATAACATAAATTTCAGTTTAGTCAGTACATAAAAACAAAGACGTAGAATCGACAATAGGGAACCCAGTGTGATATGTTATAAAATTATGAATTTCTCTAACATTTTATTATGTGTAAACATTAAAAATTTATAAATATTGCTTAAATTTTGTGTATCTGTTCTAAAATTAATTGAATTTTTAACTTTATGAATAAATAACATTTCAGAAACCAACCTCTTAGACCAATCTTTTTCAATATTTAAAATTGTAGTACTTAACATTTTTAAAATCAAAATTATGTCAAAGAGCCGTTTTTCCAAAATTAGAGGCTAAGTTATTGGTCAAACGAAACAAAAATTAAAAAATTGTATTAATAATAATATAGATGATTGTAAACCTGAATCATCTATATTATTATTAATACAATTTTTTAATTTTTGTTTCGTTTGACCAATATAACAATGCTGACAATCTTTATAATTAATCTTATAGACTACGTGAGATCTATCCACAAATGAAATATTATCTTTTAATTTTCCAAATAGTTTATTAAGGGTTGGTTTCACCAACATTGGTTAAATTTAATGAACAGTTAAAAACAATCGTTACTATGATTATAATCGTTTCTGTGGATTTATTCTACTAATAAATTTAACTGAAGTTGGTGAAACCTACCCTTAGTGTTTTTTTTTATTATAAACTGACATTTGAAACTTTTTTGAAACTTTAGTTAATTTATTTCTTAATTGAGATATGTTAATCAAACGAACAAATTGGAAGTCAGGATCTTTTGGTATAACTGTTGTTTTATTACTTTTGTTAATCAGCTGATTAGGCTCATTTAAAATTTTGTTAACTTAACCTAAAGGATACTTGTTTAATTTCGCAATGTTTCTAATACACTAGTTTACAACGTTTTTTACCAACCGATGAAACAAATGTGTATCTATAGAATAATTAACCCTAAGTTTGATACTGAAGTCGAAAAAAAATTAGAACAAATTTCTTAAATAGTCATTATAAAATATCAGTATTTGACAATTTTTGCCACATCAAAAATGTTACAGACTGCTTCTTCTTTTGTACTATCAGGGTCAGTTTTTCTTAATGTAGACTAGTAGTAACCGAATAACATCATTTTATCACAAAAACCTTAATAACTCTCTTCATAAGGCTTTAAATCTTGATGGATACATTCACCATGTTCATCGCTTAAGCTTCCCAAATTTTGTTAGGATAATTTAAACACAAACATAGAAAAAGTTTTTTGGGCTTAATTTACTTTCACCTGATGATATTTTAAAGTAAATAAAATATTTAACTATTTGTTAATCACGTCAATAACGAATGCCAAAGACATCACAAAAATATTGATTCGAAATATTTAAAAAATTAAAATTTTGCACTAATTGGTGGTCAGTTTCACTTATTGTAACCAACAGTAATCGGCTAACTTATTTTTATCCCAAAAACCTTTGTATATCTTTTTTTATAAGACTTTAAATCTTGATGAAAACGTTTGCCATTTGATCGCTTAAGTTTTCCAGGTTTTATAAGGATAATTTTACCACAAATAAAACAAAAGTTGTTTGGGCTTAATCTACATTCACTTGACGATATTTTAAAGCAAATACAATGTTTAACAATTCAATTAGTTTATCATAGAAACAACGAATGCTAAACTAGACACCAGAAACAAATTTTCAAAACTTTTAGTGAATATATTTAAAAAACTAGACGTGATAGACAAATGTGACATATATTTTAGTTATCAATGAGTAAGAAGAAAACAAAATCAGTATAAATTATCCCTTAGTAAAAGAAAAATTTATTTTATCTTATAGGTGCAGTTTTTTAGGTACATTATACCACTGTTTTCGGTGGTATAAATCAAATTTCTGTCACAAGAGAGATAAAGTTGTTTTTCAACTCACAAGTGAGTAAATCTGACAGCTTTATCTCTCTTGTGAGATAAAATTTGCTTTATCTCACCGAAAACAGTGGTATAATGTACAATGGTATGAGATAAAATAAGATAAGATAAGGTAAAACGTCGTATATCACACGTGATCGAAATGCCATTATAAAGTTCGTGAGAAGTGTCCCACGAGAGCGCAAGCGCACTCGTGTGTCAAAATTCTCACTTGCATATAATGATGCATTTCTATCACTTATAATATAATATACTATTTTTTGGAAACTAGTGATATTATCAAAATTCTTTTTAACATTTCATGGATGACACAACATATTAACTTTATGTTTCAAGGATTTTAATACACCCTTTTTTCTGTTTTAACGGATGGATTGACAGATAATTAATAATTATATTTGAAGCCATCGATTTTTTATACCAGTCTGTAATAATTGTATTATCTGAATTTCTACTAAGAAGCACATCTAAAAAAGGAATAGAATTATTAGTCTCATCTTCTATTGTAAATTTTAAACAAGATGAATAGTTGTTAAATACTATATTCCAAAACATGTGAGTCTTTATCTACCGGTATAGCTGTAATAATGTCATTAACATAATTAAAAAGAAACAGAACTTGGAAGTCTAAAGTAGGCAAAAATGTATTTAAAAGGTCAGGCATAACAATATTGGCAAAAATTGGTGAAGTAGGATTGTCTACAGCAGTACCAAAAGTTTGTAAATAAAACTGATTTTTATATTGAAAATAACTAGAATCAAACAAAATCTTTAAGTTCCTCACGACCCAACCTTTCGATGCTTTGACGAAAGGTCACAAAAATAAATTTGTTAGTTTGTTCGCAATTTTAATTTATTATTTGGTTAATGCAAAGGTTAAGCGGATAAAATACATGTAAGACCCGTATGCAATACAACGTTTTATCCACAGTCAGACAATATAGACAAAACCCGAGAATAAATCAGTATTTGCAAATTATTTTTCAAAATTTTCATTTGGAGTTTTGAAGTGACGTTTGTCAATAAATTTTTAAAATAGGAATACTGCATTAGTTCCGGTTTCGTTTACAGTAAATCTGGCGTCAATATCGAATAAAGAAGAAACCAACTATATTTTCTCATTTAAGGGTGTCCGCGACTAACGATTTGAGACGTTAGCATATTGAAAGCAAGTTTTCTCTCTTAATACACAACAGAATTTCAAGTATTATACATCAAATTAAAGGTTTTTTAATTTTACAGGCCGATGCGTTGTCATATTTTGAAAAACAGTAATCCACTTTAAAAAAAAGGAAGAAAATGCATAAATGTTCATGTTGAAAGCAATTTTAGTCAGTTATTTTCAAAGTATTCGATCTGAGATTTTGCAGTATAATTCAAAAGAATATTTTATAGGCCGATGCGTTGAGGTCTTTTTTAAAAAAAATTGTTTTTGAGATATTGTGATTGATACAAAAGTCACGTTATGTGCCAGTATACTTAAAAATTCGTTTTGGGGTTTTGGTATTTGTTACAAAATATTAATTTTCAACTAACTTAACAAATGCCATGTAATAAAACATTGTTGTTTTCAAATTATCAATGGATACATTTTGTCTTAAAATCCTCCATAATTTATTGCTTATGCCACTAGAGGCGTTGCTCGTGGCGTTTCTATGGAGGGTCTTTTGGTCGCTACCTGTCCCTGTTCCAACCCAAGCAAAGGGCGGATTGCGGTCACTTTTATGGTTGTGTGATTACCATAATTTTCGGTTATTTTAGTGGCCGGCCAGTGGGTGATACATTTGAGCGAGAAAAGCTATTTTTCTGTTCGGAGATTTTTTTAATTTGAAGTTCACCTAACCATCTTTTTAATATCTGCTTTGTAGAGATTTAAGATTATTTATTATGCATATGAAGTATTAACATATATATGACAACAAATGAGATAAAATAATGTATTATTATGATTATTTTACTTATTATTTTCGCATATAAGTCATTGTCTCTATAAACTACCTACTTCAAAACTTCTCTTTTTGTCATGTTGGAGATCAATATTTGACATTGAAATTGATACATAAATGCGTAATTTTTAAACTCGTCTTTTTTATAGACTAAGTTTACACTAAGTCAAAATTTTGGGGAAAAAATGACATTTTTTTATTGTTTGGAAATATAGAACTCAAAATATTTGGCTTTCTAAAAAGTTTCTGGGGCAACTTTCACATTTTCAAGAGATTAAAATATTAGCCAACTGATCTTTTCCATTTTATGACCCTTCCCAACCCAATCCGTGAACACATGTAAAGACTGAACCCTGCCCAGGGTGGGTGTATTACTGGTTGCTTTTGGAGAAGAATAAAACGTGCTGAAAACTGAGTTGCTCGTTCACTCCCGGACACTTTAATATAAAGGTAAGTGTGAGGGTCGGTTTCACCAACGTTGGTTAAATTTAATGAACAGTTAAAAACAATAGTTACTATGATTACAACAATCGTTTCTGTGGATTTATTTTACTAATAAATTTAACTGAGATTGGTGAAACCGACCTTGAGAAATGCATTTTAATTTCGTTACGGGTTTTATGGTGTTTTCATAAGACCTATAGGTTTTATTGATATCATTAGACTTCTCCTAGTAGTCATATTATGACCTAATAAAAGACTGGCTTTGGATAAAGTAAGGTTTCTTTCTTCGACACTGTCAAAATTTACGATTTTTCTTCTGTATAAGGAAGTTTTGACAACTATCAGTACGAAACGTCAGATTATTTTTAGCAGATTTAAGACAATTTTAAGCCTTGTTGAGTCTAATTTGAAGAATAAAATGTTGTATCCAACTCGTTTTCGTGTAAATCGGTTCATTTATTTCACCTCGTGGATGTTAAACGTCTCGTTAACTCTCGACGTTTAAAAATCCACTCGTGAAATAAAAACCCGATTTACACTCAAATTCGTTAAATAATAGTATATTAAAGAACACGTTTCATAAGTCCACTCTTAAAGCACGAATTCAGTTTTAACAACGAGTGGCGTTAGTTTTTTGAAAGAATGAGTGCTTCAAGGTCTTATGTAACGAATTTTTTAAACTATTTTTTGTAATTTGCCCCCTTTCTGCCGATTTTAAACAAAAATTGTTATTTTAATCGATTTAAGGATTTTTGTGACCGTTGGTAAACTGTCAATTTTGAAAGTGAAAAATTGATTTAAAATTTTTGTTTTATCCTAATTTTGTCAAAAACACGAGTATGAATGATAATGAAGGTAATCTTGCCTGTACGCCCACTGAAATTGGTTGGTCAAACTGTAAACAAATTACAGTGATCATAAACTAAGTATTTCTTTTTTCAAAAACGTATTTTTTACTGTTTTCTTCATTTTAAAAATTTGATGCTAAAGGCACAAAGTGTTCAAATGTCGCCATTGCTACTTGACTATCATTGTTAGCTGAATTTCTTTTCGGTTCGGCAAAAGTTTTTAATATAGATGCATTTGCAAAGTTGAATTCTGTTGGTATTGGTTTGGATTATCTACACTTAATAATTTTTTCCTTTTCCTGCTGCAATACCTTCTAAAATTTTAGCTTAACATTGTAGGATTAAAGGGTCGACAGGTAGAAAGTGAGAAAATACTTACGAGTAAATAGAATAAATAGAATTTATTCTTGGAAAAATTTGCTTTAGTTTTGACAAATTCATTAGCTTTTTCAGTTTTCAATTAAGTATAAGTTAAATTTGTACTCTACTTCCATGTTAAACAATAAAATATGTATGACACGATTCACGTGGTTGTAACACGTAGAAGTAATGAATAAAGAAAAGGCAATAATCACTGTTGAATGCACGTTAGCACCAACAAACTAGAGAATTTTCAACCACATAACCAAAAACTTCTTCGATCACTTATTTTGTTTTGTTATTATTATTATAAAAAGCCGGCGACAACTGTAACCATGCTTAGATCACCGATATGTAAACTGAATCTAGCCTACGCTATGTTGTATCATACATAACAGTTATATAACCGTCACATAACCTTTGTTGTATACGCCAGACATAACCATGGTTAGATAACTGATCTATACACTGAATCTAGCATTTTGCTTAAGAAACATAACGCTTATCTAACCGTAATATAACCATGGTTATATATGCTAAACATAACCATGGTTAGATAACCGTTATATAAACTCAGTCTAACATAACCCATGGTTAGATTTGTGTATAGCAGTTATATAACGTTATACAACCGAAAGATAACTCAGTAAAATTGTGCTACTAGGGTTGGTAATGTCTCAATTTTAAAAGTGAAAAATTGATTTAAAATTTTTGTTTTATTCAAATTCTGCCAAAAAACACGAGTATAAATGATAATAAGGTAATCTTGCATGAACGCCCAATGAAATTTCTGAAATTGGCAAAAACACCGTCGCGCATTTGTTTCCTGTCAACCTAAAAATTTCCATAAAATGTTCCTTGAAATTATGACTATAATGACATCGCGCTTGCGTGCTTTTATGTGCCCATTAACGCATCAAAATGGCGGCAAATTACAAAAATAACTATTAATATGCGACTAAAATTTGTCGAATAACAAACAGGGTAAAACACGAGTTCTTTTTTATTCAGTTTAAATTATCACTGCGAATTAATGAAATAATTAATAAATTAATGAATAAAATGACGTGACAATTAAAAAACTGTTTTGTTTCATTAATTTTTGACGCAATTTTTTTACCGCAGAAATAATTTCCAAAAACCATCCATTCTTAGATATTGCTGTCGAAGTAGTATTTTCTTTAAAAACTTGACCGCGAAATTAGATTTTGCGGACCGTGATGCGGTTGCGAAATGATCACTTTGTTATTGGTTTCCTAAAAAATACTATTAAATCAAAATAATTATTCTTTTTAAAATCAAATTGCTACAAATTGTAACCAAAAATTTGATCGTTTTTATAATTTGTTTTTTAACGAAACAAAGTTTATTGAACTAACAATATTGGGCATATAACAAGATAAAACAAAAATGCAGTAATCCAATTGTATTCATATTTCAAGCGAAGACGTCTATACTCTTAATCGTTTTAATTATTATTAATCGCAAAATCTTTTTGAGTAACATTTTTGTTTACTGATTATTTAAAAAAAAATAGCATAATCAGAATAAAAGTTAACAATGAACATGAGGATAATTCATTTATGGAAATACCCCCGGATTAAAATTCTGGCCACTGCCGCAATTAAGCTTCACTGGAAATATTTAACAAACACCACAGGAGACAACAAAAGAACAAAATTTTTCAATTTTTCTTAAAACTGATGAACATTTATTAATTTTCCTAGAAGACAAATGAGAAATAAAACAAATTTCATATTCGCTGCGACGTTTTGACACTTTGAGTCGTCACAAGAAATAAATAAATTTGTTAGTTGTTTTGTTGTTCACTTAAAAAAAAGACATTGATTAATTCCGGAAATAAAAAAACCCTGATAAATAATAATTAATTAAGAGACAATTGAGTTCAAAAATCTCAAAGCAAAGAAGTGGCTTAAAGTTATAATTTTTTATTCCCAAAAAATTAGTGGTAATTCAATAAAAATATAATTTTGAATTAAACTAATGTCAAATGTCAAGTCCATCTCGAATTAAAATTTGATTGCAATTGAAACGGTAAACCTACCTTTAAATTTATTTTGACTTACCAGTGTAAACATAAAATTTATAAAAAAATTAAAAAAAAAATTTTTTATTTGTATTTTAAGTAAATTAATAAATCTTTATCAAAATTAAGAAAAATTAGACAAATTTGGTCTTAAGTTATCTCCTGTGGTGTTAGGTGTTGTTAAATATTTCCAGTGAATAGTCTAAATTTTAATCAGGGTATTTCTATAGACGTCTTTACTTGAAATTTGAAATGCAATAATACAATTGGATTACTACATTTTTGTTTTATCTTGTTTTATGCACAATTGTCAGTTTAATAATTTTTGTATCGTTAAAATATAAACTACCTACGTATAAAGACGATCAAATTTTTGCTTACAATTTGGAGCAATGAGATTTTAAAAATAATTATCATTTTGATTTAGAATATTTTTTGGGCAACCGATAGCAAAGTGATTATTTCGCGGTTTAAGTCTTTAACTAAAATACTACACCGACAACAACAAGAACTGATAGTTTTTCTAAATTATTTCTACTAAAATTTCTTCTAAAAAAATTGCGGCAAAACTAATTATTTCTTAAACATTGCAAAAGACGATAAACGAAATGTGGAACATCACCCAAAACTAGTTTACGATCTCTGGTAATTTATGACAGGGGCTGGATGCGGTCAAGGGATCGGAGTTGCACGCTAGACGTTCGTTTATAGACGCGTCATTTTCTTTTTGGGCGGCTGTACTTAGAAATATGATCCCAATATTTATCAATTAAAGACAAAACAAGATCTCGCCTTACATTCGTGAATAAAAAAACTACATCAAGTGATATTAGTTTAAAGTTTTCTGGTAAAGTTTGGTTTTTAATTAAATCGACAAAATGAAAAGAATTGTTGATGTTAAAGTTAAACATGGGAACAAAGTAGTCAAAATTGAAGAAATATATTTTGCAAGGTTGTGTGGAAGAGTCCACACAAGAAACAACTAGTCGTAAAGGTAATTCATTCTTATGAGTTTTAACTAGCCCATAAATTTTTGGGGCATACTGAATTGTATATAATATGTGATTTTAGCTCGATATCAGAAATTATATTTAATTGAAACATTAAAAAAAATCTATTATTATTATTTTGGAATTTCGATGTTGGATCTTTATTAATACGTTTGTAAACGTTATCATCATTAACCAGGTCACTCAACTTTTATTAATTAGTACAGCGCTGTTACCTTTATTAGATCTGGTAACTAGTATTTCTTTGTTGTTTTAGAAAAATTTTTGTTTGTTTAAAAAGTTTCTCAAATGTATCATCATTCATCAGTATCATGATTTTCTAAAAAATTAATATAATTGGTGATAATATTAGTAGATTGAGCTCTAACTTTAATCATCAACATGAAACTTGTTAATAATATATTCCACATCTTTTATAACATATCAATTAATGGAAAACCTTTAACATTAAAATTAAGGGCAAATTTCGGTCCTAAACTAAGAACTTGTGCAACATCAGTTGGTGTTAAACATTGAGTAACAAATTTTCTAAAATAACTTGTTGATTGTTATAGGTAAAATTATACAGGGTGTCTCAAAATTGACGCCCGTGCTTTGGGAATTCGATTCAGGAGGCTAATACAAATCGAAAGTTAAGAGTAACAAATTTTCCATTTGTCCTTCGCTATCGAGTTATTGTTAAAAATGTAAATAACAAGTTTTCTGCAGTCTTTCCAATTAGTTGTGCAACATAATTCATTAGAAGGCTATAGCGATGTTAAAATTCTTTGAATTGCTCTGTCTAGTGACAAGTATTATTACTTTTCTTCGGTTTTGTATGTTTAGAATGATACGATATTACTGCATTCGAGATTTCGTCGATATGTTAAAAGTAGGATGTGAGTATGATGACAATGCCATTGCTGAGGCTAGGGCATATGCGGAAAAGTTTCCAATTTGCATTTGAGCATATTTTATGATAATAAATGTGGTAAATATCTTGTTTCAAAATATCATTGGCTTTTAATAAAATTTAAAGTTTAAATTTTAAATTTTAGTTTTTTATCAATAACTCGATAACGATGACCAATCGGACATTTTTTCACTCTTAACTTTCAATTTGTTTTAGTCTCCTGAAACAAATCCTTAAAGCACGGGCGTCAATTTTGAGACACCCTGTATTTATCGATGAAAATTCTATTATAATTGTCATACAATTATAATACAATAATAATACAATTATTATTATTGTGATAATAATAATTGTATTATTTATTTTTCAAAAAAACCGATTTATCTCCCAAACTATCAACTTTTAGGAAAAAACTTAAGAAGTAAAAAAGATGTAAAATGAGACACTGAATAGGACCTAATAATAAAATACAGAGGATGCTATTAAAAAAAATTAAGTTACGGTACTTCAAAGTTTCCTAAAATAAATGTGTCACAGCAAGGAGATGCTGCAATGAAAATGGGCGATCTTGCCACTAAAAGATACCTCAAACAGTGTTTACATATGGACAAAGTCCCAACTTGATATCCCGAAAACCAAGGGTACCATGATTTTTTAATAATGTGCCTGCAGACGCACTAAATTGTAAAAAAAATTAAATAACTTCTGAACGGTTGAAGCAAATTAAAAAAACTAAACGGATTTTGAAAGCTTAAAGAAATGCAAATTGAAATATGTACAAATATACAGGGGGTGCCATTTAAAAAAACTATGTTATAGGCTGCACTGTAAAAATGGAACATCCTGTATGGAGCAACATAATTTTAGAAAATGCACTTTGGCTTTGACTCACCCTGTATACATACCGGGTACTCAAAAAGTGGCGCACCAACTTAATGGTGTGTGGTAGAGAATTGCTTACATACAGGCTGTAAATGAAATAAGTACATTAATTTTAACTGGGAATAGAAGACAAACAATTTTTTCTAATAATTTTTTTTTAAAACGTTTTAGTTTTTGAGTTAAGATTATTTTAAAATCTTACACAATTTTCTTACACGCCACTGGAAGCAAAGTTACCTAGTCGACAAGATTACCGTTTGAAACGGTTACCTTGGTTGCGGCTATTATTTATTGTTACTTTTCTTTGTTGGAGCATTTCATAAAAGGCTCGTCAATTTGTAGGGGGAAAAAAATGATTTAAAAAAATGCGATTTTGAAAAAATGATACATAGAAAAAGTGTTTGTCTTGATGAATTCTACCACTGGTTAAAGTTAATGTACTTATTTCGCTTACATCCTGTATAAAAGTAAAAATAGTTAACAAAAACAACGATTAAAATCCCTTCACACCAAACGTTTATTTGCAACACGACGCGTTTCAACCACAAAGTGGTCATCCTCAGGTGAGAATCTAAACTGTTTAGATTAGATTCTCACCTGAGGATGACCACTTTGTGGTTGAAACGCGTCGTGTTGCAAATAAACGTTTGGTGTGAAGGGATTTTAATCGTTGTTTTTGTTAACCATTCCACGCCAAGGAAATCCAACAAGAAGTAGTAAAAATAGTAAAAAATTCTTTGTATTAAAATTATTGATAAATAACGAATCTTAAGAAATGATATGTGGCAACGTTGTCTAACAGTCGTGATCGCAATAGAATTTGATTAACAATAAAAATAAACTAATTTTGAAACGGTTTCCTAGGAAATAATTCCCAGTGTTGGCACATCTACAAATTGTGATTTTTTTGGTGAATTTTAATTTTTTTAAATTCAAAAAACGGCTAAAGTCTTATAGTAAATTTAAAAATAATTATTCAGCGTTTTGTTAGGGAACGATCACTTAGTGTGAAACATAAAAACATTAAAAAATAATGAAAATTAAAGAAGTTAACAAAATAAGTTTGTAGTTCCAGGTTTTTTAAAATATGTCTTTAGGAATTTTTTCAAGATTTTTCCCGTAATCTACACATTCTTCTCAGCAACGTACCGCTGAGTTGGTGCGCCATTTTTTGAGCACCCTGTATATTTTTTTAATTGTCGATGTTTTATAATAACTTGTTCTTCAGCCTGATTATGTCTTATGTAATAAGACGAAACGTTGCATAACTCTCTTTTGGTTTTATTTGTGGTCCTTCCCCAGTAATTTTCCAAACTTAAAAATTTCAATTTTTGGAGGACGTTAAACTTGTGAGATTAATGTTTACTAATAAAGAAAAAATCATCTAAATTCTAGTCAATACTTGCAAATTAACACAACTGAGCTAACGAACCTGATTAAAGTGTTTGTTAAAAGAAACCCTTTGAATGCATAAGGATCGAGTAACTGTGAGATTTATGACAAGTAATTTAAAGTCTTTGTGAACCAATAGCGCTTAATCAAGTTAAATTAGCAACTAACCGTGTTCCACGTGGAAATTTTTCTAGAGTGCATCCAATAAGTTATGATAAACTTAATTAGACATAAGTGTGTTGTCCTAGTTACCATTACATTAACAATAAAAATTACAATAACTACATATTTTGTTACTCGTAGTAACTATTATTTTAACAACGTGCTTAAATTAAAAAAACAAATCTTGTATCAGAGCAACACATGTGTGTAAAACATGCATAAAACATTTCTTTTACCTGTATTTACTTGCCAATCATTCAATTAACTAAACAAGTTTGATTAAATTGTCACCAAAAAAAATTGTTTGTTTACAAAATGTTACATTTGATTAAATTATGATAAGTAAGTGCTGTCAAGTAGGAAGCATATAAAACAATTGTTGTAAGTATAGTGGGTCAAGGTTCGACAATTACTTTGTCAATGATTGTACGTGTGAATAGATACAGATAAAAAATTCCAATTGTATTACCACAGTAAATATTTGGGATCTGTTATTATAAGAGATACGAGGTCGGTTAAATTAGGGCAAAGTTGCGCATTTTTATGCTGAACAATTATCTGAAAGAAAATTTGATGTATCATTTTTAGTTTTTGAATAATTGTAAAAAAAACGGAAATTTGTAATTTTGGTTTTTATTTTTCCAAGCGAAAACCAAAAGAACTAGAGGTTTTGAACTAAGACGTTCTTCAGGCACTTTTTTACAAGGAATCTAAATATGTATTTTCCAAGGCGTTCTTTATGTCAGAGTTACAACACTCAACTTTGGTTTTTCTTAAGGACGCCATATTCCATTTTTGTATTTTTGAAACGTGTTTTTATTTCTGATTACAACGATGTATCACATGATATGATCGAAAAAAAAACGCTTTTTTCTTAAGTTTATCAGCATGTAAGATTCGATCATATAATGTGATACATCGTTGTAATCAGGAACAAAAAGACTTTTCAAAAATATAATTAAATATGGAGTCCATAAGAAAAACCAAAATTGAATGCTGTAACTATGGCATCAAGAACGCCTTGGAAAAGGCGATGACAGATTTAGATTTCTTGTAAAAAAGTGCCTGAAGAATGTCTTACTTAAAAACGTCTAGTTCTCTTAGTTTTCGCTTAAAAAAATGAAAACGAAAATTAAAAATTTTCTTTCAGATAATTGTTCAGCATAAAAATGCGCAACTTGCCCTAATTTAACCGACCTCGTATTTCTTATAATAACTGAGATCCCCATGGTGGAGCTCGAAAAACGGGCACCCTGTATATCACTAGATAAAAAGAAATGGGAAATGTTAATACACCTCAATGCAGAATTAAATTCTTTACCATTTATTAGTAAGATAAAAAAAAATATTTCATTCGAAAAAATTTAGTTAAGGATGTTTGAATTTCTCGAAACTTAACCCTAACAATTTGGGTTTTGCTAATCTTTGTTAGGAATTCGAAAACATCAAGAGAAAGATTTAAGCTTTCTTTGCCAAATGCCCAAAAAACGATTTCAAAATATTTAAAAATGACACAGTTAGGTACCGATTTTTAAAATAAAAGGTGCAAATCCAGAAATTTTTAAAAAACCATAAACTTTTCGAAAATGGCTAAATTTAGGTATAGAGAAAGTTCCTGAAAATAATATGACTCATCTAAAAACGCAGTAACAAACATATAGCTTTCCATTTAGAATAAGTAATGCCGTCTAACGTTATTAACCAACATCTTCGGCAGAATTTTTTTTCTAAATAATCAGAAACTGCAGTTAAGCAGTTTTTTTGATTAATAATAAGAATAATTTATTTATTTCTATCAATTTATACAGATGTAACAAAATTGATACGAAAAATGTCAGTATTATACACAGAAATAACAATAACATAAAAATAATTTTAAGACATAAGTCAAAAAACCTGTCTGTTATAGAATTCGTTTAAATTATATGGTTCGAGATCCAAAATGTAGTCAAATATTTTCTTTTTAAATAAAATTAAATTACAATAAGGTGTGTGTAGATGCGCAGGTAAACTATTGTATAGTTTTATTCCTGCATAATAACTGTTTTTTTTCCGTCAGCGTAAGTTTATGTATTGGATACTCTAAGTCTACTTTGCGAGTGTTGTACTTATGGTCGTTAGTGACATTAAATAGTAGATTCAGTTTAAAGAAAAATAAAAGTTATCTATATATGTATAAACCAGTTACTGTCAAGAAGTTATTGCTTTTAAAGATGTTCCTACAAGTTTCATTATATTTTAAGTTAAACACAGTTCTCATGACTTATTTTTGAGCAACAAATAGTTTTGATATCTTTCCACTTTGCCCCCAAAATATTATACCGTAGCTGAGTAATGATTGAAAGTTTGCGAAGTATACTATTCTTAGTATATATATATATATATATATATATATTCTTGTAATTACATATTGCAAAATGAATGCCGTAGGTTTTTTCAAAATTTAACACTAATTTATTTTCTTCAGTCCAGTTTATTACCTTATTCATGCATATCTTTGCTTCTTTCATTGTACGTATCTGTCATATTTTCACCCCAAATTAATATGTTTGTGTCATCAGCAAAGTTAACTCCACTATTGCTAATATACTTCCTTTCACCTTTTATTAAACATCTACATGTTTTATTCACGTCAATCATTAAAATGTCAAAATTGTAAAACTGGAGGAAGGTTGGTCCCTTAGGGGACTGCAAATGAGTTACAAATTTCTACAAATACAGTGTTTAGAATAAAGAAGAGATGGGAGCAAGAAGGCACATTTGGAAGAAAAGTTTGGTTCTAGTGGTTACAAATTATCAACGCCAAAACAGACATTTGTAAATGTTTCAAGGAAAAATCAGTTTGACTCTGTCCGCAGTGGTTGCGAAAAAATAATATTGAATTACTACCTTGGCCTGCAGTCCAGACTTGAACCTAATAGAAAATGTTTGGGGGTTACTAATAAAATCAATTTACAACAGGGATGTTATAGTCTAAGATCCGAACTAAGGTCATCCTGGACCGATCTGCTTACTGGATGAAACTTATTTTTTATCACATATAATATCCAAAGGAATCTATCGCGAATAGGTTGCCTAAAGAAATACAGGCTGTTTTGTCTAAACCCCACATTAGAAGTATTGGGAATTCTAATAATCATAGTCATCTGAAAATTTGTGTACAACCATAATCTTTTAGGTCCTGCTCAATGAAAATATTCTCAAGATAGCAGCACTTCCGGTTGTACCGGAAGTCGCTATCAACTTCCTTATTTTAAATGGAATGCTATATTTTTTATTGCGTTTTTAAATTACCAGAGTTATTTTAAGGTAGTTTTCATAAGCTGTTCCTATACCTAAATTTAGCCGTTTACGAAATATTTATGGTTTTTAAATTTTTTTTGGATTTGCACCTTCCAGTTTAAAAATCGATAACTCTGCGATTTTTAAAAATTTTGAAATATTTTTGAGCTCATTTCAAAGAGGAAGCCAAGATCTTTCTTTGGTGTTTTCAAATTTCTAAAAAAGAATAACAAACTCCAAATTAAGTTTGCAAAACTTTAAGCACCCATAACTCATTTTTTTCAAATGAAATGACAAAAGTTTTATTTCACTATTAGTTGTTTCAAAACTATAAAAACGCCAACGTCGCATTTTCTCTCAAAATTAGCTGTTCTAAAATATTCATGCACTTCAAAAACATAATAGCTAATGTAATTTATACTTTCAATGAGAGATCTAATCATTAATAACTATTTTACAATTTTATCAATTTTATTTAAAAAAAAAATAATAATAATGCGACGTTGGCGTTTTTATAGTTTTGAAACAGCTTATAGATGGTAGAGAATTTAATTCTGCTTCGATCTGTGTTAACATTCCCTATACTTATGTTTAATAGTTTTCAAGTTACAATACCTTTTTGTTGGGATTGAGAAATTCATTAGCCATAGGCCTTTTCTCATAGGTTGCCATGGAAACGAATAAAAAAAGGTGAGAAATTAAAGTTTTTCAAATCAACACCCAATGAATTTATTTTGTTTTCACAATCTGATAACACAATTTTGAACAGAGTTTGTCGTTTACGTTTAATCAGAAATGTTTTTATGGCAAACTATGCAAAAATAGCTGTGGTTAGTAAGAAATTTCCTACAATAACAAAAAAACTAACATAACTTGAAAATTATCACAGATAGGTATAGGGAATGCTAATACAGATATATGCAGAAAAAAATTCTCCTTCATCTAGTAGAATAAAAATTGGGACATCCCATTTGAAAAAATTAAGTTTTAGGTACTTGAAATTGTCCAAACTTAACATTAAAATTTTTAGGTTTATTAACTTCAATTCCAATTTTGATCACACTGAACAACAGATGTAGGCTTTCTCTTTCAATTCTCCGAACATGATTTCGAAATCTCTAAAACTAAGCGAGTTACCGATTTTTTAAGGGACAGGTGCAAATTCAAAAATTTTCAAAAATCCTAAATATCTCGAAAACGGTTAAACTTGGGTATAGGGAAAGCTGATAAAAACTCCCTTAAAATAACTCAACTAATCCAAAAACGCAGTGAAAAACATAGATTTCTATTTAAAATAAGAAAGTTAACAGCGACTTCCGGTATAACCGGAAGTGCTGCCATCTTGAAAATATTTTCATTGAGCATAACTCAACGGATTATGTCTGAGTACCAACTCTCAGATAAATATCTTTATTAGAACTTTCGATACTTCTAATGTGGGGTTTAGACGGAACGGCCTGTATGTTCAAGACTATGAATATAAGGAGGCTAAAAAGAGTCAAATTTGTACCATTCTTCGCAGTGTTTTACAGCCGTTGTAGGTAACGTTTTTGAAAGTTATTTACAGAATACATTCGTCTACTCGGGCTGTACAGGAGAAAGTGTTCTAAAATGCTATCAGTAGTTTATTTAATTCAGAAAATAATTTCGAAAACTGAAAAAAAAATTAATAAAAATCTAGTATTCTTTGAAAAGTTTTTCTCTTCAACAATAAGGATCATTCTTTATTCCCAAGAGTCCACTACAAGGCTAAAAGTATTTTATTTTCCGTTTAACACTTATTGTTGATGGAAAATAATTTTCAAAGAGGACTAGATTTTTTTAAGATTTTTTTTCAGTTTTCAAAATTATTTTCTAAATTAAATAGAGCAGTTGTCGCATTTTAAAAGATTTTCTGCCATGCAGTCCGAGTAGAAGAATGTATCCTGTAAATAACTTTCAAAAATGTTACTTAAAACGGTTGTAAAACACTGCGAAAAATGGCTAAAATTCGAGTCTTTTTAGCCCCCTTAATCATAGTCTTGAGCAAATTTTTGTAGGCAACCCATTCGCAATACATTCCTTTGGATATTATACTTGATAAAAAATAAGTTTCATCCGGTAAGCAGATGGGTCCAGGATGACCTTAGATCAGATCCTGTACTATTAGACCACAAAATGCAGAACAACAATGGGATTCAATTACCGAAGCATGGGAAAATTTGCATGCAAAGCCTGATTTATTTAGAAATCTAGTTCATTCAATCTTCCGAAGATTAAATGAAGTGTTACAAAAATATGGTGCGATGACAAAATATTAAGATTTGTTGTGTTTGTGTTATATTTTCTTGTTATTAAACTACTATTTTTTTATACAAAAAAATAAGCAACAAATGCTAGACATTTTTTAGGTTTGTGTGACAGGCAACATTTTAAAAATCGATATCCCGTTTATTTATAATCCCAATGAGTTTGGATTATTAGAAATTATAACACATATCTAGTCCAGTGGATTTGGTGTTGGTAGAAACTAATTGGACCACTAAATCTTATGATCTTTAGAAATAACATTAAACTTGGATTTTTAAAAATTTTGTAGAAGTTGTGGAATTTAAGAATTGTAATTCAAGTCTAGGGCCTCTAGGGATTTAATGATTAGGGTATTTTATATAGTTTATGCGCTGCTAAATTAAAGCTAGAGCGATTTATAAAAATCTAGATGTTTGCTGCTATTTCAGAAACTAGAATCCAACAGGTGAAAAATTACAGAATCGTTAATTTGTAATTTTAAAATGCGATTAGTCAAATACAGTAACACTAATTGATAATTTTTTATTTATTTAAGCAATAAAAAATCAATTTTCTCATGTGATGCAATAATCTTGCCGGTTAGTGTATTATTAAAAATGAAAAAATGAAATATCCGAGTAAAAATCTCAGAATTTGGGAACTTTCGATATAAAAATATCCAACAACAAGTAGAGGATATGATTAAACTACGGATAAGTTAAACCCAACCACAGAAACCTAGGTTTTGATAAATTAAAGGACAAACTACCAAAGGACAGGTAATTATTAGAACAAAACATCGTCCTTTGACTTAAATTATTGTTGGCAATGCGTTTGATGTGTAATAAATAAGTAAAGCAAGATCAATGTATTTGAATGAAATGTTTGTCCTTAGTTTCAATGCTGAAGAAAGTGTATGCATTTCCTCGGAAAAAGACAGAAATTTAATTTACTATGTCAATCACGTAATTCATTGACCAAATCGACGCGTGTTTTTCGTTTTAGGACGAGGTGACGATAATTAGAAATGCAAGGAATACAAAATGATTAATTTTTTTTAATGGTCCTACAAAACGTAGCCGCTGTTATGATTGACCATTTTTTTGACAGGATGAAAGTGACGTCAGAAATATCAACATAATTATTCTTTAATTAAAATCTGGAGCTTTATAATTACGCGAAGAAAAATTTGGTTTGAATTTACAAAATCACTAGTATTGTCTTATTTAATTCTATATTTTTAAATAGAATAAACAATATTGTCTGTTCTCATTAGAGCACGTCTATAATTACTGGAACAAGGCTAAGTACCAAGTAGGAGAAGATTCGATTTGCTTGAACAATTGCCGAGATATTTAGAAACAATGAAAACGATTTTATTTCAAAAATAAATAAATCGAAGTACTGGGAGTACTTCAAATATGTATTTATTGTGTGGGATTAACGTCGAGAATTGGCAACACGTGTCTGAAGGACTTATGATAATAACGTTGAATTTCATAGTAGACGACTTAATTTCATTAACGTTCAAGATGATTTTTTTCCGGTCTAATTTACTTTTCATTTCTGAAAGAATTGTTTAGAAATGTTATGTAACGAAACCACATCCTATTAGCGAAAATCCATTACTAAATATTGATTATTGTTTAAAATGCATTAAATATTGTGATCCAAGGTGACGTTTATATAAATAATTAATATTTCGTGTTCTTTAAATGAAAAATTAACGGTTATAAAAATTGATTTCCACTTGTGTAGGAATTAATCTTTTTAAATGTTCGTCACTACGGCCGTTATTTATGATAATGTTGGCCAATCTACGTCAATGTCTCTAACTAATTCCTATTGCATTAAGTTCTGTAATAAAATTATTGAATTGAATAATTAAGGTGGTTACGTTATACGAAAAATTTTGTACTTTTACCACAAAATCATTTCTGATTTGGTATACAGTGTCGAAGGAAACTAGCTTATTTTTAAACGAAAAAAATTTCAACAATACATTTTGAAGTTAATTAGTTTGTTTTGATTTGTTGATTGTTGATTAAGCACCTAGAAAAAATTGTCTAATCGAAGAATAAATTGTGGTTTTGTTTCGTTTAGTATTGTTTTTTTATATTACGTATTCATATTGAAAGATTGTCTTATTTTTGTGTTGAAAATTTTCTTTATTTTGAGAATTTTGATTTAAATCAATTTAGAACATTTCAAAAATTGGTTCTAGTCATATCTACATTTTTTGATTTGGACTATTTTTCTATGAAAACCTCTTCTATAAAGAATAAAATTCCAAAATTTGTAATGAATTATTTTGTCTCGTTTCTTTCCATCTATCTTATTTTTTAAAAGATGTCTGATTTTATTAAAATTATAGCAAAAGAGCGATTTCATTAAATTAATGCAGAAAAGTGGTTCTGAATCCTATACTTTTTTGTTTATTTCTTTAGTTTAATTTTAGCTTAACTTTAAAAAATATGTTTTTAAAGGAGCCACTTGGTCTTGTTTCGTTCTGTCTAATAGTTAGTTATATTTATTAAAGAGTTGTTCATATGCGGGTAAAATACTCTGTTAGTAGTAGTTCCTTTTCTTATTTCTATTTCTATTCGAATTCCTTTTATCCTATTCTTACTTCTATTCCATTCCTTTTATCTTATTCCTATTTCTATTTTTATTCCTATTCCTATTCCTATTCCTATTCCTATTCCTATTCCTATTCCTATTCCTATTCCTATTCCTATTCCTATTCCTATTCCTATTCCTATTCCTATTCCTGTCCCTGTTCCTATTCCTATTCCTATTCCTATTCCTATTCCTATTCCTATTCCTATTCCTATTCCTATTCCTATTCCTATTCCTATTCCTATTCCTATTCCTATTCCTATTCCTATTCCTATTACTATTCCTATATTCCTTTTCCTATTCCTATTCCTATCCCTATCCCTATCGGTATCCCTATCCCTATCCCTATCCCTATCCCTATCCCTATCCCTATCCCTATCCCTATCCCTATTTCTATTCCTATTCTTATTCTTATTCCTATTCTTATTCCTATTCTTATTCCTATCCCTATTCCTATTCCTATTCTGATTCCTATTCCTATTCCTATTCCTATTCCTAATCCTATTCCTATTCCTATTCCTATTCCTATTCCTATATTCCTATTCCTATTCCTATTCCTATTTCTATTCCTATTCCTATTCCTATTCCTATTCCTATCCCTATCCCTATCCCTATCCCTATCCCTATCCCTATCCCTATCCCTATCCCTATCCCTATCCCTATCCCTATCCCTATCCCTATTCCTATCCCTGTCCATATTCCCATTCCTGTTAGCCATTTTCTATTACCATTCTTACTCCTATCCTTATTTCTATTTCTATTTCTATTCCTATTCCTATTCCTATTCCTATTCCTATTCCTATTCCTATTCCTATTCCTATTCCTATTCCTATTCCTATTCCTAGTCCTAGTCCTATTCCTATTCCAATTTCTGTTCCTATTCTATTATAGTCTATTCTTCAAATCTTTTATAAAAAAATGTTAATACTGTCTAAAATGCCAAAAATTGTCAAAATTTTAATTTTTTGAAAAAATTATTTTAGTAAGAAATAAAAGTATTTAATTAATTGAGACCGTAAAATTTATGAAACGAAAAGTCCCACATTTAATTTTTATTATTTTTTCCCTCTAAATAATTAATGTTTTCTAGATTCTAAGTTACAAACATGTGTTTACACGTCTGTATCTTGGCGCAGAATTCCCCATTCCGCTTCCGGTATTTCAGTAGAACAAAGTATTAGGATTATTTTTTCCCCATTTTTAATAAAAATTATGTGACAACAAGTGACAATAGTGGAATTTTTTAATACATACTCGTACAGTTACAAAAGTATAACCTTCATAAATTTGAAACGTTTTCAAGATAAATATTTTTTGTACATAAATTCTAATTCTTGGTTTTGAAACAGTAAGCCATTTGTATCAGAAAAAATCAATAGACAACTAAATTTGTCACATCAAATTGTTAATACAAGCAAAGTGTAGATAACTACAAAACAACTCTCATCAATTCATCAAACACCGGTTTTATCAACAAATTTGTAAAAAATAACGATTTATCGTTGTGACACAAAATGACAAACTATTTTCTGTCCTTTGTATTTTTTATCGCTGTTTCAAGCATTAAACCCACAATTACCAGTGTTTTATAGAAGTGCATTCCTCATAATCACAATGTGGAAAATTCGGTGGAAAATTAAAAGAAATAGTTTATTACTTTATACAAAAATTCTTCAACAATTAACACGTACTTGAAAATTAATATACAAGAAGTAAATATTTACTGAGACAAAAAATATATGATGGGCTTTTCAGTTGTTGGAAATTTTTGAAAAAAAAAATATTCAAAAAATTGAGCAAAATTGATTGGATGTCTTGCCCATTCATAAATCGCTTCCAGCGTACCACGAACTTTTTTCATTATGAACGTCTGTGATAAAGACACGTTAATCTCGAAAGAATAAATAGAGGTCGCTCACAGAACCAATTCAGTTGAAGTTGCGGGACGGTTACGAACGCAACACTGTTTCAAATTCAATGCAACAAATCACAATTAACTAAAAGTATTCCATATAAGAACAACAGTCTGTGATAGTACTATTATATTTTAACCAAGACTCAAAATATACAAGATGACCACATTAGACAACTCCTTGGACTCGATTTTGGTCCAGATTGGCGATTTTGGAAAATATCAATCGTTTATGTTTAGTTTAGTTTGTTTTGGTGTAATTTTACACTCTGGAGTTCATGTGGCGTTCGTTTTTACTGCCATGGATGTTAGTTATCGGTAAGTTAATTTTTCTTGTTGTTATTGTTGATCAATCGCTTTTAGATATACACTTGCGCAATTAAAGATTATATCCGATTGTTGTTTTTGGATCATTATCTGAGTGGGTATTATAATTGCAAAGATCTAGACATTCAAATCTGCAGATAAATAATCACTAGTTTGATATGTTAACAAAAATCGAATTAGATATATCTAGCATTCGACAGTGATAGTTGATAAAACAAGTACCAATTTTTTTATTACGGATAAATGAAATAATTAAAATTATTTTATGCAAATGTCCACTGATGTGGTCCATTTTATTTGCTGAAAAAAAAAACACTTTGTTTACAATTTTACCCGGTTTTTTGTAACCAACTTTTCTGTAATTCAAATTACCTTTCATACAAAAATCTGTTTCCCAAAATGATCTTGACCGAAATCAATCAAATTACAGATAATGACCAAAAAAAAAAAAATTAAACGAGTTTTAAGTATAATTTTTAGAGCAGACATTAAGGTACCTACTTTTTGATTTTTTTCAAGTAAAATGCAAGTAGGTTCAAAAAATTCTGAATCTGATAATAAATAAAATAAATGTAAATGTAACAAAATGTTAGTGATTTTAAAAAGGTGACTATGGAGTCTCTGAGCGAATTCACAAGATAAAAATAAATTATCTATTTTTGAGGAAGAGAATGTGGAAGATTTTAGAGAGAGTTACTGAACCGCCACTTGTCCTAAATTTTAGGACTTTTTATCGCATTTCAGTAAATGGCTGTTCATTTCTGAAACTCTAAACTTTTCAATTTAAATGTTGTAGTTGATTCAATTTTTTCTTTATAATCAAATCCGTATCGTAATTGTCTTTTCAAATAAAATTTCAAAATAAGCAGAGGTGCTCCAATAATTTTTTTTCAAATATTTGTTTCCATGTCAAAGGTAGACTTTCTTAGTTTAGATTTTACTGATAGTAGGCATTATTATGTTATATTTTCGCACTGTTTTGCACTATTTTCCAAAAAAATACCCTATTTATAGTTGCCATAACTAGTGAAAATTTGGTGTGGTATTCATTGACAGCCAGTTTAAATATACAAATATCTACCAAGATAACGAGCTTATTATTACTACATATTTACATAACATTTCTACGTCTATGCAAAAATTAACACAAAAACCTTTGCAACACTTTAGTACTTAGTAGTAGGTAGTAGTGGAACGGATAACCAAGTCCAGAATAATACATTTTCGTAAAAAAACTTAAATACAATTAAATACGAGAACACTTGTTATTGAACCTGTGAAAATTAACAAACAATCCAGTCAAATATTTTACTCTTCAAGTTATATATGTATTTTCAGATTTTTCTCTACAGTGAGCGCCAAAATAATTATTTAAGTAGATGTAATTATTTAATTATTATTTGAGTTGTTATTTTGATTATTAATTTTTTATTATACTTTACTATTATTGGGTATTTTCATTTCATAAATCGATAATTCTATTAATGTTCAAAACTGGAAAAAGGTTAAGGAATTTCAAATTTTAAGTTTTTTGGAGAACTTCAAGTTTTTCAAATGGAATATCTCACTTTTTATTTCATTAGGTGAAAGAGAATTTAATTCTGCATCGATTATTATGATTCTCTATACCTATGTGTGATAATTTTCTAGTTATGTTGTTTTTTTTTTGACAAATACAGACAAATAAAAAATTGTTTCACCCTTATCCAATTAGTTAGCTGAATACGATGTTTTTAGTAGTGACAGTACAGAAAGTGTTAAGTTTTGGATTTGTACGCGATAATTTGTTAAGAAGAATAATTCAATTGGGTCACAACCGCAAAAGAAAAAGGGCAATAGGAATCTAGCTTCTTTTGAAAGAAGTTTTGTAATTCTAAAATAAAAATATCAAAAATGAGAACCGAATAAAATTTAACTACTCAATTTCGTCCAGTTATTTTATCTGATAAGTAAGTTCTAACTGAAATCGGTTTCACTAACCTCAGTTAAACAATTGCGTTAACTGTTAAATAAATGTGGGACTTAGTGCAATATTAACCTTAAAAATTTGAGGTTTGTTAATCTTTTTCAAAAAATTGAAAGCACCATTGGAAAGATCTAAGCTTCTTCTTTCAAATAAAAAAAAAAACAATTTCAAAATCATAAAAAACACAGAGTTTTTAATTAGAAGGTGCAAATCCAAAAAAATTCATAAAACCCTAAATATTTCAAAAACAGTTAAATTTAAGTATATGGAAAGCTGATGAGAACTTTAAATCAATACATTATCAGTCAAATATGCATATGTACTACATCTTGGTGCATCAAATTTACATTGTTGAAAAGACGACAAATTATTAAAAAATTTCAGATTTGTTGACCTTTTTTAGAAATTTGAAAACACTAAAAGAATGGTCTAAGCTTCCTGTTTCAAATGCCGAAAAACTTTTTTAAACATTTTTAAAGTGGTAAAGTTAACAATTTTTGAATTGAAGGGTGCAGATCCAAAAAAAATTTAAAAACCCTAAGTCGAGGGTTAAACCGCACTCCAAATTTTGTACAACAGATTTTCTAACGCTTTTTCTTTGATTTATTCATAATTTCTTTTGATTTCCTCAAGATTTCCCCAAAATTATTATTATTATTTGATTTCCCCGATTTTCTCTAATTTCGTCAATTTTGTACACCGATTTTCTCTGCAGTTAAATTATTTCAAAAGCGACTAAATTTAAGTAAGTATGGGGAAAGCTGATAAGAACTTTTTTGAAATATTAACTCGAATAATCCAAAAACGCTGTAAAAAAACATTCAATTAAAAAATTAAATAGAACGACCAGTAGTTATTTACTGGCTAGGTACTAAATTTAAAATTTTACATTTCGGATGGTTTCGGACATTTACCACAAACAATCTTTGATCTTACATTCAATTTAAGTTAATTTTTCTTATTGTTATTGTTGATCGATCGCTTTTAGATGTTAACTTGCGCGATTAAAGATTATATCCGATTGTTGTTTTTGGATCTTTATCTAAGTGGGTATTATAATTGCAAAGATCTAGACATTCAAATTTGCAGATAAATAATCACCTTTTTGCGAATTAGATCTAGCATTCCACAGTGACAAAACAAGTACAATGGCGGATAAAAGTCTTCATACATCAATGTCATGATGATGACGTAAATGTGTGAAATGGCTTTATAAAAATAACCACACTTTGGATTTGATGTATGAAGACTTTTGTCCGCCATGGTACCTATTTTTTGATTAGGGGTAAATGAAATAGTTAATTAAGTACAAAGCGATCAAAAAGCCCTTCTATCAAATAGGCATAGAAATTAAAGGACGTTCGTCTGCGGAACCCAAGTCTAATGTCAAAGGAAAAATGTCAAAAAAATTGAGAAAATTAAATTATTGTTGGAATCCAGTTTTGCCCCATAGACACCGTTTACGGGTCATGTAGCGTTCGGGTGTTATTTGTAACATGGATTCACGGCATCTCACAGTTTACGTTTGAGGTAATTTCAGTTTAAATTTTGACAGCAGGCTGAACTAATACGTAACACCGGACATACGTTCTCACGTAATACGCCTACTTGATGGAAGGACTTTTTGATCGCTTTGTATTAAATAATTGAGTAGGAAAATGTCAATTGATGTAGGATTTTGTTTGCTGAAAAAAATCACTTTTTTGCACTTTAAATCCCCTTTCACACAAAAAGCTGATTCATATTTTCTTGAGTACTTAATTATTTAATAATGTATAAATCTCAAAATTATTTTGACTGAAATCAATCGAACCACCATATAGTGACATCATATGTTCAAAGTCATTTTAAACGAGTTTTAAGTAACTTTATTAAGATACTTTTTGATTTTTTTCAAGTATAAATTACAAATTCAAAAAATTCTGAATCTGATATTAAATAAATTAAATAATGAAGATGCAAAATAATGTCAAAGTGTTTTTAAAGAAGTGGCTGGAATCTCTGAGCGAATCTCAAGAGAAAAATGAATTATCTATTTTTGAGGAAGAGAATGTAGGAGATTTTATAAAAAATTACTGAATTGTCTCTATGTCACTATACAGGGTCGCTAAAAGTATGGATACAGCTAAATATTTTCAGAACGGTTTAACAGAGTACGTTAAAATTTGGAGTACAGTTAAATGCGTTTAAATTCTATCATCTGAGATTTTTTTAAATTTTCTACCGTCATTTATTTTGAAACTACAAGGCTAACTTTTTTTTAAATGGCACGAAGGGTTAAAATTTTTAATTTTTAAAAGAACACTTTTTTCTGAATTTAGTGAGGTAACATATTCCCATCTTTATTTTCATTAAAAGACAAAAAAAAAATTCAAAAATTTTATATTGGATTTCTGCAAAAGCAAAACTAAGTTAACTTTGAAAATATTGTCATTAGCGATCTGTCACTTGTATAACTTGTGTGCAATAATTAGTTTAACAATGGTACATTTAAGTGAAACTGAGTGCACAGACATTCTCATGATGGTTAGAAAGCCAAGAAGTCAATGGAAATTATTTTGAGCAACATCTTTTGTAGCATAATAAATATGTATTTTGTGTTTTGCTTTTTTTATTAAAATGTATTTTTCGGTTAAAAGTATTATTTTAACAATTATCAACTTTTACTTATTTTTTGGTTAAAGTTCAAGCGGTAAAGAGCTAACGATAGATAAAGTCAACATTTACCAAGGCTAAATATTTAACTGTATCCATACTTTTTAGCGACCCTGTATATGACGTCCTACATTATTGCACTTTTTTTCATGATACACTAAATGACTGTACATTTGTACAGCTATTTTTTAAATTCAAAAAAGAGCGTACAAACTAACTTTTTTAATGTTAAAAAAATCATTTAAAAAAATAGGTACCTGCAGCTTTTTTATTTAATTTAAATAGATTTCTGGTGAATTAAAAAAAAAAGAAAACAAACAAAAAAGTAGTCAAAAAAATAAATCACTTATTTAATTTTTTTTTAAATTGTATGCATATCAAAAAGCATATTTCTTTGTTACCAATAGGTGCGAAATTCCTCAATGTGACACAGCTGACTCACAATTTGAACCTCCTTGGTTACCAAACGCTGTACCTTATACCGATACGAAACCAGCTAAATGCACAAAATACATAATCAATGCCACGCAAGATTTTGGTAATTGCACGAAAGAAGGAGATTTCACAAGTTTGACAGAAAGATGCGATACATTCGTCTATAAAACACGAGAAAAAACCATTTTACAGGAGGTAAACATTCAAATCAAAATCGAAGACACAAATGTTAAACCAACTCTTATTTTAGTATGATCTCCAATGCGATGACAATCTGTGGAAACTGACATTAGTTGGTACCATCAATAACGTGGGACAGTTTTTCGGATTGTTTATTTCAGGAATCATATCAGACAGGTAATAGCTATTTAGGTAACGAGTAGAGACCGGATTTTAGGAAAAATCCCTTTCTCCTATGCTAGTATTTGTCCTAAAACCTTAACATCTTTTACACTATTTTAAAAACAAATAATATTTGTTTAATTCTTTTGACCTGACCTGACCTGACCTGACTATGGTTCCAGCTATGAAGATGTCTTCCGATTTCGACTAAATTTCCACCATCACTTTCTGGTCTTCTAAAAAACTAATTTTCAAAATTTCAACCCTTAACGCTAGAGGTAGTTTATAGAAGAAAGAGGGATAAAAACCAATGACTTGCATGTTTAAATAAATTTTGATATTCAAGAAATAAATAAATACATAATAATTGCTGTTTAGTTAACAGTTTCTTCAAACTCTCAAATTTCATCAGGGTCACCTCTCAGGAGGGTTGTAAAAAAATACATACAGTGGGTCCGAGCGATTTGAAAAAATCCATTATTGGGATTTAATTGTTAAAAAATTATTCTTTTTTTACAAAACTCGTAATACTTAACTCATGATTCGCCTACAATTATTTTCAAGTATACAGGGTGTTTTAGAAAAAATATATATTTTTTAAAATGGAGCATCCTATATTTTTTGCATTTTTGGATATATACTTTTGACAATGATCTTTCAGGCGAAACTGTAATTGCTTATTTTTGCTCTGTTTTTGAAATAATTTGTTTTTAAAAAAATTATTACCTCAAAACTAAGAATCCTAAACAATTAGGACTTTCACCATTTTAAGAAAGTTCAAACTTAAAGCATATTTTTAGGCAACTACAATCAAGAAGTTAAAAAAAGGAAGGGATTGGTTCCAAGTTGAGTGACTTAAAATTTTTCAATGGAACATTATTTTTTATTTTCGCCTTCATTGTCTCTATGAAATTAACTTTTAAAGACAAAAATTTTTTTCGTTATTAACTTTGGACATTTGAAACTTTATGTCTTAGATTAACAATTTAATAATCTTTGGGAAGCAAAAACAAAAATAGGGTGTTCCATATAACTTTTTCCAGTTATTCAATTTTCAGCACATTTCTTAATTTTTTGACGTTCCTAATTGCAAACAAGTAGTACAAATTTAAGTTTGAACTTTGCCCTTTAAAGTGGTGAAAGTTCCACGTTTCTAGGATTCTTAGTTTTTGTGTCAGAAATTAAAAAAAAACGTTAAAAAAATGAAATTATTTCAAAAACTATGCAGAATCAACCAATAAAATTCGAGAGCAAAATTATTAATATGTATTAAAAGTTGCACCCAAAAATGTAAAAAAACACAAGATGTTCCATTTAAGTAACCATAAGTTTGTATTGTAGCTCATTTCTAAAACGCTACGTATATTTAAAAATAATTTTAAGTAATGCAGGATATCTACGCTACGGTTCTTGTAAAGAAAAAGATTAATTTTCTAACATTTATAGGTTATTAATGGACTTTTCAAAACGTTGGGACACCTTGTATATATTTTTTTCATTTTGGATGTAAAAGCGTTACTAATGCAAAAAAAATGAATATTTTTCTGTTTGTTTTTTAATCAAACATTTTCTTTAGGACTTTCTGACTTGTCATATTTTATATTTTTCAAGAATCCTTTTTTAACATATTTTAAAATCCGGTCTCTAGTAATAATCAATTATGAAAAGACCGATTTTGATTAACGAGCATAATGTTTGCCAAAACGAGTGAGCGCACTGAACCAGTTTTGCAAATAATGCGAGTTAAACAATAATAGGTCTTTAGAAATATATTAATATACGTACATACAAAAACTTTCCGAATTCCGTCGTAAATTGAATTTTTTTTTCCCGCAATTTAATTAAAAAAATTAATAAATCAATTAAATTTCATTACATCACTAGTTATGTAATACGTGTACATGACGTCAAAATGGGATTCGGAAAAACATCATTTTGATCACAGAAAAAATGTAGTATAAATTTTTAAGGTTTGGTCGTAAAGTTATATTTATTTGGGGCCTCATACTATGCGGAGTTTGTGGATTACTTCGAACGCTTGCTCCCACTTACATTTGGTTTTTAGTATTTGAATTTCTGGATGCTGCATTTGGTGCCGGCAGTTACGTTTGCGGATTTATTATGGGTAAGTACAAAAAAAAACTAACCATTACACACTCGTTTTGGCAAACATTATGCTCGTTAAACAAAATCGGTCATTTCTACGAAGGACTATATCTTCGGAGATGAAACCAGAGAAAATCGCACGCTTTCGGTACCCAAAAAAAATAGTACGGTGGAGTAAAATGAGGGCGCTGCGAGCGTTATACCGTTTCGGTGTCAAATCGTTTTAAATTAATTTAAATTCAACCAATTCACTAATTACTTGGAAAAAATGCAGAAATGTTAAACTTTGCATTCTCAACAGACTGAGAGAACTGACGACTAAAATTTTTATGAGAGTTGTAGAGAATTAAATTTCTTTTAAAAAAGTCAGCGAGACCATATCTTTATCTTCAACGGTTTAGGCCCTAAAGACGTTCAAAGACGTTCAAAGACGCTCAAGCGACGGATTTCCTTCATTTTGCTGGTGGTCAAGTATTGGAAAGGGAATTTATACCTAAACCGTTGAAGATAAAAATATGGTCTCGCGGACTTTTTTAAAGCAAATTTAATTCTCTACAACTTTGATCTTAACATTTTTCTTGTATCTGTAACCGTATTCGCAGCGTTTTGAAAAATATGGAGCAAAGTGCAAATTGGTAAAAATTTGAAATTTTTTTAAATATAGTTTGAGATATAACTTTTGCATTATTTTTATCTCCTGTTATTGAGAGTTTAATGCTCTATCTGCCTGTATTTTTTTATTTGCCTTGTGCTAACTGTTATTTAATTACAACTATTTATATAAATTCATTGCTCTAAAAACTTAGTAATGGAACAACTGCGGCTCTGGCGCTATTAACGGAACTATCGAGGACGGGGACGTTTTATTTGTACGTCGTTTCATATCCTAAGCTTTAGATATCCGTAATCTTTTCATAAATGATATAAATAATTATTCGGGTTTTAGGAGTTGAATTGGTTGGGCCAAAGAAAAGGGTACTTACTGGTACGTTAGTAAGTTCCTGTTACGCTTTGGGGGAAGTTTTTGCCGCTGGTTCAGCCTGGTTTTTTGAAGACTGGAGGTTTGTAGTATGCAAGTTTTAATCATGTAACTTCAAGAAGAAAAATTTTAGACCGATTATTTACGTACTGTATGGACCTCCAATGTTGTTGTTTGTCTATTTCTGGATAATACCAGAGTCAATTAGGTGGAATATCAGTAAAGGAAAAATAGAAGAGGCCAAAGATACACTGAGACGAGTTGCAAAAGTCAATGGAAAAACTATATCTGAAGATGCTTTAGATAAACTCGCAATGGCTGACACAGGCGAGTCTAACAAATCTTCAATCTTTGAAGTGTTCAAATCTTCGGTTTTAATGCTTCGTCTGATCAATTGCTTCTTCTGTTGGATCACTTGTGCGTTTCTTTTTTACGGTTTAACGCTGAATTCTGTTGCCTTGGCGGGCAATGGCTATTTAGATTTTATTCTAACGTCGTTGGTTGAAATTCCGGCTTATTTCGCTTGTATCTATGTTGTTGAGAAAATGGGACGAAAATGGTCCCTGAGTTTGTCGTTTTTCATGACTGGTATCTCCTGTTGTGTGTTTATTTTCATTCCGAAAGGTAAACATGATGACATTATTTAAATTTAAATTAATTTTAATTGATTTACAGATTTACACAATGTTAGCCTTGCAATGTGGATGCTTGGAAAATTTGGCGCTACAGCAGCCTTTACGATAACGTACGTTATAACAAGCGAATTGTTTCCAACGCCATTGCGTCATTCATTAATGGGGGCATGCTCAACTTTTGGAAGGATTGGTTCTATGATAGCACCACAAACCCCATTACTCGTGAGTAACAAAACCAGTTTTTTTTTAAGTACAAAGCAATATTTAAACCCGAAAAAGTTAACTGCAATCTTTTAAAATTAGTAAAAGTTGTTAGTGATTTCTGGAATACAAATTTTTTCAAATTTTTTATCAATTATCAGCACTCGAAATAGATACTGGCTGACAATAACGAAATTAGTACTGAAGGATCGGCGTCTCCTTTGACGCATAGTTATCAATAAAAAAATTACAGATCTGAATGACTTCTGTTAAAACAAAGTTTGTCAATACGGTAATGTAACCTGGCTTCTTCTAATAATATGAATGTTAAAGGTTTTATACCTTTTTTCATAATTATTAATTTTTTATCTCACAAACGATAAACCCCCCAAAAAAAGTAGTTACTTCAAAATGTGGACCTTCATTGTTAACATGTGTAATTTTAATTTCGCCTAGATTAATTGAAAAATAAAAAAGTTATGAAGGGGGTGCCCTTTTCGGTGGGACACCCTGTATTCTCGTGTTGTAACAATGGGTTTCCAGTTTCTATTACACACTGTTCAACACTAATACTTATTTACGTAATCACTTAATCAGTTATGAAAAACCGATTTTGTTTAACAAGCCTAATGTTTGCCAAAACGAGTGAGAGCAATTTAATTAAAAAAAAAGTAAATAAATCATTTAGCCTCGACCACTAACGAGTTTCATAACGAAATTTCATTACATCACTAGATATGTAATAAGTGATAGGACATTATGTGTCACAAATCGACGTAAAATCTGACATTTGGTAACGGGATTCGGAAAAACTATTTTCAGGGTGCTGACCACAAAATTAAACTTGAAATTCGTTTTAATTTTTAATGGAAATATTTTTAAAAAATTGCAAGAGAAATTTGATCAATATTTAAAAAAAATCATGTTGTTCCTTTATTGTCACTTTATTGAAAAATATACCATTAATTTCACCAACATTTGTGAACAAACCAGACCTTAAAAAATCCTCGCAAAAAAAAACGATTTTTCATTTATTAGAATTGATTTTTTTTAGAGGCTGTTCTGTCTAAACCCCACATTAGAAGTATTGGGAGTTCTAATAATGATAGTCATCTGAAAATTTGTGTACAACCATAATCTTTTAGGTCCTGCTCAATGAAAATATTCTCAAAATGGCAGCACTTCCGGTTCCATCGGAAGTCGCTATCAACTTTCTTATTTTAAATAGAATGCTCTATTTTTAATGCGTTTTTGAATTACTACAGAGTTATTTTAAGGTACTTTTCATAAGCTGTCCCTAAACTTAGCCGTTTACGAAATATTTCTGGTTTTTAAATTTTTTTTGGATTTCCAGTTCAAAAATTGATAACTCTGCCATTTTTAAAAATTTGTAAATATTTTTGAGCTCATTTGAAAGAAGAAGCCTAGATCTTTAGTTTGGTGTTTTCAAATTTCCAAAAAAAACTAAGAAACTCCAAATTTTTAAAGTTAAGTTTGCAGAACTTTAAGCACCCATAACTCATTTTTTTAAAATAAAATGCCAAAAGTTTTATTTCACTAGATGGTAGAGAATTTAATTCTGCATCGATCTGTATTAACATTGCCTGTACTTATGTTTAATAGTTTTCAAGTTACAATAACTTTTTGTTGGAATCGAGAAATTCATTAGCCATAGGCCTTTTCTTATACGTTGCCATGGAAACGAATGAAAAAATGTGAGAAATTAAAGTTTTTCAAACCAACACCCGATGAATTTATTTTGTTTTCACGGTCTGATAACACACAATGTTGAACAGAGTTTGTCGTTTAAGTTTAATCAAAAATGTTTTTATAGCAAACTGTGCAAAAATAGCTATGGTTAGTAAGAAATTTCCTACAATGACAAAAAAAACAACATAACTTGAAAATTATCACAGGTATACAGAATGCTAATACAGATAGATGCAGAAAAAAATTCTCCTCCATCTAGTAAAATAAAAATTGGGACATCCCATTTGAAAAAACTAAGTTATAGGTACTTGAAGTTGTCCAAACTTAACTTTAAAATTTTTGGGTTTATTAACTTGAATTCCAATTTTGAACACAGTGAACAACAGATATAGGCTTTCTCTTTTAATTCTCCAAATATGATTTCGAAATCTCTAAAACTAAGCGAGTTACCGATTTTTTAAGGGACAGGTGCAAATTCAAAAATTTTCAAAAATCCTAAATATCTCGAAAACGGTTAAACTTGGGTATAAATAAAGCTGATAAAAACTTCCTTAAAATAACTCAACTAATCCAAAAACGCAGTGAAAAACATACCTTTCCAATTGAAATAAAAAAGTTAATAGCGACTTCCGGTATAACCGGAAGTGCTGCCATCTTGAAAATATTTTCATTGAGCAGAACTCAACGGATTATGACTGAGTACCGACTTTCGGATAAATGTCTTTATTAGAACTTTCTATACTTCTAATGTGGGGAACAGCCTGTATGTATTTGACGTCGTAATACTGTATAAAATATAGAGTGAGTTTAGAGTAACATTTAAAATTCATATCTTGATTATAGGTCGTTTTAAGAAAAACAAACAGATCGATTTTTTTTTTGATATTTCAAAATTTATGAAAAACTAGTTTTAGAAACGACATAATTTTTTATTTTTTTAAATGGCAACCGACATTGTTTACTGTTTTTAATTTTGTAAGTATAAAATAAATAAAAAAAAAGAATAAAATAAGTGAATACCTATAATAAAAGAATTTTTTTTAAGTTTATATAATTTTTCATAAGCTGCTTTAATTTTCTCTTGGGTTTATTTTATAAGAAATGATTCTTTTTTATCTATTTTTTTGTGCTTAGGTTTTAACACAATAACACAAAGATAAAGCCTTTTGAGTAAAATTATCCATGTGGAGTACGACTTCGTGACCTTTAAATTTATTTCATTAAATTAAATTATTTAAATACAATCAAATTAGGTCAACACCTTAAAATGTTAAGAACAACACTTAAAATTGTGAGTTATTTCTATAGAAAACATTTCCAATTTTTAGCGACCCAACTTTTCTTGCCTAAATTTCCAAGAATTCTAGTTTTCGGGTTTCAAATGTTGCTTTATAACTTTTTACCACAGAATCACCAACTTACGAGTATAATAATTTTAGGCTCAAATTTGGGAACCTCTGCCAATTATAATGTACACAGCGATGGCCACTATCGCAGGACTTCTGACGCTTCTATTTCCAGAGACTGTAAATATTAGGTTACCAGATACGATAGATGAAGCCATTAGTATAGGAAAAAATAAAAGTAGTGTACCTAAAAACTAACATATCTGTGATGAGTTTTGTAAAAAAAGTACTAAACATTAGGTGTAATAATATTTATTTTAAAGTATTTCAATGGCATTTTATTTCATCTCACAAAATATAAAAATAGCATACTCTTATAAAAATCTAAATAAGTACGTTAACTACTAAAAATATCACTTATAGTTTATTTAAATATCTGGTATGCGGTACAGTCTTGAGATCCATCAGTAAAAACCCTCATTATTTGGCTTAGTCAATCTAGAGACTCTTGGATAAAATAGTACGTAAGTAACAACATTTTACCTCCCCCAGAAATTTAAAAACTCAATCGTCTTGAATTTTATCATTTAAAGGAATGGTAACCATATCATTAATTTCCTTCAATTCTTCACCTTCAGGTACAGTCTGAATCTCAACGGGAATTAAAGTCTTGTTAAAATAAAGAAGCCACAATAGACAAACGACCATCATGACTGTAGTTAGGCCAAAAGTCCAAATAGTACCAAATTCCTCATAGATGTATGTCACAAATACTGGACCCATGACACGTGACAAACAACCAGAACCAGTCATTAGACCCATCCAAACTCCCTAAAACCAAATAATTTTTATTAGAGAACAATGCTTAAATTACAGCTACCCAAAATTAAACGTTTGACATTTCGTTGATTCAAGATTTTTTGTTGGAAATGGTTAGTTAGGACAAATGGCAAATAAAACGATTTTCAAATTCGTTGAGACGTTTCGACACTTTGAAACAGGGTCAAAAAAATTTGTTATAAATTTAAGTATAACTGTTGCGTGATTAAAATTTGACGTAGGTATAAGAACAAACGAACTCAGCAAAATACGGATTCATATTTCACTTTGTTTAGATAAATACTATTTTGAATTAATGGATAAGATTGAAAATGAAAATTAATTAAATTCATTGACGATTTGTTGCTTATTTTTGACAATTTTTGCGAAATAATTACGATTCTGGATTAAAAATGTGCTAATAAGAAGCAAAAATTAAAAAATGTTATTTTCGAGAAATTAAATGAATCCATCAATCTTTGTTTATTTAGCAAGTATTTGAAAAACTAAAAAAAATTGTACACGTAATTACACCTTTTCCGACTTTTTGCTATTTCTCAGCTTGTAACGAAATTTCGGCCAAAAACAAACAAAATCGTGTGAAGCAGGCAAAGTAATATCAGTTTCATTTTATTTTTGTGATTTTGAGACATGTTTTGACAAGATCTCTTTTAATTTAAAGGTAAATGTAGAAAATGCAGTTTAATTTTGTTACGGGTCTTACGGTGTTTTCATAAAACCTAGGTTTTATTGATATCATTAGACGTCTACTCGTGTGATATTATGACCTAATAAAAGACTGGCTGTGGATAAATATAATTTATCAGTCCAATTATGTTGATATGTTTATGTATATTTATTATGTTGATATTCGATTTGGTTTGAGAATATTTCCGTTTCTGGCTGAAAACCGTAGTTTATAAACAGTTGAAATGGAAAAAAATTAGGTAATTTTTTATTTAATTCGTCGATTTTCGTTTTGATTTGCGACAACTCTAAACTAGTTTTCAGTTTATTTTGATAAAAATTTGCTCAAAAATGATTTAAATCCAAAGAAACTAACATCAATTTACATTTATTTTAAGATTTTTAAGTGTTTTGACAAGTTCTTGAAAATAAATCAATAATTCGCTGATTTTTCATCCAATTTTAGGCATTTTTTTTTGAAAAAAAAAAACAGTTACCTCCACAAGATTCAAATGGGTGGCAGAAATAACATTACTTTTGACCAAAATTTCTTTTTGTAAAAAGTTCTTGTACAATAAGTGAAAACTCGTTAAATTACTCTGTTTACTTAATTTTAAATTTTTCTAAAAAAAAACAGAATTCACACAATTTTCGGTCTAACTTGGATAAATTCCGGTTGGTTTTTTACGAGACATAATTCCTTTACTGGCTACATCAAAACATTTGAAAAAAAAAATCCACGAAATTTAGTGATTTTTCTCAAGAAACTGAGAATATTACTTTAAACACATGTTTACTTGCATGTACAAAATATATTTTTCAATTAAACTTTATATTTTTTCGACTTGTTTTTCATGAAATTTCCTTCTAAAACGAAAGTTCGAGTGAAACAAATGAAATAAAGCTTTGGCATGATCTTGCAAAATAAAGTTCAAATAACGCACTAACGCCCGGTATTTCAGTTGATGGTTAAACTAAAATATTCTGGTTACCAATTTATTTCTTGGTTTGGCGTATTTCAGTGCTTGGTTATGATTTACCCAAAGTTAAAATCTTTACCGAAGGAAATGTGTTGGGTTACCAACTTTTTTCAGGGTTAGTCATACTCATGCGCAGTTTTATTATTTTTCTAACCTAATTTTTTCCCAAGATATCACGAATTTTGCGACTCGTTTGTGCGTATGTTTTAAACTTTGAAGGCGTTGTAATTATTTTATACGAAAAACGAGTGCTGTGGATGTCTATTGCATTTTAAGGAACAATAACAAAAATCAACAAGAAGTTAAATACAGATTCCTACTTTTCAACGTCAACAACGCATGCGCATTTAAAATCCTTGCACGCGGTGTTGCCAAAAAGCTTGGAATTTAACCCAATTTCTACTAAAGCACTAAAATACGCATACAGAGTTAAAATCTTGGTTAGTTACCAAAGATTTTAACCAAGCACTGAAATACCGAGCGTAAGTTGAAAACCACTTTGGATCAAAATTTATTTTGAAAAATTTTGAACACCAATTTCTTGTACAAAACGGGCTAAATCAAGCAAAATAAGCTGAACTAGTTCAATTTTGATCTAATTTCGTGATTTTTTGCCAGGAGGCTTGAAAAGGTAAAGGTAGCTCTATTTTTAACAATAATATAATCAAGTCTTCCGTTTTTTGATTTAGATTTTTGATGCAATTTCGCATAAAAATGAGCTAAGTCGATTTAAATAGCACCAATTCCAACTCATTTTAGTGGATTTTGACCAACTCTTGTAAAACAAATGAGTATCTGATTCGTAAAATGAATTAAACCGAGTGGAACAGACTAACTAAGAAATTAATTTTTTTGACCATTTCTCAATTTGGTTTATTTGTCATTTATCCTCACCAAGCAATTCCAAAAGTTCAAAAAAAGTTCAAATATTTGAAAAGATGATAAACGAAATGATGAAAATATTTTGATTTACAATATTGTTTATTTTCTTTGATTTCGTACCTGAGGTCGTGGCCCTAGCAATTTCGAGAAGATCGTTTGAATCAGCGTAACCCCAATCGGATAACCAAAAGCCGTCAGGAAGTAACCAATAATGAACTGAGTTAAGGTCATTGCTGGCGTGTAAGTGCACCATTCCTGACTCGAAGGACATCCGAGTAAATCTTCGCCACAATTCAGAGTCACATTTCGAACAGTTGCTTCGTCGGTTGTATTCACGTTTAGTGACCACACAGTCTCATAATTCGACACAGTTCGATTAAAGAGCAGCTTATCACAGACGAGGGTCAGATTCAGCTTCAAATCGGAATCGTACATTTGAGGCGGATCGTTATTAAACGGAATATAAATCGCTCTGCCCAAAACCATAAACAAAAACCCACCCCAAATCATGACTTTCACTTCCGAAAATCTCTTACACAGAGGTGAAATTGACGCAAACGTAACTATTGCCAAAATAGCGCCCACTGACATTAAAATCCCCATGTATTTAAGCGATGCTGCTTTAGACCAAGCAAACTGGTCCATAGTGACTGGTGTTCCGAGTGTTTCCAGCAACATAAAGTTGAAAACAATCACAAAAAATGCAACGATTAGAGTCCAAGTGGCGAAATAATTTGGACGGTGTTGTTTCCACGTATCTCGTTCGTTGTCTTTGCCCTGTTTTAGCATAGCTTCTCTGCCGGCGATTTTATGTTCTTTGAAGACGTGTGGAAGGAAGAGGTACATGTTGAATAGCGAAAACATTACATTTATCCAGCCTGAAGCTGTGTACATGTTCAGTCTAAGTCGGTTTGGGATTATCCAAAATCCATCGTCTCCTAATGGGACAACGGCAGCTTGGATTGCTGGACCCACTATGAAACCCAACACTTGGGCTAAGGATATCATTGAAACGGCTGTGGTTCGTTCAGAGACTCTTGTTGCTGCAGAAAGATAAGATCGGCAAGCCGCTATATTGGCTGGAGGGAGAAAAAAATGAGTAAATAAATAAAATTAGAAATATCTTTGCATAGAGTACACTGCGCACAAAAATTATCGCAACACGGGTAGTTTTCTAAATTGATTTAGAAACAAACAAATATTTTATTGTTTTAAGAAGTGTAATAAGAGTTGAACATAAAACGCAATAGATGTTTCCAGAAAAAAAAATTTTTTTCAAGGACAAAAATTAATTTTTTTCAAAAATTGTAATTTTTACGGGAACTTCACCTTAACATTAATACCATTTATTATCACCTCTAGCCTGAATAACAGCTTCTAATCTTCTAGGAATGCTTGCTATGAGGTCAACAACATAATTTTGCACCAATTTTTCCCATTTTTGCAGAAGGGCATTTTACAGTTCTTGCAGAGACCGAAATTAATTTCGCTGCTTTAGCGAAAGCTTCCACACATGATTTTTCAGCTTTTTCAGACCACTGCAGTGTTCTTAAATTGACCTCTTCCAGGTACTGTTGCATAATTCTAGCTATGTGAGGTCAGGCATTATCGGGCATTATTGTGGATAAACAAGAAATTATTCCCGACAAAAGGGGCCATAGGGTACCACATGAGGTTCTAAAATGTCCTCAATATATCGGGCAACTGTTAGACGAGCACGCCAACTCTGTGTGTCCTCAGAGACGTTCCCCCAAAATAATAATTTTTAACCTCCACCGAAAAGAGCATGATGGCAAAAGTTACAATGAGAATAACATTCCTCGGAGCATCTGTAGACTCTAATAATCGTCAATCAGATGTATGGAAGCAAAACCGAGACTTATTTGCTAGTTTCATATTTTTAATGAAAAAACACACACATGCCTAATCAAAACAAAGCAATAGATTTTTGTTAAGACGAGACAGTGTCGAATTGTTGGCAAGACAAATAAATACAGTGGAACTCAGTTATAACGAATCCAGCTTATAACGAATACCCGGATGTAACGAACAGAATTGAAAGTCCCATTTTAAAATCCTATATTATAAATCTTAACAAATTAGTTCGGTTATAACTAAAGATAGAACCAAATATGACGCATTACTATTCAAATGACGAAAAAACGGACATGATCCTCATTTATGATGAATGTTGCAAGAATGCAACAGCTGCTGCAGATCTACACACAACCACAAAGTCTAGGGATATTAGTAAGTTTTCTGAGTAATAAAGTAATAAATTAAATTTTTGGCATTTTTTTGAAACAAATTTTTATTTGTTACCGTAAAGTTTTAGAATTATATGAAAATGATGTTGTTTGTCGGTGTTACAATTAAAAAAAAATAAAAATTTAAACTGTTGTCTACAACTTGACTTTATGTGACGTTCTGACCATGAAAAAAATCAAAAATAAAATAATGTTTTTCATAATTAATACAGAGTGTGACCTCCCCTATTGGTTACTACAGCTCAACATTGCCGTGGCACATATGTCTATTTCTCCTTGGAAGATTTCTTGCCGCGTTACACTTAGGACTACGAATAACTCCTGATGATTTTTTTTTTGCGGAACTATAGAACTATTCTTTGGGGTGTATCCGAGACGTGTTCAATGAGTATCAAGACAGAAGATTGTTCTGACCACAGTAAAACAGAAATTTCGTTACGTTCGTAAAAATTTCTTAACCATTTGAAGTGTACGGTTAGCATTATCTTGCGTAAAATAAAACTGTCACCGTAATTTTTGGTGTAAAACAAGACAAGAGGTTAAAGAATACGATCCAGGTACCAAATTGCGGTTAAAAATAATTTAATCAAAACGCGATCGGTTCTTCGTTCGGTTTGTATTCCACCCTATTCAACGATTGTTTCGCGGAAGTAAGGATACACTTCCTGGACATGTTGGAAACGGTTTGCTCTGCCAGGCATTCTTTAAATACGCAATCTCTTTGAATCCGACTGGATTCCAAAACTTTGAGTCATCAGTAAAACGAAACATTAGCTCACTATTGTAAATTGCAAGCAACAAATTCCTGGGCCGATGGGATTCTGGCTACGGGTTTTGCCTAAACTATTTTTAGCAGCAATTTGCTACAAGGAGCTTATTGTTTAACCCCTTGTCTTGCCCGTGCACCACAAATTACGGTAACAGTTTGATTCTTATGCCAGATATTGCCAACCACACACTTCAAGTGGTTAAGAAATTTTTACGAAAGTAACGAAATTTTTGTTTTACTGTGGCCATTGCAATCTTCTGACTTGGTACCTATTGAACATGTCTCGGATACACCCCAAAGAATAGTTCTATGGATAAATGTTTCTCAAAAAAATCATCAGGAGTTATTCGGAGTCCTAAGTGCAGGGCTGCAAGAAATCTTCCAAGAAGCAAGGGCGCGGATCCAGCCCCCCCCCAATTTTAATTTTTTAATAAACAACATAAAAGCTTAATGAACAAATGTTTTTTACATAATCACATTAAAAGTCTCTTTAATGCACCTTTTTTAATAAATAAATATATAAATATTAATTTCTAATGTGTTTGTGCCCATTTTGTTTAGTTTCAGTATAAGGAAAGGTACCTCTTTGGTGTTTTTTAGACTATCACTTAAAAAATCACAATTTTCTGGCAACGTTTCGTCTTAATTTAATCTTCTTCAATCTGATTATAAAAAACAATTGACGGCCTAAAGAAAATTAAATTAACATCGAAACGTTTTTAGAAAGTTGTATTTTTTTTAGATGATAGCCAAAAAATACCAAATACCTTTCCTTACAATGAAAATAAATTATTACCACTTAATAAAATATTATGCAAAGATTCTCGAAAAGTAAAACAAGGAAGTTGCTTTGAATTTTTTTATGTCTAGAATTTTTTATTACTTAAACTTATTTAAACAACTGTATGTAAATTAACATTGCCTGTTGTATTTTATGTTGTAGCTTTTTTTAATAGTTAAAAAGAGTGTTGTTTTTGTCAATGAGAACTAATTATTTCAAAAACTTAGCGAAACCGACTAGTAAAAAAACGTTATGATCAACAACTACCTATAAATATCCAAAAAATGCATCACATATAGGGTGTTTTATTTGAGAAAATTTAAATTTGCATTGTAAAATTTTTTTGGGAAAAAGTTTTTTGGGCTTAAATTTTGTGCAAATTTATTTAAATATGTATTTTGGCATAACTAAAGTTTCATTCAATAGCTTCACCATTCTAAAAAGTATTGGAAACCGCCCATGCCAAGAAGAGATAGACAAATGTGCCACGGCAATGTTGAGCTGTAATAAACAGTAGGAGAATAGAATTACCTTTATTGCTGAAAACTTAAGACACTGCAAAGTTTGTGGTTGCAACAAGATGGTGCCCCGCCTCACTACCACAGAATTGGTAAATTAAATTAAAATTTTGAAAATCGCCGTAGGACGAGAATCTAACAATATTTGGCCCCCGAGAAGTCCAGATGTAACACCGCTGGACTTGTTTTGTGGGGTGCAGTAAAAAAAAAAGTATGCGAATCCCCAATTCAAAATGTTGAAGATCTTAAAAATCGTATACAACATGAATGCAGAGCTATTTCGCCAGCAACCTTACAACGCGTCCGTTAATCTTTTTTCAACAGACTCGATACATGTGTACATTCACGATCAAAAAGAATGACACTCCTACCAACCGGGCCGGATAGCAAAAATACGACTAAAATCTTTTAGGTCATAAATTTCAACAAAGAGGTTAGTTACACAATATCCAACTAGTTTAAAAACTAGCCAAACGTACACATTAACCGTAATATATCGAAAAGATTTGTGACTGTAGTTTTAGGGGTGTCATTCTTTTTGATCGTGACTGTACGTGCGAATGGTAGGCAATTTCAACATCTATTACACCGATTTTTGCAATAAATAAATCGTGTAATTAAATTTAAAATAAATCGTGTAATTGGCCTAATTTGATTAACCGTCATCTTGAATTTTCAGCTACACACTTTGATTACTAGTTTAAATTCAATTGAATATTATATCAACTGTTTAAAATTTCGTGTATATTTGGTTGCGTTTTGAAAGGTTTCACCCTGTACAAAACGCTATATCTAGGTGTTTAACACCCACTCGCTGAGTTAAACAGTGTTTAATATGATGACATGCTATACATGATAAAAACAATTTTCAACTTGAAAATTCGATTAAAATCCATCAAAACTAAGTTTAAGCTAAAACGTGTTTAAGTACCTACCCCGAAAAAGGCGAAAACAACATCATTTTTATCCAATTCTGTGATTTCTGGGAAAATTTTAACTAAATTCAGTTAAATGCCAAAAATTGCCTTTCTGAATAGAACCAGGGCAAATACAACTCAAAAATGCTAAAATCTATCATTTTCGATCGAAGTTTATTGATTTTTTCAGCCCAGTTCAGTAAATTTTCGCAAAACTTGCTATTTTATCTTAAATAAATGGTAGAAAAAATTCAAAAATTTCTTCACTTTTGAATAATTCTAAAACTTTGGTGTTAATTTTTTGAAAATTTAACTAAAACATATGAAAAAGCAAAACAATTTACTTTTCCATCCAACTGAGTAATTTTTAGCAGATTAAAAAAAAATTGCGAAATAATTGCGTTTCTGGAAAACGAAGTAAAACGCTTGAGACAGCTATTGAATTTTTTGCTTATTTTGAACGAAATTCCTTCAAATTATGCGTTTCTGAATTCTGGTTAAACAATAGTTAAAAAAAATGTAAAAACATTGAATTTTTTACTTATAAGTTAGCTCGTTTTCGTTTTCAAGATCTCGCTTAATCGATCAAAAAAATTAAAAATAACCATTTTCCGCATAATTCTGCGATTTTCGATAAAATTTGAAGAAATAATTGCGTCTCTGATTTCTAAAACGCTTCAAAATAAAGAGACGTAATAAATGTTTACCTAATTTATTGTTTCTTTGTTATGTTGTAACGAAATTTTGCTTAAAAACGACGTTGTGAAGTGTTTCAGTTCTCGAAAAAAAACAGAAATAACACTATTTTCAATCAAAAACCACAATTTTTTTGACGTAAAGTGTAAAAATAGTACCATATGTTTAAAAAATGATCGGTTACGATCTATGACCAACAAATTCTGAAGTCCCTTGAGTGTTCGTAATAACTGATTTTCACTATACTAATAAATGACTTTCGCAAAATTTGTATAATTTTCTATGGCCATCTAACTATAAGCAAATAAGTTGCAATACCTGAGCTAACTCCCACCAGAAATCTGGTCCACAACATCCAATGCTTCCTATAGTCGTTGAACAATTCCAGTGATGAGTAAATTGCACTAGATGTTGTAAAAAGTGCCAATGAACAAAGTAATGGTAAACGAATTGAACCCAATCTATTGCTCCACCAACCAACCAGTGGAGAGAAGAGCATTTGGCCAAAAGGGTTCGCTGCAACGATGTAACCCATAAATTCTTTTCCAGCAGTTGGATCTAACTAAAAATTTGTAATTATTTTAGAATGAGGAAGTTACGTGTTAAAGCTTACTTTGTCCAAATAAGGCCATACTCCAGTGACTATAATACTGAACCCCAGAGAAATTAAAAACATTGTGAAATAAATGATGTAAATTGATCTCCATCGCTCCTTGTATTCTTGTTCGGTTTCTAGATTGTCCTCAAACTCTTTGTTCTTCGATTTAAATTTTTCTCGGATGAGTTTAGCTGTTCGTTCAAACCAAGATGTCTTATCTAGAAAAATAATAATCAGTATCAATATGTAGTACAGTGTTTTCATGTCAAAAAAAGCCAGTCTCAATAACTTTTGATATTGAGAAATTATAGGTACTATTTTCAACAAAACCTTTTTAGGTTTCGTCTCCCAGTCGCTAGCTACCCCAACTCTAAAATTTTAAATAGCAACCCTTACTTTAAACATTTTTGTATACAACCATGAAAAACCGCAAACAAAATTTTTTGTTCAATTTTTAGAGAGGGTTGGTTGTAAAACGCTTTATTCCATACCGTCCCTGTGTTTTTGCCTGTATGGATGCAGTTAAATAAGAGATTTGAAAATGTTATTAGTTCGTTATTTTTTTTTAAGTTTCGATACAGTATGCATGTGTTACACCACAGAATTCTGAAAAAAATACTCTTTTTAAAAATATTAAATTTCACCCTCCTTGCCATTTAAAAAAAACAAGTTAGCATTGTATGCTCAGAACAAAATAAGATCGGAATTTGATAAACTTCTAAAACGATAGAATTTATATACTTTTAAGCTTATACCAAATTTCAATAAGTTTTGATGAATAGTTTTAAAAATATTTAACTGTATCCATACTTTTTAGCGACCCTGTATATTATAAAGTATAAACCGGTAAATCTTGATAGAAACACGTAATAAATGAAACAGGCAATAACGAATAACAAAACACGTAACACGCAAAAATTGATGAAAAAACAGTGGGTTTTAAATAACCCTGAGATTGTGTGTCTACAAAAGTACCAAACAAGTTTCACTGGTAAAAGTGTCACCTAAATAATAAAGAAAAAAAGAAACCGATTCAGTATCAAAGTATCAAAAGTATCAAAGGTTGAACGGTAGGTAGTATTTATAAAAATGAAATACGGTCATAAACTCCACGTATTATTCGAAATATTCTTTCTTTAAGAAAATAGAAAATTGATCTACAAATTTAAAAATTAGTTTTTACATGAGGAGTACCTACATCATTATTTTGGAAATAATTTTGAAAAAATCTATCTACAGTAGGGGAAAGTGCATAGTTATTGAACAGTTAAACAAAAATCTAAACTTGAAAAATCATTACCACATTCAAAATGCAGATATAGATTATTGAGCGATTCCAAACAAGATCCTAATTATTATACAATGTTAGAAAAAAAATTTTTCCCAAAATTTTTATTTATTATAAGTGCAATAATACCAGTTATTGGACAGAGAGTAGTTTGCGCTTTATATCATGAACACATGAGTTTAAAAAACTTTATTTATAAACTCAAAATACCCCATGTATGTAACTGTCTCTGTCCGCTTTACCTAATTATTTCTGAAATAATTACGATTTTATAATTTGAATTTGAAAGCTAGACCTTAATTCCCAAATAATTCAACCATGAATAAACGAACTCTTAACATTCTTTCATTTATTCAATTATTCAAATTCATATGCAACAACTTAAAACTTGTATGAGTCTATAAAACATTCAAAGTTTCAAAAACGAAACGGATGTGTGAATAAATTATCGATTCGCCCTCGTAGTACACAAAATATTTAAAAAAAATTATGGATTCAACATTCCAAAAATACAAATACTAGTTAACATGAACATGTTATTGGTTGTTTGTTATTTAAAAAACTTAATCTCTACAAATGATAAAAAATATACTCCTAGGTATATTTCACTGTGTTTACGGCGCCACAGCAAGTGAGTCAAACCGACAAATAGTTTTCATTTTGTTTATGTTTAGCAAATTTAAAAATAATGATTTGTTGAATAGTATGAACTTTGGATTACTCTTTACAAATTCACAGTTATTAAAACATTTTAGTTTTTGAGACAATGCAATGGCAAATATGACGCCGGCTTAAGCACTTATATCATATAATCTACAACATTCTTATTTTTACCTTATCATCACCTAAGTGTAACGTAAATAGCAACGACAAAAATTAAAGAAATAAAACAAAAGTTTTCGTAATAATTCAAGGCAATCACCGACAACCAAAGGTTAACGAGACCTAAAATGTGTGATTCATAATAAAGACCTATCATTTTTATAGCCAATGAAACAAAAGAATTTAATAAATGAGACAACCTTCCATGAGATTGTTGACTTTTATTGGCTAACTTTGTGCATGCTCATCAACAGCCGCATTTAAACTTTAAACCGGAAATTCAAATCATCACATTTACTATCACTGACATTATTAAATAATAATTGTTTACAAATGATGACCCATTTATTTTTGTAACAAAAGAACAAAACTATGAAGCGCCCTACTTTATAAATTTAAATTTTTGATTATATAATTAAATTAAGTTGCGAAACAACGTCAAGTAAAAAATAAGCAAAGTAAGTAAACACTATTATTTATTACCTACCTGATATTCGTTCACTCATGATTGTTTTAAATGCGGATAATAAAAAATCTATTCGACAGTAGTTTCAGAACAATTAACTAAATAATTGCATAATGAAATAATAAAAGTCAACTCTGGCTCACTTATCACATCATTCTACAACACGTTACAAACAGAAACCACTTTTGTTCATATTCACAACCACATGTAGAACAAAGAGTATCATTCATTTTATATTCTACCATATGATAGCTTGTTTGGCAACAGGAGATACGCACTTATAGCTTGCTTATAGCACAGGCTACGCCATCTAGTGCACAAGATCAAGCCACGCCTCCACTTTTACATAACTTTCTCCTCATACCAGGTGAAATCAAACAACACATTACAAAACTGTTATATTGTTATGTGTAGTAACAAAGCGATCAGTAGATAATCAATTCGATTTTGATCAGTAGTTAATTTTTGCACAGTAAAAAATGTAAATGATGAGTAAAGCAGTATTTTATTAAAATTTATTCAATATAAAGTAATTTCAATTTGAACAGTAAAAATAATAAACGTTCAGTATTAATTAAAATAAGCTTAAAATCGAAAATTACTGAGATTTTAAAGTTCAAAAATACTCCTAACTCAAAATCAAAGATTTCCAACATCTTTTTTTTAGGGTTGAGAAATTACTGGGAAAGAACCATAAATGAAACGGAGTTATGCAACGTTTCGTCTTATTACATAAGACATCATCAGGCTGAAGAACAAGTTTATTATAAATCATCGACAATTTAAAAAAAAATGTTTCAATTAAATGTAATTTCTAAAATCACAAATTAGATACAATTCCGTATCCCCTAAAATTTATGGGCTAGTTAAAACTCATAAGAAAGAATTGCCTTTACGACCAGTTGTTTCTTGTGTGGACTCTCCCACTTACAATCTTGCAAAATATATTTCTTCAATTTTGACTAATTTAGTTCCCATGTTTAACTTTAAAGGTGCAATTAGATGTCCTTTTTTTCCACTGTTTACCTATCGTACGGCTATAAGAACGAACATCGCGAACGTGTTTACAAGACACGTTCAAAAATGACGGTTTTTTCGTTTTTTACTTCGACAGTGGCGTGCGTAAAAATTTAATTGGGTTTTTTATAATAATAATCCTTTCTACAAAGTGTTGTATAGGTACTCTACGATAAATTTTTTGCGGTATTTTTTCTCAATATAGATATATTGACCGTGTAAAACTACATAACTACATCTTAACATCAAAAATTCTTTTCATTTTGTCGATTTAATTAAAAACCAAAATTTACCAGAAAACTTTAAACTAATATCACTTGATGTAGTTTCGTTAATCACGAATGTAACACGAGATCTCGTTTTGTTTTTAATTGATAAATATTGGGATGATATTTCTAGGTACACTTTCATTAATAAGGAGTTTTTTATAGAGATGGTGGAGGTTTTGTTAGATTCTAGTTATTTTCAATTTAATAATCAGTTTTATTTACAAAATTTTGGTACTGCTATGGGCAATCCTGCTTCACCAAATTTTGCCAATATTGTTTTAAGTACATTATTAGCACTTTAGATTTCCAAGTTACGTGTCTTTTTAATTATGTTGATGACATTATTACAGCTATACCGGTAGATAAAGACTCACATGTTTTGGAATATATTTAACAACTATTCACCTTGTTTAAAATTTACAATAGAAAATGAGACTAATAATACTAGTTTACAAAAAAATTTTTTCTTTTATCAAGAGATAATTTATACTGCTTTAGTTTTCTTCTTACATACAGATAACTAAAATATATGTCACATTTGTCTATCACGTCTAGTTTTTTAATATATTCACTAAAAGTTTTGAAAATTTGTTTCTGGTATCTAGTTTGGCATTCGTATTTTCTGTGATAAACTAATTGTTAAACATTGTATTTGCTTAAAAATATCGCCAAGTGAATGTTAATTAGGTAAGCCAACAACTTTTGTTTTGTTTGTGGTAAAATTATCCTTATAAAACCTGGAAAACTTAAGCGATCAAATGGTAAACGTTTCCATCAAGATTTAAAGTCTTATGAAGAGAGTTATTAAGGTTTTTGGGATAAAATTATGTTATTCGGTTACTACTAGTCTACATTAAGATAAACTAACACTGATAGTACAAAACAAAACATTTTTTTCCGAGGTTTTACGCCGTTTTGCCTCTTTCTACAACTCGTTCTTGCCCGTGTTTTGATGGCACGGTAATTATTTTATAGGAAACATGAATGTTGTGGATGTCTATTGCATTTTAAGGAACAATAAAACAAATCACAAACAAATCAAATACAGATTCCTACTTGTCAAGGCCAACAAAGCGCGCGGTGTTGCCAAAAAGCTGGGAATTTAACCCAATTTCCACCAAAGCACTGAAATACGCATTCAAACTTAAAATCTTTGATAAGATTTACCTTATCGGTTAGTTATCGAAGATTTTACCCAAGCACTGAAATACCGGGCGTTACTAGAAATTCAGACAATACAATCATTACAGACTGGTATACAGAGTGAGTTTAAAGTAACGCATAAAAATAATAATTCTTTTATTTTTCAAAAAAAAAAAAAATACAAAAACAGGTAACTTAGCATTTTAATTGAGCTCAAATGTGATCTAACTGGATCAGTCATGGCGGCCAATATGGCGGCGCCATGACGTCATCATATTTTTTTTAAAATGGAATGATACCATTTTTTTGTATAATTAGAAGCTCTACTAATAGGCCCTTACAACTGTGCTACTTATTTTGAATGTGGGTGAACCGAACGCGGAAAAAAAATTTTGAAATTTTTATAATAATAATAATATAATAACATAATAATATAATATAATAATATAATAGAATAATAGATTCATATTTTTGTTATTTTTCTAAAATAAAATAAAAATGCAGAAACAGGTAACTTAGTATTTTATGGGAGCTCAACTCTGATCTAACTGCATCAGTCATAGCCTCTAATTCATATGAATTTTATACTTTACTTTAGACTAACGGAAATTTTTATTTTTATTTTCGCATTTGCTTTTATTGCTATTAATAAGGCTTTAAATTCTAAAAGAAAAATCATATCGTTCAATTTAAAAAATTCTGTGATGACGTCATGGCACCGCCATATTGGCCAATTTGACTGATCCAGTTACGTCAAATATGAGCTCGACTAAAACGTTAAGTTAAATGTTACGAATTACGAATTTTATGCGTTACTTTAAACTCACTCTGTAGAAAACCGATAGCTACAAATAGAAATCAAATCCGCTTACCGACTATATCTTTTCATATTTTATTATTTTACTCGAAAACAGTAGATTTTATAAAAAAGTTACAAGAGACAAAAAAGTTTGTAAATGGAATAGGCTTTCAAATTCTATTGGTTCTAAAGTTATAAAACAATTTATGTCAAGGGGGCACCGGTAGCCCTTTTCAACAATGCCCTACAGCCCTACACCATTAGAATTTGCACTGTTAAATGAGTGTTTAAAATAACGTCTGTATGTCAAATTTTATAAAAATTGAGTACGTATGATTAGAGATAAAAATTGTAATGTGTATTTTTGGGGCAACTTTGGGGGTTAATAATTCTACAAACAAATTTTTTTGGAAAAAATTTAAAAACATGGGTCCATTTAATTTTAATGCTTAATCTATGGTTAAAGTATATACACTACCCCGCGGAACACCCTGTATATTTTTTAAATTGTCGATATTTTATAATAACCATAATAACTGGAGAACCTGATTATGTCTTATGTAATAAGACGAAACGTTGCATAACTCTATGCAACCTTAAACCTTAAAAATTACAATTTTTGGAGGACGTTAAACTTGTGAGATTATCAGTTATGTGGGAACTTTTTTCGATCGTGCCTTATAATGTCTATGTCTTTCAAATGTGTATCTTTTATAAAAAGGAAGATATGAATTTTTTAAGATTTAGATAATATGTCAACTTTTGTTTATAAGTCGAAAACAAAATACGATAAAGTCTCACTCGGTTTTCTCTAAACCTCTTACGCCCGGTATTTCAGTTGATGGTTAAAGTAAAAATATTCTGGTTACCAATTTATTTCTTGGTTTGGCGTATCTCAGTGCCTGGTTATGATTTACCCAAGGTTAAAATCTTTACAGAAGGAAATGTGTCTGGTTACCAACTTTTTTCAGGGTTAGTCATACTCATGCGCAGTGTCTTTGTATTTCTAACCTAATTTTTTTCCGAGATTTCACGCCGTTTTGACACTCGTTTTTGTCTGGGTTTTGGTGGTATTGTAATTATTTTATACAAAGCATGAATGCTGTGGATGTCTATTGCATTTTAAGGAACAATAAAAAAATCATCAAGAAATCAAAAAGCAGATTCCTACTTTTCAACGCCAACAACGCTTGCGCATTTAAAATCCTAGCGCGCGGTGTTGCCAAAAAGCTGAGAATTTAACCCAATTTCCACTATAGCACTGAAATACGCATTCAAAGTTAAAATCTTGGGTAAGATTTACCATCGGTTAGTTACCAAAGATTTTACCCAAGCACTGAAATACTTATTCGGACATCTAAAATACACTATCCTGTACGTTTATTATTTTTACTTTGTATTTATTATTTGTACTATTCATTTGTGATGTGTTTTTACTGAACAAAAACACTTGACGTTTAAATAAAATACTTTAATTTGTATCGTTTTATTTATTGTTTCAAAGCATTTTGCCGTTTCTTTACATTTATTATAAAGGCAGTAAGTACGCATCCAACGAAAAGACAACAAGCCATAGTGGCCAAAGCCCAAAAACTGCCAAAATTTGAAAATAGAGAACCCAACAATAAAGTAAATAAAACACCCAATGTCTGGGTCATGGAGATCAAAATTCCGGCACTAGTGCTTTCAGGCTCTGGATAAGTCAGCTCTATTGCTAATTCCAGTCCAACTGGCATATATGAATTTATGAATAAGCTACAAACTTAGTTATTTACCAATTCCTATAACAAAACATCGTAAGTAGATAATAGGTACCCTACTGATGCTCCGGAAATGTAGACCAAAATTTTTGAACCCGATTCGAGGGAAAACATAAAAGCAATCACCGATAAGAAGGATGCAATATACATGCACAACGTTATTTCCCTAAAAATATAAAACCATGATTTGTTTAATATGATAATTACGAATTACTTACTTATATCGGTGTGTTTTATCCAAAATATAACCAAAAGCGATAGCCCCCATCATGCCTAAAATTACCATTATTAAACCAATCCTTCCAGCATCTTCTTCCGAATTCTGTTGAGAATAATTTAAATTTATTAGGTTTCTTGGCTAGTTTTATTGTTTATTTGTTGTCTGTTCTAGACTGGGTAAATTATGTTTGTTTTATTCTGTCGTCTAACCGGATACTCTTTAAAGTATTAATATTTAAAAAAAATAATGTGGTAGGTGATTCTGCTAATATACAACGTGCTAGTTAAAGAATGCCAAAACGAATCGATTATGTAAAATTTATGTAAATCAAAAATGCATAGTTTTCCCAAAAAATCGCTCTGAAATTAAAGCTCCAAATTTTAGGAACCGCTGAACTACAACGATTAAAATTAGCGCAAATTTTAATATTATTGACAAAACAGCAAGCTATATTAACTTCTTGGTCCACGCCGTAATTGCTCTATTTCAATTTGTGTTTCGTTATTAAATTGTACAAAAAAAAAAATTATGCCACACTCGCTAATAAACTACCATGAACCACACAGCGGCTCTCAACAGATGGTTAATAAAAATTTTAAAAAAATTATGCAGTTTTTGGAAAAATGATATAATGGTTTTTAACTCGTCTGATCATGACAAATTCACATACGAAAGATGGCTAAGTCATCCCCTAACACCCTGTATTACTTTACAATTTTTCAAAAACTATAACAATCACACAGAAATCAGCCTTTACTCGTAAATTCTTTATTATATTCTCCTTGTATGTATAAATATTATATTAATATCAGAGAAAATCTCGAGAAATTTTAGGAAATGATTTAAAGATTGTGGGAAATCTTAAAGAAATCAGGGCAAATTTAAGGAAATCCCAATAAAATGTGAATGGTAAAATGTGAAACTGGAAACTGCACAATCTATTATAAAGAAATGTTCGATGATAAATCCGATTTTTTTAGAACAAAATCACAAAATCTATAGTCTACAGATTTTTTCTGGAAAGCTGCAAAATTTATTACTACTAACTTTATTGCAACGAAAATTAGAGAACAAAGCTATATTGTCCTTAATTTTTTCTACATAATCATTAATTAAAGGCCTGTAAACTTAGAAAATGTATTGAAGACTAAGGGCCGGCTTACAATTAATTGCAATTAATCGCAATTAAATTTTAATTCGAGATTTACTTGACATTTGTCCATGCAAAATAAATGGTAACTTAATTCAAATTAGTTTAATCCTGAATTAAATTTTAATTTTGTTTTCTGTAAACCGACCCTAAGTGTTATTTACAAAAATAATAAAGAGTAATTTAAGTCTATATTTTTTTGACAAAGATAATGATCTATTTTATTTTTTTAAACACTGCTACTTTTTGACACTATAGTGACATTGATGATAGCATTCGTTTTTCTGCTTTGACGTTATTTTTGTATTTTTGTATTGTATTTACTGTTTTCCATAGTACACATCTTTAACTTTTTGGTAACAAAAAAGGTAATAAAAAAATTAAAAAATGAAATTACAAATTAAAAAAAAACTAAATAAAATAAAAAATGATTGACGATTACACACAAAAGGCTTTTTCTTTTTGCTCTTGCCTTATTTTATAAAAGACAAAAGTTTTTTTGTACATTTTCTTACATAATGAGCATAAAAACACTTGATACGAAATTAACACAAAAAAAACAATCACCTATTAACCGTGCAGTTTCTTAGTTTCCATTGGCATTAACTTTTATATGAGTTGTCATGGTAAGAGGTTAGTCATTTGCACCACAATGGTTTTTTAAATGAAAAAATAATTATAAAAAAATTATAAATTATAAAATTATAAATAAAAAAAAATTATAATAAAAGTGTACATAAACTTAAATAAGAACAGTAAGATATCCCTAGGTCTTGTAGATTTTTTTAAAGTTATTACTTGTTTTTTTTTTTGGTTTTGAGGATCAAAAACTCAAAAATAATGCAATTTTTTATCATGACTGATCGGATCGTAAAAAAAATTGTGTACGCAGCTCGCATTTAAGTTTATGAAGACACAAGTATGTCGATTCTGTCGATCATCATTAAATGCCTGTTGCATAAACTACTATTTTGTGTTTTATGATTTTTCAAGTTTTTAAATTAGTGTACGTTATGAAAGTCATTTTATTCTATCATAAACGGTAAAATGGCATTACTGATTACTTTATGATAAAACGAAATTTTATTTGGCTAGAGAAATATGGTTCACAACTGTTGTTTTTCTGTTTTTGACATTTTTTTCATTGTTGAATTTTTTATCGTTGAGGCTGAAATCGCTCTCGAAGATAAAATAAAATTTTATTGTTTTATATAATAAATAAGTATTAATGCACATGAGTTATATTAATTTTAATTAATTAGAATTAATTAGAGTTGGCATTTCAAGTTCAAAGTAATTTAATAAATTAATGCAATTTGTTTAATTATTTACCTATTAATTATTACCAAATAAGTCTTTGATTTTCAAGCGAAATTAACAAAGAAGAATTACTTTGTTTCAGTTACAGTTCTTTATTAATTATTAATAATTAGGTTTAATTGTTTTCTCTAATTGTTAAATAATTAATTCTAATCGAATAATATTGACGCTTAATTAGCACTGATCGCCAAAGTCTGAATAATAAAATCGTGGTCAAAAGTAAACTCTTTGAGGATTTTTTGAAAAATAACCCATAACAAAGATATAATTTTTGGTTCAGTCTGTATTTTGAGTCTTTACCGCTCGTTTAAAAACTTACTGGAAAATGAAACAAAACGAACTGATTTAGTAATGTTGAAATTGAAGTAAACACCGCAATATTAATCCCATATGCAACAGCATGAAAATTAAAACTCCTACTCCCAAATAAATTTTTCAAAGATTTTAAAAAGTTGGTCCTTTCGCTATTTCTATCATTTGGTGGAGTAGTGGGCCGAGCTGGAAAATCTGTAAATCGGTAAAAAAATCGACTAGACTGCATTAAATTCTTTACATATTAAAACAGCAACGGTAACAACTAACGTAAACCAAGCTAAACCTTTGACTAGACTAGTCAAATCCTGTCCAATCGTGTCCACATCTTCACTATATCTTACAACAATCGGAGGAACAACAAACCCAATCGCTTGACCTAACTGTGTTCCAAACACCCCCAATGCACATGCTAAAGATACCTCAAGGGATGACAGTACAGGATTAGGATAAATTTAAATTAACGAATATACTTCTTTCGGACCAAACCAAACCGAAGCTATGCGAGGTGGCAGTGGTAGAATAAAAACTTGCATGGAAGAAAGAATTGTTTGCCCTAGATATGTCACCCACATTCGATCTGGTGAAAGCGAATATACTTTAACAATTGTGCCTAATGCGGTTCCCAAAACTCCAATCACTGCAATCTGGCGTAAATCCTGAAACTCTTGAATAAAAAAAAATTAAGTGAAAATTGTACAATTATTACCAATTTCTCCATCAGATATGATACTGGTATAACCATCGGCATATACAGTGCCATGTAAATTATAGAAGTCAAATCGACAGAAACAGCACTAACGTTGTAAAATTTCATTACAACATTTGCAATTATGGAGTATTCAAACCACTGGAAAGCATTAACCGCGGCATATAAAATGTATAAAGTAAGTATCAACCACCGTTTTTTGTACAATACAATTTGGCAGTTTTTATTTTCGTTTGGAAGAAATTTTTCAATGACAATGTCGTGTTCCATCACTTGTGACTGTGTAATTTCATCTGTTATTAGATAGAAGCAAATACAATTATCCTATTTGGGTTACTTAAATAGATTTCATTGTTATTAGTGTCATGTTTAATTAAGAGTCGGTTTTTTCTGGATAAATTATAAAATATAAATAAGCATAATTACAAAATTATCTCAAAAACTTATATTTGGAACACTAATCAATAATCATGACTACTCAAATTTTATTTTTCGAACATTCTTCTTGAAGTACAGTCACGATCAAAAAGAATGACATCTATACCAGCTGGGACGGATCATAAATTTCAACAAACAGGTTAGTTTACAAACTGTTCAGCTAATTTACATAATATTCGCTAGTTTATAAACTAGCTAAACGTACACTTTAACCGTAATATATCGAAAAGATTAGTGGCTGCGGTTTTAGGGATGACATTCTTTTTTGTACGTGACTGCACACTTTGCGCGATAAATAATTATTTTAATTCTCTTGTAATGCTTAAAAAATCCAATTTGTTTTAGAACATTTTATTGAGTCTTATGTACTATTTAATTTAACTCTGTGATTTTTGCCACATTATTTTAAGTTGTTCCGTCTTTGTACAATAATAATTTAATCAACTGATTTGTTAGTGAAGGCAATTAATAATTGATACTGTTTAAAGCATGGACGAAAAATAGGGAGCGAGTGTTTTTATAGTTGAGACTATTAATTAATCCATTAAAAATAAATTAAAATCAAAATTAAATTAAAAATTGATATTTATACCTACCAAATCAAAGTCCATCTTATATTTAACTTTTTTAGTGAAAATTTAGCTAATTGTGAAAGATTTGTCATTCTAACCAAAAAATTGCAAGAAGTAGCATTTGGAACAACAACAAAAATTGTAAATATTATTTGAACTTTTTTAACAATTTTCAAAAAAAAAAGTTAAAACTTATGAAGTCCGCAAGATAGTCAGGCTAGGTTAGGTTCCATAAAGCAGCTATGAACCACTAATTTACACAATATTTTTTTTAAATAGCTCAAATAAAAAACAAAAAGTGGAAAATATAAAAATGGTTAAAGTATCTTTCTTACAAATAAAAATCAAAAATTAAATCTATACAGAGTACTGGTCTGAAACGAAATCCTCCTTTAAATAAAATTAATACCAATATGAAGATTTAAACGAGTGAATCTATACATACTTTCAGTTTTTTGCTAATGATTTTTTAAATTTCTCAAAATTCAATATTTCCTTATTGCATTTACGCTACTTTAACTAGTTGAATCGTATCGGAACGTATGTACATAGGTACATACACAGCATTGGGCGAAAGTCTGGAACCAAGCGTTTTGTGTCTAAACTATGTACTTTACGAAAAAACTAATTAGTACATCATCAACTACTTTAAAAATGTGATGATTTTTCAAGAATAAATTTTTTCGAAATTCCTTTTAGTTTTCGAGTTCTACAAAAAAAAATTTTTTTTCAAATGGCACCCTACTATGGCGATTTTTTTGGGAAAAGATTATGCCTTAGGAATTATATCTAAGTCAATAATATTGTTTTTGAACCAGTATTTTTTTTTAAATAAATTATTAAAATTGCGGTCCGAACTCAATACGAAGATTTTTCGAATTTGGCCGAAGTGGTTGTATCCATGGATGTTTTTTATCCACTAATTTGATTCGTAAAATTTTTCGCAATTATAAACATCCATGGATACAACCACTTCGCCCAAGTTCGAAAAACCTTCGTAATGAGCTCGGAACGCAATTTTAATAATTTATTTATAGAGTTTATTACTTTAATTTCTTTATTTTCTAAATTTAAAATTGTACAATTATAATGTCTAATTTATTATCAACAACAACGTTCTCCATAGTGATCATCAGTCCGGTTAGTAAACTTGATATATACACTTAAAATTACTACCACATATTTAAGAAAAGCCACTGGTTTAAAAGTAATTTTATTAAAGTAGAAGTTGGTTTTAGAGCTTAATTTTTTACCAAAAAAAATCGCCGTAGTAGGGTGCCATTTGAAAAAAATTTTTTTTTTGAATAACTCGAAAACTAAAAGGAATTTCGAAAAAAAATATTCTTGAAAACTGTCCACATGTTTAAAGTAGTTGATGATGTACTAAATAGTTTTTTCGTAAGGTGCATAGTTTAGGCACAAAACGCTTGGTTCCAGACTTTCGCCCAACGCTGTATAAAAGCGATTTCAGTTGATGGAAAGATAATAATGCTTAAAATACTTACCAGAAAATGTCTTTTAAAGGTCTCAGATATGCCACGTGTCCTCTAAAAAATTCATTTTTTTGACTCTCACTTTGATTTCTTTATCGAAATCTTAGCGCAGTACCGATAAAAAAGTAGTTTCATCAAAGTATATTACACATAGATGAAAGACGATAGAACGCTAAATTGTCAGAACAGAAGATTGTCAGAAGCATATTTTTGTTGGTAGAAATTTGATGAAAAATATTCGGTTACTAATACAGTTACTATAATATTTGTTGTAAAGTATTGTCGCAATCATTAAATTTACAGTTATACAGGGTGATTCACATAACTTTACGACTCTGACGAATTTTAAATGCAACCAGTAATACACTACTTAATTATAACTTGATTCAAAAACACTAATAATTATAAATTTGTTTGCGATTTGGATATTCCTTGCAAACTTTAAAAAAAAATTAGGTTCTTATTGCAGTCTCTGACGTTTTTGTTTTGGCCAATTAAGGCGCAATTCAACTTCCAATGTATATTGGGTTGCATTTAAAGTTTGTCAGGGTCCTAAAGTTATGTAAATCACCCTGTAGTTTTGAGTTAAATCAACGATTTATACATACAAAAAATCTTTTCAAATAAAATTATGTCATTATTATATTCAGATTCAGAAACGGTAGTAAAAAAGGAAAAAAGTAATTTTTTGTAGAGCAGTATAATAATGATTGATTTAAAACTGCTAAAGCATAATTTTTGCGTTTTTAGGTGTCGACGGTTTTCTTTAAATTTGGTGAACATGTGACCAGGAGCCACATTAAATGTACCTCAAAGTTATGTACACCTTTTGACTTAAAAGAGGTAAGTGATGAATTGTAAACCATACATTACATTGTAAACCATACAGTAGAAATTAAATTATTAAACATCGAAATCACAAAAGTGGCCGGTCATAATTTAAAAACAGTCTGGTTGAAAAGATGCGTTATTTTTTGGCAGATTCTCATCATTCAACAATAATATTTCAAGTGTTGCATGAAGCTATTCCTTGGAAAAAAGGAAAACCAAAGGAAATATGTAATATACATATTGACACACAATAATAAAAAAGTCTGAATTGTAATTATTCAACGCTTGACTTCTTTTAACAATATATCATCATTTATTCTACGTTTGAAGGCCTCTTGTCGCTTCAATTTATTTGGTACAAAACATGTAACTACAGTACCAACTACTAGCAACAAAACTTGACTGGCTAGAGACCAAAACGGCCCAATTAAAACATTAAGCTGACCCAACATTAGCGCAAAAACAACTCCTAAAACCTGTGATGGTGCCATAAGTAATCCTGTGGTAGTACCTTCAGAAGAAGGGTAAGTTAACTCCATGGCAAATTCAAAACCTACTGGCATATAGGCATTTGTAAATAAACTAAAATTATAAAAATTTATAAAATGAAAGTTTGGTGTTTTCATTAGTTTATAACAAACCCAACCACTCCTATTGCAATATAGACCAAAATTTTCGACTTCATTTCTAATGCGAACATGAACGCAACAACGCTTACTGAAGATAATAAGTAAGTAAAAACGGTTGTTTCTCTAAAAAACTATATGAAAACGTTATTCTATTAAATCATCAGTATTTTCTACTTGTATTTGTGTGTCTTGTCAAGGAATATTCCAAATAAAATGGACCCAATCATTCCAATTACGATCATAACTAAACCAGCTCTTCCAGCAAATGCTTCAGCATCCTAAAAAACTTGCTCTCAAAAGTCACAAAATCATTTAAAACTTACAGACAAGTGTTCGAAATAGCGTAACACAAGTTGATTTAAAAGAGTACCAACAGCAGAAAAAACCCCAATGTTAATACCATACGCTATGACGTGGATTACAAACGGCATATTTTTCATTAGAACAACAATTGATTGAAAAAATAATTTCGCCGAAAATGTTTCTGTTCTGTTTCTTTCTTCCACTTGTGTAATGCTTGGTGGTTTTGGAGGCTGCATTGGAAAATCTACAACATTTAGTTTTAGTAAAAAAAGCAAAACAAAATGTTTTTTTTACAAAATATCATTGCAATCGCTGTTGGTATAATCACAGCTGTGAGACCCCAACACAATATTTTCAAGTCATGTCCAATTTCTTCCACATTTTCACGATTTTGCACAATCATTGGTGATAGCACAAACCCAAGAGCAGCACCAAGTTGCGTTCCAAACACACCAAGCGAACAAGCTGTAGATACTTCGTTTGGTTTGAACCAAACGGCTGCAATTCTTGGAGGAAGACACAGAATCAAAAGTTGTGATGCTGATACAACTGCTTGACCTAGAAGCACAATCCAAAAGGATTCACGTCCGATTGAGAATACTTTAATTGAAGTTCCTATTGCTGTTCCTAGTCCTCCAATCAGTCCAGCAGCTCGTAAACCCTTCATTTAAACTATTCACAAATTTGGTAAAATAAAAAATGCACTTACATATTTATCCAAAATGTAGGAAGCTGGTATGACTAAAGGTGCATAAAGAGCCATGTAAATGATTGACGTCCAATCCACCATCACAGGACTTACATTGTAATATCTTGTAATTATGTTGTTGATAATTGAATATTCTACCCATTGGTACGAATTTACGGCAGCGTAAACTATGAAAATTGTTAAAATTATCCATCTACGTTTGTAAGCCTTGATTTCGTGGCCGTCTGATTTCAACTGCTTATCTTGGAGAAGATTGAAATTTGTTTCATCCTTATTAACATCTTCCATTATTAACGTAGTGTCGTTTAAGTTGTGCAAAATACGATATCTTTTATTTTTTTAAAGCATTAGCTGACAGTTTTCTAATTTAAATACGCACTGTTATCACATAATCTGTATTATAACAAATGCTCCACTTATAAAAATGATACACGTACCTAGTGTAGTCTTAATCAAATATAGTAAACTGTTAATATTAAATAATTGTGCTCAAAGTAAATTTAATTTTATACTTCTTTGCTCACATGATACAAACGTAAAAATCACAACATAAATAGATCTGGGAAAATTAATATATTTTTGTATACAGGGTGTTAGGAAATGGTTTAGCAATATTTCGTATGTGAATTGGTCATGATCACACGAGTTAAAAAGCTTTATACCATTTTTCCAAAAAGTGCATACTTTCTTTAAAAAAATTTATTAATCCACCTGTTGAGAGCCACTGTGTCATTTATGGTAGTTTATTAGCGGTTAATTTTTTTTTTAAACAAAGTGGACATAGTGGCGCATGGACGTTTTGAGTATTTTCCAAAATTGCAGATAACATGGTCATTTGTGTGGGAGGTTCGCGCCCCAGTTCTGGCATAAATTTCTTTTTTTAGAAATGTTGATCACAAAACACAAATTGTAATAAAGAATTACGGAGTGGACCAAGAAGTTAATTTACTTACCTCTGCTGTTTTGTCAATAATATTAAAATTTACGCTAATTTTTTTCATTCTACTTCAGCGGTTCTCAACATTTGGGACTTTAATTTCAGAACGATTTTTTGGGAAAACTATGCATTTTCGAATTACAAAAATTTTGCTTAATCGATTCGTTTTGCCATTCTCTATCTACCTTTCAATTTATGCTAAACCATTCCCTAACACGCTGTATAGTACATTACCAATTACATCATTACTGGGGCAAAAAGTTGTAAAAATGGGATTTATTGACATAGTTTACATGAAAAAGCAACAATTCAAAAACATTTTTAAATGATTGTATAAAAAAATAGAAAAACCCCTGTTCTTGCTAGTAGTAATCATTACCATATTCGTAATGAATGACACTCCTACCAACCGGGTCGGATAGCAAAGGTCCGACTAAAATCTTTTAGGTCATAAATTTCAACAAATAGGTTAGTTTACAAAATGTCCAGCTAGTTTATAAACTAACCAAACGTACCATATCGAAAAGATTTGTGGCTGCGGTTTTAGGGGTGTCCTTCTTTTTGATCGTGACTGTATGTACAGAGTGCTGCATTTTGGATATCTGAATAAGGGATCTCCGAAACTAAGAGGTTTAGAGAAAAACGAGTGACACATTCTCGGGTCCGTTTTTTGAGAAAATAATTTTGGTCAAAACCGCATTCCGCTATCCTCTTTTGTTTTCGACTTATAAACAAAAATTGACATTTTAGCGAAATCTTAAAAAAATTATATCTTCCTTATTATAAAACATACACATTTGAAATAAAGACATTATACAGGCACTTTTTTACAGAGAATTTAATAATGTTATCAGCGATTTTTTTAACCATTCGTTTGGCTGTAATAACATAAAGTTGTATTTTTTTAAATAGGAATCATAGTTGGCTATGACATTTTCGAAAAGCTTATTTTTTTTTTTGAACTAAAAACAATATAAATACAGTTTGATATTTTTTTATACTTTTGTTAAAAAGTATATTTAAAATATTTGAAAGTAGTTGGCCATGGAAAAATTATTTCACATAAAAGGTGTGAATAATCTAGAAATTTTGTGAACGGTTATTAAAGTAAAAAATGTGAAATTATAAAAATAAGCTTTGTTAAAGTTATTTTCAATTGAACAAATATACGAATGTCGCAGATATTAATTACATAAAAAATGTGCAGAAAATTGAAAACGATGTGTCACTACCATTTGATAACACTTTTTTATGATTTAGTGAAGTGCAATGGAGATGACGTTGATAATGTTATGCATTTTTTTACCGCAGATGGGATTTGATATTGGTGTTTGACATTTTGACATTGACATTTTTTTGTAAAATAAAATTTTATTGACAAGCAATCACACAATTAATAAGATTTTTCTTTTTCCGACATTGCATGTTTAATTAGAAAATAAAATAGCAATAAGTAAGCTTGGCATTTTAAATCTAAAAACAAATAATTTTTATTAATTGCAAAAATTTGACCTAAAAATAATTTATTATGCGGTTTTAAAATTAATTAGTGTTTCAAAAATTATTAACTTATAAATACTTTTTGGGTAATATATTTTTCATAGGTTTAATTGAAAATCCAAAATTTTTTCATGGCCTACTATAAAGAAAAAGCGAAATATTATGTTTTTTTTTATATTTAAAAATAATGTATTACACAAATAGAAATATCAAATCAGAAAAAAATAAGCTTTTCAAAAATATCACAGCCGCCTATGATTCCTATTTAAAAAAATACAACTTTATGTTATTACGGCTAAACCAATGATTAAAAAAAATCGCTGATAACATTATTAGATTCTCTGTGAAAAAGTGCCTGTATAATGTCTGTATTTCAAATGTGTATATTTTATAATAAGGAAGATATAATTTTTTTAAAATTTCGCTAAAATGTCAATTTTTGTTTATAAGTCGAAAACAAAACAGGATAGCGGAATGCGGTTTTGACCAAAATTATTTTCTCAAAAAACAGACTCGAGAATGTGTCACTCGTTTTTCTCTAAACCTCTTAGTTTCGGAGATCTCCTATTCGGACATCCAAAATGCACCACCCTATACATCTCCATTTTTTAAGAAATGTAAGATAGATCGCGCCTCTGGTGCAATTTTTGGTGTAGAACTTAAAGTCGAAACCACGTTAGCAGCGTTTCTAGTCCCTGAAAGAGTAAACTGCATTTAAAGTTTACTCTCTTCTTTATAATACATTTTCGGACAAAATTAGCTTCTATGCATCCAACAGTTTTATAGTCGTTTATATAAATTTGTTCCTGTTAATTGTAAAATAATAAAACATTACACTTAGGGTCGGTTTCACCAACGTTGCGTTGGTTAAATTTAATGAACAATTAAAAACAATCGTTACTATGATTATAACAATCGTTTCTGTGGATTTATTCTACTAATAAATTTAACTGAAGTTGGTGAAACCCACCATTAAATAATTAAATAATACAGTTGTAGATAAGGTATGGATAGTATTCAATTCGTGTATAATGAGCCATAATACACTCGAATAATTACATCACTTGTTCAGTGCGCTCGCTCGTGTTCTAAACAATATTCGTGTAATTATACACTCCTTAAATAATATATGTACCTACTATTTTACCTAATGATGAGAAGTTTTTCTTATTTCCTAAAAACTCAATGAATCTGGAGATTGTATATTTTGCCACTATAACTTTTTCAACTGTATTTCAGATAACGTCAATTGAAATTCAGACTAGTAACATGTATTTCAGAAAAAGTCAACTGTAATTTAGTGTAGTAAATTTGATTTAAGAAAACATCACTTGTAATTTAGATTAGTTAGAGTATTTCAAAAAATGTTAATAGCAACTTAGATTTAAGAAAACATTTTTTTGTAATTTTGTAATTCAGAAGTTGTAAATTGTATTTCAATAATAAGAGTAAGTTGTAATTTATAGTATTTTAATTTTTTCAGTTATATCTAAAAAAGATCAGATGTAATTCAGTGTACCAATGTTTAAGAAAACACCAAAATGTATAGAGTAAAACCAAATGTTAAAAATTGGTAAAGGGTGATTCACATAACTTTACGACCCAGATGAATTTTAAATGCAACCAGCAATTGTAATTGTAATTGCAAGTGTAATTGTCATTGGTGTCAGGGATGTCCGGATTTCATGCTAATTAAACATAACTAAGGATATCAAGTTATAAATGAATAATGTATAATATATAAAAAATTCTTTATTGCTGAAGTTACATACAATTGATATCTTAGACATTCGGTTAGAAAGAAAGAGGCGTATATTACAAGATTTTTCCCACAAGGGAATTAAACGCAAAATTCCTGTGTTTCAGAATTTTTGAAAATTACATCCACAAGAGGGTTAAACAGGGAATGAGTTGAAAACAAACAAAATTTACTCGGGTTCGCATTGGGTCACGGTTTTAAATTAAAATAATTTAATAATTAATAAAATTATGTGTTTCTCCTAAGTTTTGCATTGTTTTTCTGTGTTTCAAAATGGTTGTGGACATGCGTGCGAAGCCGTGGGCAACTGCTAGTACAAAGTAAAGCATAAAGCCGTATACGGCTTTATGCTTTACTTTGTACTAGCAGTTGCCCACGTCACTATAGTGCCGTAGATAATTACATTTCCTTTAAAAAGATTCAGACACTTTATTTGTACCTTTGTCTGCTTTAAACTCTAAAAACTGTCAATCCTTGAGAATTAAATTACACCTTATACTCGTACTATACCTAATTTCAAATCAGTTTCGGAGAAATTTTTCTTGGAATTTTATTCAATACAGTCATTTCTATTCAATTTTCCTATTTGTTTTGGGATTACCTTCATTTATTTATATTCACATATATTTGTTATCTGCAAACTGGGATTACACATTGTATTCATTGAATTGATATAAGTACTTAAATATTAAAAATCATGTATTTAGCGATTTTCAACGCTTAATTTCTTTTAACAATACATCATTATTTTTCCTACGTTTGAAGGCTTCCTGTCTTTTTAATTTATTAGGCACAAAACAAGTAATTATAGCACCAACTATTAGCAGCAAAACTTGACTGGCTAGAGACCAAAACGGCCCAATTAAAACGTTAAGTTGACCCAACATTAGTGCAAAAACAACTCCTAAAACCTGTGATGGGGCCATAAGTAATCCTGTGGCAGTACCTTCAGAAGAAGGATAAGTTAACTCCATGGCAAATTCAAAACCAACTGGCGCATATGCATTTGTAAATAAACTAAAATTAAAAATTATAAAATATAAAGTTGGTACTGCCATTAATTTGTAACAAACCCAACCACTCCTATTGCAATATAGACCAAAATTTTAGACTTCATTTCTAATGCAAACATGAACCCAACAACGCTTAGTGAAGACATAAAGTAAGTAAAAACAGTTGTTTCTCTAAAAAAAAATATACGAAATGATTTTATTTTCACACCACCAGTGTTTTTTTACTTATATTTGTGTGTTTTATCAAGAAAAATTCCAAATAGGATAGACCCCATCATTCCAACCACAATCATCACTAAACCAGCCCTACCAGTAAATGCTTCAGCATCCTAAAAAGTAAGTTGTTGCATTGAAAATAGCAGCAGTTTCAAACTTACTGGTAAGTGTTTAAAATAACGCAAAACAAGTTGATTAAGAAGAGTACCAACTGCTGAAAAAACACCAATATTAACACCAAACGCTACGACATGGATTACGAAGGGCATATTTTTCAGTAAAACTAATATAGATTGAAAAAATGACTTTGTTGAGAATTTTTCGGTTCTGTTTCTTTCCTCTACTTGCGTAATGCTTGGTGCTTTTGGAGGTTGCTTTGGAAAATCTACAAAATTAAGCTTTAATAATAAAAAACGCAAAACAAAATATTTTTTTTACAAAATATGATTGCAATCGCTGTTGGTAGAATCACAGCTGTGAGTCCCCAACACACTATTTTCAAGTCATGTCCAATTTCTTCCACATTTTCACGATTTTGCACAATCATGGGTGATAGCACAAACCCAATGGCAACACCTAGTTGATTTCCGAAAACTCCAAGAGAACAAGCTGTAGATACTTCATTGGGTTTGAACCAAACGGCTGCAATTCTTGGTGGAAGACACAGAATCAAAAGTTGTGATGCTGATACAACTGCTTGACCTAGAAGCACAATCCAAAAGGATTCACGTCCGATTGAGAATACTTTAATTGAAGTTCCTATTGCTGTTCCTAGTCCTCCAATCAGTCCAGCAGCTCGTAAACCCTTCATTTAAACTATTCACAAATTTGGTAAAATAAAAAATGCACTTACATATTTATCCAAAATGTAGGAAGCTGGTATGACTAAAGGTGCATAAAGAGCCATGTAAATGATTGACGTCCAATCCACCATCACAGGACTTACATTGTAATATCTTGTAATTATGTTGTTGATAATTGAATATTCGATCCACTGGAACGAATTTACAGCACCGTAAATTATGAAAATTGTCAAAATTATCCATCGGCGTTTGTAAGCTTTGATTTCGTGCCCGTTTGGTTTTAACTGCTTATCTTGGAGCAAATTGAAATTTGTTTCATCCTTAATATGGTCTTCCGTCATTGTTGCTAACGTTATACATCGTTTTAAACACGAAACCTTTTATTTTTTAAAGCGTTCAACACAACTTGTCGCATTTAAATACGTAATGTAATCTCATAATCTATTTTATAATAATAAGTGATCCACTTGTGACAATGGTACACGTATATGTTATAAGAACCTTAACCAAATATTGCAAACTGTTACTATAAAAGAATTGATGGAGGTGTGTAAGATAATATTGAAAATACATTTTATTTTATACTTTTCTGCTCACATGATATGTCGTTACTTACGTAAATACCACACCACAAGTAAAATTTAACTACTCCTGTTTAAAGCGAGTCTAAAAAGTAAATAAGTATCCAATCACCTCCCAATTACATAATTACTAAAATAGCAACATTAGTAAAAATTGTGTAGAAAAAGCAAATCCGAGAAGGACCTTCCTTAATATACTTTAAAAGTCGAATTAGGTACACGTATGATTTCAATTTTTTGGTTGTTCGTACAAAAAATTAACATTTGTTTATTAAATCTTTTTCAAAACTAACAAAAATTAATCAAAAAATCCAAATCTGGAAAACATTTTCAAAATCACAGATTGGTTGACCCCCTCTCACTAAAATTACAAGCAACACAATTTTTGCACCATAGATTCAATGCAAAGTTATTCCGGATGCAAATTTGTCTTTTTCTGGTTATATTGTTCCAAGGAATCGACGATTTTTCCACAACCTGTAGGTTACAATTCATCATTTTTTTCGTTTTTAATTGAATTCAAAACATTAGTTCAAACCGAGGGGTAAACTACACAGGAAATCATTTTAAAATATTAGGGGAAATCTTGGGGAAATGAGAGGAAGTCAAAGAAAATCATTATTAAATCAGAGAAAATTCCGAGGAAATCTGGTAGAAAAAGTCTATGTTCGAAGGGTTTACTATCTTTTTATTTATCGATTCGTCACTTGTATTACTTGTAATAAAGTTTAGTTTATAGTGTTTATAACAAGTTTATGAATATATCGACTTAACAAACATGTCTTCATTTCCCTTCATTTAATGCGATGCTTCCAAAATCTTACCTGTCAATGAATAAACCGTAACGTTCAACAATTACATTTTCCTCTATTCTGCTATTAGTTTCCGCTCCAACTCTCTCCTGGCATCAATTTCATAGATTTTACCGTAGTATAATATGTCGCAGCCTCTTGGCGAAATCAGACATTTCATAATAATTCTTAGACAGACCGACAAAATTTTATCACAAAGGGTAGAAACCTGTTAACCCGTTCAAATTTTCGGAATTTATAGTTGGAATTACTTGAAATTTGTGGAATCGTTTATAAATTACAGATTTTTTTCTGGAAATACTAAAATTATACAGGGTGATTCTATCGATATCGATAAAATCGTCTAAAATATATCGTGTTCATTATTATTGGAATGGCCACGTACATACATTATTGTCATCAAATAAATATCGTGCTTCCCAATTCCACTAGCTGTGCTAACACAACTTACAAGCAGTAAGCAGTGGCGTACACAACATAACATACTCGAACATAACATTAAAAAAAAATATTTCGAAAACGGTTATACCAATTTTTTTATTATTTTTCTCAGAACGTCATTTGATACTATCATCATGGGTAAAATGTTATCAGTCTATTTTATCAGAATTACTAAAATTCTTTATAAAGTTCTTGGAACTTTTTCTAAAATTATCCAAGATTACATGAAAATTAAAATTTCCGAAAATAATTAGACATGAACTTTTATGGTGATACATCAGTCTGGTCTTTTTTTGAAAACACTGCAATTTCATCGTTTTTTTTTCAAATTAAAATAAATACATCCCATTTTAGTTCATAATTAAATTTGCAACAATGCATTTGTATTTTTTTTTTGGAGTGAGATGGAGCACAAATTGAGTTTTTCTGGTGGGTCTTCTTAGCTCAAAATTTGTCGCTGGTATTCAGTTTAACACAGAATTCTTTTATACAGAAACTCTCAATTCGTGCATTATTTCACTCCAAAAAATTCAAATGCACTGTTGCAAAATTTTAGTCAACTGAAATAGAATATACAGGGTGGTTCAAAAAGATGTTGCCAAATGTTAGGGTCTTATAGCCGGCATCAAAATAGAAAATTTTTGCTTACAAATCCCTAGTCGCAAATTAGTCGTTTTGTCTCTGGAGCCATTTACACTTGAAGAGTATGGCTAAGCAAGAAAATACGCTAGAGAAGCCGGAGGTCTTTATGCTAAGCTCTTTCCAAATCGCCGATATCCTTGTGGAATCATATTTTCGTGAATCAACAATTTCCAAAAAATAAAAAAAATGGAGTGGTTGCGATTTCGTTCAATAATAAAATTATTAATAGGTTTAATATTGTATCACTCCCTTTTTAAATATTTAATTCTTATTGAAAATGTCAAGTTTTGTGTCTTATCGGTATATAGGCCCCCGTCAGGAGATTATTAAATTTTCTTTAATATTCTTTGTGATTGTTTAAATACAATTCAAAATGTTAGTACCAATTTATCTGGTTCTACTCCTACTATTAATTGTACAAAATGTCCTGCGGTTTCAAACTCTATTTTCGTGGATCATATCTCTTCGCAAGAAGTACTAGACGTCATTAAGAGTCTTAAGCCAACTTTTTTATCTGGATCTGATGGTATACCTTGCAAACTTGTGTATTATATTGGTTCTGAAATTGCTGCATCACCCTCATCAACATATCGCTCGAAAGTGGAACTTTTCCAACTGTCTTCAAAACTGTTCTAGTTTATGCAGTCTATAAGAAGAATGACCCTTTAAATTGTGAAAATTATAGTCCCATTTCGGTCTCAATACCTTAGCTAAAATTTTTGAAAAAATCGTTTACAAACAGATTTATGAGTTTGATAAGGGAGTTACGTTGTTGGCATGTTCTTTGACTTGTCAAGTGCGTTTGACACAAATTTCATTCTGGAAAAAAATTATGCATTAGGTATCAGAGGCCAATTATATTACTGGTTAAAATCCTATCTTTCGGAAAGAAATCTAATTGTTAAGAATCGGTAATGTAACTTCTAAAAAGCTCGATATACCTTTAGGGGTACCACAGGGCTCTGTTTTGGGACCCCTAATTTTTCTATTGTTTGTAAACGATTTACCCCAATCTGTGTTGAATTATTCACAAATCACCATGTTTAACGGCAGATGGGATTTGATTTTGGTGTTTCGATTGACACTTTTTTGTAAAATAAAATTTTATTGACAGGCGATCATACAATTAATAAGATTTTTCTTTTTCCGACATTTCATGTTTAATTACTAATTAGAAAATACAATGGCAATGTAAGTTTGTCTTTAAATCTAAAAACACATAATTTTTATTAATCGCAAAACATTTGATCTAATAATAATTTATTATGCTGTTTTTGGATTAATTAGGCCTAACTGCACCGGTTCGGCTTATGGCTAACGCTTAACAAAGCTATGGGTACAGATAAAAGTGAAGTTTAAATCAATCGAGCTGCACCGTGACATTTTTTCTGTTAGTTAATTTAATCCGCCAAACGTCTGTCAATTAGTTGTCAATAGTTTACAAATACGTGAAAATGTTGCGGATTTTTTTATTTCTGCTATCAAGAGTGAAATAATTCAACGAAATTAAAATTAGTGAGTACTGGCTTAAGTTTTTAACTTTGAGTTAATTTTATTAAAAAAAAGTTTTGCTGTAGGAATGACTGAAACCAGAAAAAGAACTATTAGCTGCTTCAAAACTATAAAAACGCCAACGTCGCATTTTCTCTCAAAATTAACTGTTATAAATTATTCATGCACTTCCAAAAAATAATAGCTAATGTAATTTATACTTTCAATGAGAGATTTAATCATTAATAACTATTTTACAATTTTATCAATTTTATTTAAAAAAATAATTCGGTAAAATGCGACGTTGGCGTTTTTATAGTTTTGAAACAGCTAATAGATGTGTAAATTTTCTTGTTTAGATATTATAATGCACCAACAGAAATCTATATTTACGGTGTAAACAGAAGTGCAAACGTGTTAAAATGCATTGTCCTAGAATTTTCATCTTGAGCTACCATCTACATCACAACATTTTCAATAGGTGAAGTTGAAAATTGGATAAATTACGAACAGTACGAGTATAAGCCAATAAATTTCAAACAATCCGCTACAAAATTATCTGGAAAAACAGTGTTATAGAAGACGCCCAAAAGTCCACATCAGCTTCCAAGTTATAATATTAAAAAAGCTATTCTATATTTAGAATTCGAAAAAGTAAAAATAAAGAATTCCAGCTAATATTGGAAGAATTCAAACTGATGCAAGTCTTTGGAATTTGATAGAGAGCTGAAAGAGTTAAGTTGAGCTGAAAAATCAGTTCAGTGCTGCTGCTATGGACGTTTATTTAGTTAATTGATAAACCTTGCTTTTGTATCCAATGATGTTATTTACTAAAAAAATACAAACGATTAAAGTTCCGTAATTTAGTACGATAATTATTATTTCGAAGAGCAATATCTTCATGGTTATGAAAATTGACCAGTTTTTGTCTTTACCTCATGTTTAAACGCCACACCACCTTTGTCTCACCATCATTTACCTCATGTTGATCATCCATGCCATCATTCAGTCTAGGTTCTCTTCCGCCTTCATCTCTGTTTTTGGCAATATTGCATAAAATTGCTGTTGCAACAATTACTACCAAATTTTTAAAAAACAGCAGGAACGAGAAATCTTTTTACTATACCGAAGGTGTATTGAATTTTATTTCGTTAAATATGTTTTTTGAAGCAATCGAACAAATTTTTTCATTATACAAATCAAGAATAATGCAATTTCTCATCGATTCGTTTTCAAATTGTGCATTTAAATTGCTTTTTTGATGTTAAGCGCTATTTAAGCGGTACCCAGGGTACGGTTTAGTTTAAACCAAGCTTTACACAATTTTAAGCTGCATTTATTTACGGTGCAGTTCAATGGACACATTTCAGCAGAGCTTATATTTTAAGCCACACAGGTGCAGTTAGGCCTAAGTGTTTAAAAAATTACTAAATTATAAATACTTGTTGGGTAAACCATTTTTCTAAGTTTTAATTGAAAATCCAAAATTTTTTCGTGGCCTACTATAAGGAAGAAGCGAAGTGTTATGTTTTTTTTAAATATTTATATTAGGTTTTTCAAAACAATAAAAAGAAAAGCGCCAACCTCGCATTTTACCGAATTATTTTTTAAAATAAGATTGATAAAATTGTAAAATAGTTATTAATGATTAGATATCTCATTGAAAGTATAAATTACATTAGCTATTATTTTTTGAAGTGCATGAATATTTTATAACTGCTAATTTTGAGAGAAAATGCGACGTTAGCGTTTTTATAGTTTTGAAATAGCTAATAAATAATGTACATATTACACAAATAGACATATCAAATCAGAAAAAAATAAGCTTTTCGAAAATTCCATAGCCAATTATGATTCCAATTAAAAAAAATACAACTTTATGTTATTACAGCTAAGCGAACGTTTAAAAAAAATCACTGATTGTCCTCGTTTCAAATGTGTATCATTATAATAAGGAAGATATAAATTGTAATAAATGTCAGCTTTTGTTTATAAGTCGAAAACAAAAGACGATAGCAGGATCCGCTTCTGCCATAAATCTCATTTCATCTCATTTCAGCACTTTTTAATTTTTTGGATTGAAATAAAGCACAAATTGAGAATTTGTGTATAAGAAAAGAACTCTGTGTTAAGCTAAATCCCAGCGACAAATTTTGAGCCAAGAAAACCCACCAGAAACTCCAAAAAATGCAAATGCGTTGTTGCAAAATTCTACAATGAACTGCAATGGGATATAGAGAGAAATCGCAGATGTAAACACACCATTAGGTTATGAATTCTGGAGAGATGGTTTAGTAGGCAACCAACAATACAATGATAAAAATTGTTCTACGACTTCAGTAACAATCTCAGCGCATGCTGCGAGTTTTTTAAATAATGAACACCTGATAGTTTTCGTCTTCGTCATTTCGTAAGTGATCTAAGATAACATTATTAAATCATTCCAGCCTTATCCACGACATTTAACTAAAATATTGCAGCAAAAACAGGTTTGAATGTGACATATCACAATTGGCAAGCAAAATCTGTTTCAATCTGATTTTTCTATTTTAATCCAACTTCTGTGAAAGGAAATCTCGTTTTTTTATTTCTGTGACACGGATCTGACATTCCAATATTCCATCCACGTGTCCGTCAAACAGGTTATGTCACTGTTATGTTTTCAAGGTTAAAGTTCTAAAAATGTAACAGAAGAGTATTTTTCGGACAACCAACAAAATTTGTTTCATTCATCATTTTACAATAATGCACTTGGTTGTGAGTAACGGTACACTTTACCAAAACGAGTATTTAATTCATAAATCATTCATAACAACTCTTCGCTATCTGGGTTATCCTTTTACCAGTAGTGTCGTAGTTTGTGATTAGACCATGACGAGTTTAAAGCTAAGTCGTTTATTAAAATACTCATTGATTGGAAGTGCAGCAATTGGCACAGCTGTAAGTCTTCACGGAAATCAATATCAACTCAATTCAATTGGAATCGTGCGATTAAGTCGCGCAGCAGTGACAGTGTTTCAAATCGGTGTCATTTACAAAAAAGATCTTTACGGTAAAGGTTTAGATAAAAATTCGCAAGACTACAAAGAATTAAAATCGATATGTCACAAAAGAAGTGCAGAAAAGTTACTGGAGCTGTGCTGCACCAACAAAGGAACATACATCAAAGTAGGCCAACACTTGGCTGCCTTGGATTACTTGTTACCACCAGAATACGTTCAAACAATGAAAGTTTTACACAGTCATGCTCCAACAAACCCAATTGAAGACATCTATAAAGTGATTAGAGAAGACCTAAAAAAAGATCCATTTGAGATTTTTCAAACCATCGAACCTGAACCATTGGGCACTGCTTCTTTGGCTCAAGTCCATAAAGCCACACTAACAGATGGCTCTGTTGTCGCTGTCAAAGTACAACATCCTTACATCCAAGGCAACGCAAGAGTTGATTTGAAAACGATGGAATATCTCGTAAAAATAATGAGTTGGGTATTCCCCGAATTTAAATTTCAATGGTTGGTCGATGAAACGAAAAAAAATATCCCCCAAGAACTCAATTTCGAACAGGAAGGTCGCAACGCTGAAAAAGTTGCCAAAATGTTTGAACATGTTGAGTGGCTTAAAATACCCAAAGTCATTTGGGATTTAACAACTTCAAGGGTTTTGACTATGGAATTTGTCGAAGGGGGGCAAGTGAATGACTTGAAATACATAAATGAGCATGGTATTGACCCGTTTGAAGTTTCCGATAAGTTGGGGAAGCTTTATTCACAAATGATTTTTATTAATGGTTTTGTACATAGTGATCCTCATCCTGGCAATATTTTTGTTAAGAGGTCGGAGAGGGGTGACTGTGATATTATTCTTTTGGATCATGGATTGTATGCGGTAAGTGTGAGTGATTTTGAAATAAAGTTGGCCACACTGAATAAGCTAGAGAAGGCCCAACGAATTGGTAAAGTCATTATTGACCTTTAAGTAATTGAAAAATAAAATACAAAAAAACACCCTCTTTTAAAAATTTATTACACAAAATCTAAAAATTCTAGAAAAATACTATGACTCATCATTTTAAGGGAAAGTTCAAACTTAAATCTACAGGCTGATTCTTTTAGGACCTACATTAGAAACTTTTTAAGTTCTAGTATAGCTAGAGATTTAAAATTTTGTACACGATCCAAATCGACCATTCTGAGTTCAACTAAATTATTTTCAAAATGAAATGAAAAAACTTTGAAATTTTAAATAGTAACCATCTATTTTTATAGCATTTTTGAATTCGCCTTTTGAGACTGAGTAAAATAGGGTACATTCTGTTCGTATCATCACAGTGCTACTCTCCCCTATACGTTTTTTAAAATATTATAAATATTTGTTTAAAATTTGAATAAAAGAATGTCAAATAATTTTTTTTTTTCAAAAAAGTGTTACGTTGCCGCAAATTCTAATTGTTTAAATTACAAATGTCGTAAGAAATAGAAAAATAATTTTCATTATACAGGGTGTCCGTTTTTCGAGCTCCACCATGGGGATCTCAGTTATTATAAGAGATACGAGGCCGGTTAAATTAGGGCAAAGTTGGGCATTTTTATGCTGAACAATTATCTGAAAGAAAATTTGATTTGTCATTTTTCGTTTTTGAATTATTGAGAAAAATCAAAAATTTGTATTTTTCATTTTTATTTTTTTAAGCGAAAATTAAGGAAACTAGACATTTTAAAGTAAGAAATTCTTCAGGCACTTTTTGACAAAAAATCTAAATCTGTCATCGCCTTTTCCAAGGCGTTCTTCATGTCATAGTTACGTACAACACTTAACTTTGGTTTTTCTTTGGACGACTTATTTAATACTTGTATTTTTGGAAAAGTCTTTTTGTTCTTAATTACAACGATATGTCACATGATATGATCGAATCTTACATGCTGATAAAATTAAGAAAAAAGAGTGCTTTGGAAAAAACGTCAAAAATGTTGTTTAACAAACTAAATTTTGACAGTTCTATTAAATATGTGAACAGAATTTTTATAACTTTGTATTGTTTTGTTTTACAAAAAATAAGCTTGCCGGAAATGTGGACCTTCCAGATCCAAATTCAATTAAACTTCCAACAAACGTTTAAAAACAAAATTATTGACGTTTTTTCCAAAGCACTCTTCGCAAAAATGCTTTTTTTTCATTTTGATCAGTATGTAAGATGCGATCATATCATGTGATACATCGTTGTAATCAGAAATAAAAACACTTTTCAATAATACAAAAATCGAATATGGCGTCCATAAGAAAAACCAAAGTTGGGTGTTGTAACTCTGACATCAAAAACGCCTTGGAAAATTCGATGACAGATTTAGATTCCTTGTAAAAAAGTGCCTGAAGAACATCCTAGTTAAAAACGTCTAGTTCTTTTGGTTTTCGCTTGAAAAAATAAAAACGAAAATTACAAATTTCCGTTTTTTTCCAATTATTCAAAAACTAAAAATGATAAATCAAATTTTCTTTCAGATAATTATTAAGCATAAAAATGCGCAACTTTTCCCTAATTTAACCGACCTCGTATCTCTTATAATAACTGAGATCCCCATGGTGGAGCTCGAAAAACGGACACCCTGTATTTGTCAAATTTATTTATTTATTTTAAAAAATAAGCAGAACCGACGAATAACAATTTAGCTTAAAAACATTAGTTAAAAACTACATCCAAAAATGCAAAAATACATAAGTTTAAGTGAGACTTGTGTTTATTATTTACGGCTTTTGTAAAAAAAAAAGATTAATTTTGTAATATTTAAAAGTTAATGAAGGATTTTACCAACCCGCTGGGACACCTGTATATTATACAGGGTTATTCATATAATACTCTTGACCAGGTAAAAAGCCAACAAAGCATAAATCCAGATTCTAAATTCAAAAATAAAATCTTAAAGTCAAGTAGATATTAATTAATTATAACATTGTAACAGGAATCCAATTACCTTTATAATCTGTGTTTTGTGTTGCACTTTTTTCTGGTCGGTTCGGAGTCTCATGTAAATAACCCTGTATTTTTAGGTTTTCGTATAAGGGGCGGTTGTAGCTTGTTTTTTCAAGTTGGCTGAACAGTTTGATAAAATTACATTTGTGTCATAAAATTGTCATAAAATCTATTGCTTAATTTTTATTTTTTTTAGATCACGTTATAACTAGGTTTTTGTAAAACTTTGCTGTTAAGCAGGCGTTTGGATTAATAATTCTCAAATCTTAACTCAAATAAAAAAAACTATTACTTTTGCTTTTTAGCACATTTTGTATGTTTTTCAGCAGTAAACGCAATTATTTTGTGAAATTTCTTCAATAGTAGGCCCAAAAATCACCAAATTAATAAAAAATTTGCGAGATTTTACTAAACCTAACCGAAAAATTACGTTACATTTGCCTTTTTGAGAATTTTTCAACTACATACAAACGCAATCAGTATTTCAAGAAATTTCGTCAAAAATAAACCGAAAGATCACCAAACTAAATTGAAAATTGTATTAGCCTGGCATTTTTGGCTTAAGCAACCTCGTTTTTGTACTACAAACTCACTTCATATGCATCATTTCATTAGACAAGCAATTATTTGTGGAAATTTCATCTAAAATAACTTGAAAAATCATTGATTACTTCGAAAAGTAAGCTTAAATATATATTATTTTGATTTTGCAATTTTGTTGCAAGATTTCCCTAAATTGTGTCAAAAAAATACTGAAATTGAAAACGATGACGTTTTATCTTTGCATTTTCTTAGTATTTTGTATAGTTTTTGACAAAAAACGAATATTAAAATTGGTTTTTAACTGTGGTTTTGAATCGCACTTTGATTTTAAATAATTAAAAATCAATTTTAACACATATCTTTAATAGAAGCTCAGTTTTTTTTCGCTAAGAATGACTGAAAGATTAGAAGCTTAAATTTTGCCAAAAATGAAATTATTTCTCTAAATAAAGTTGAAAATGATATTTTTTTGTCTTTGTCGGGCACTTGGCACGTTTTTTAACCATAATCGCTATTATTTCACAAGGAAAAGCCAAAAAGTTAGGTCGAAAATTTTGCCTTTTTAAAAGATTTTATTTAACTTACTTTGTTTGTCTGTTCCAAATTTTCCGAGTTAAATTTTAGAGGGTTCCTGTTATCCGAATGAGCTGGAATTTTGCATATATACGTAATCTCCATGACAATGCAATACTATTTAGTTAATCACTCTCTAAAAAACATTATTTTTTACTTCTTAGTGCATATTTTAAATAAAAGCTTTTTTAAAATTTTAATAAAATTGTAAAACCATTATTAAATTCTGTCAAAACTTACATTGTCTTAACTTTTTTAGTACATTAATACAATTGTTAGTAAAATTTTGTCAAAAATAAGCCGACTGGACCAATAACTCACTAAATCAAGTTAGGCAGCCAATGTTGCCAACATAAATTCAAAGTCACGGCACACGTTGATTCGAACTTAATTTTATTTTTAAATTTAAATTATTTGATATTTTGCAAATTTACAGAATTTGAGCGACGAATTTCGCGTAGAGTACGCAAACTTCTGGTTGAGTATTTTAAATCGAGATCGGAAGGCAATGCGACTTCACAGCGCCAACTTAGGGATCAAGGGTGATCTCTATGGATTATTTGCTTGCATGGTAACTGGACGCACTTGGGACACGATTTTAAAAGGCATAGATCAGTAAGTTATCGATTTTTTGCTACTAAAAATGTGTCACATTTAATTTATTTTCAGGCAAAAACAATCAAAGAGCGAGAAGGAGTTGTTTCAACGGGAATTTCCAAACGTCTTACCACAAATTTCGGGCGTTTTAGACAAAGTTAACAGACAAATGTTACTAATTTTTAAAACTAACGACTTAATGAGAGGGATTGAACACACATTGAAAACCAGTGCTAGAATGGGAGCTTTCTGCGTAATGTCACAATGTTGCGTCAAATCCGTATACAATGAAAGATTGTGTAAGGAAAACAGCAAAATCGGAAAATTTAAAATCGCCTTCGCCCAATTTTGGACACTTTTCAAAATAAAATTATATTATTCAATGCTGAGTCTTAGACAATTGTGTAAATTACAAATCCTCAGCACATGATTTATTAGAGAACTTATTTTATATCGGAAATTTGTTATTAAATAAAATAATTTATTTATGTAAACGTGATGATTTTTATTTCCTAACTACCTATATACATATTCCCAAATGTTTAAGCTTCAGATATACAGGATGTAAGCGAAATAAGTACATTAATTTTAACCAGTGATAGAACTCATCGAGACAAACACTTTTTCTATGTACCATTTTTTCAAAATCGCATTTTTGAAAATCATTTTTTCCTCCTACAAATTGACGAACCTTTCATGAAATGCTCCAACAAAGAAAAGTAATAATAAATTTAATTTAATTTTTATGAACTTGCTTGGAAACGGTAATCTTGTCGACTAGGTAACTTTGTTTCCAGTGGCTTGTAAGAAAATTGTGTAAGATTTTAAAATAATTTTAACTCAAAAACTAAAACGTTTTGGAAAAAAAGTTATTAGGAAAAATTGTTAGTCTTGGCGAGTTCTATTACCAGTTAAAATTAATGTACTTATTTCATTTACAGCCTGTATACAAATTTCGCCAATTTTGCTAAATTACGACAAAAATTACGTCTGCTTGTTTCGATAGTTTTAATTGGCTTTTTTGCTACAAACGCAAAAAACACCAAAATATGTAGAAAATGGTGTAATTTTCGATTTAGAGCGTTTTATCACGAGAAATTTGATTCAAAATAAGCCAGAAAGCCATTAAAGGTGTCATTTTTTTGTTTCAAGCGTTTAAGAATTATTTTGAGGTAAAGATTCAGTTCTATCGCAAAGTTCTGCTAAAACGTACTTGGCAGCTTTCTACGTTAATATCAAAATAGGAAATAGTATAAAAAATTTGTACCAAAAATGGCAAATTTAAAATATCCACCAAATCTTGGGTATTTTTTAAATTAAAATTATACAGACTGAACTAAAAGTAACGCACAAAATTCATATTTTTATTGTTATTGTCGCTTTTCAAACAATCCTCAAACAGGTAGATTTTATTTTTTTAAATGCCACATTTCGAATTATTTTCGATACCATAGACATTTTTGATTATTTTAATAGTACACACATCCTTACCTTTCTGGTAAGTAAACAAAAATAAAAAAAGAAGAAAATAAGATTAATAACTTATTGAAGGTTTTATACAAAGAGCCTCATCTTTCTGTTCCTGCTTTATTTTATAAGGAATGACTGTTTTTTGTGTTTGGGTTTCATATTATCACGTGTTTTCGTGCTAATAATTTAAAATGAGGAAAGAACAAAAAGATAAAACCTTTTCTGTGTAATTCTCAATAATTTAAAACAAAAATGTAGGTTGTCATTTAAAAAATTAAGTGACGTCTAAAAACTAATAACGTCATAAATATCACTATGGTGTCAAAATGTAGCATTTAGAAAAATGAAATCGACCTGTTCATCGATTTTATTTAAATCTGTATTATTTTATATTCTAAGATTTGTAATTAAATAAAAGAATTTATGTAAATGTGATGCTTTTTATTTCTTCTACATATTCCCAATGGAGTTTTATCTAGTGGCAGTTGAAATAAGTGCTTATAGTCTGTTTCTTTTTTTTATACAATTCTCAATGCAAAAACTTCCCAAAACGTTTAGTTATATGACGATTGAGATGCCAGTATTTTTTAAATGTCAGCATATTTTATAAATAAAGACGATAATTTGTTTTACATTGCCAACCTAAAAATAATCAAATAACTAGTGACTGCTACTGGCTCATACTAACATGACTGCACTTTGACAATTGTTTTAAAAAAAGAAGAAACTTTATATTAAGAAAAGGCAAATCAACTTTTAACAATAGCTTTCTTGATTCTTAATAATTTCCTTGCTGCCACAGTTACTAAAATTAACTGTTTACACTGACAGTATACATATAACTATAGTAACTCAAATTATTTTCAAAATTTATTGATCAAGAAAGTTGTAGTCTCATTAATTCAGCCTATTCTGAAAAAACTACTCTTATAGTACTTCAATTCTTCAATGCTTTCTTTAATATCTGCCAGAGCTCTATGAGAGAAAGTCTTTTTAGGGGCTTCCTTGTGGACATCGGGATTCCACCTCCTGCACAATTCTTTAATTGTGGAAACATCAATTATTCTATAATGTAAATATTCATGCAACCTAGGCATATATTTTCTTAAAAATAAACGATCCATATATACACTATTTCCCGCCAAGGGACTGATTTTTTCAGTAACATATTCAGACACAAAATCCATTAACTTTTCTTCTGCTTCTTCAACGCTTATTTTCGATTTTAAACAAGCCTCTGATAAACCACTCTAAAAATATAAGAAAATTAGCAAATAGTTTTTTTTTGTAGTAAAGTTTGTACTTTTGAATGATGCGTTTTGCACCACTCGTTCATTTTGTCCAAAATATTTTGCGGGTGATGAATTATGAGGTCAGGTCCTTCTGCAATAATATTTAAATCGGCATCTGTTATAATGCACGCAACTTCCATTATTTTGTCAGTTGCGACATCCAAGCCAGTCATCTATAAATTTTTAATAACGACAGTACTAAAAGTGCATACTTTTACCTCCATGTCAACCCACACCATGCGATTCACTTCCACATCAAAATGAGGAGCATTTTTAACGGAGGAATATCCATTTACAGTGGCTAAAACAAAGCTTTTGATTATTGAATAGGCGAAAGTAATGCATTTACGCACGAGTTGGGTTATTTTTAACTAAAAATTTCATCTTATTTGCCATACTTCGAATCATTTTGAGGTTAGGTCTAAAAGTTATACATTCGATTAATTGTTCACACCAACAATGTTTAATGAAGTGAATTAGTTAATCATTTGGAATTGCAATTTGGACACAAAAACGAAAATTTTGTTATTTATAATGTGGTTAAAAACACTTTCCATTCACTTCCCGCCACATGTTATTGACAGATTTGACAGCAGAGAAATTCTGTCAAACCCAAACGTCAAGCTAGTTTGTGACAAAGGCGCCAAATTTATTTGATGCTAATTGTTTATTATTATTCTTTAAATATATTTAAAACTATTAACTGTTTTAAAACTATAAAAACGCCAACGTCTCATTTTACCGAATTATTTTTATTTATAAGGTTGATAAAATTATAAAATAGTTATTAATGATTAGATCTCTTATTGAAACTATAAATTACATTAGCTGTTAATTTTTTAAAGTGCATGAATAATTTATAACAACTAATTTTGGGAGAAAATGCGACGTTGGTATTTTTATAGTTAGCTGTTTCAAAACAATAAAAACGCCAACGTCGCATTTTCTCTCAAAATTAGTTGGTATAAATTATTTGTGCACTTCAAAAAATTAATAGCTAATGTAATTTGTAGTTTCAATAACAGATCTAATTATTAATATGGGTCAAATCTACCTTTTTATTTTATTGAAACATTTTCCAATTTTGTTTTATTTTTGTTATAAAAATTTAAAAACGCAAATATCATTAGTATGGTTCTAAAACATTATATTAAAAGACTAGCAGTTGCCCGCGGCTTCGCACGCATGTCCTCAATTATTTTAATACGCGGAAAAATACCGCAAAACTTAGTAAGGTGACCCAATACAAAACCGAGTTACTTTTGGCTGTTTTTATAATGGCTTTTATTTATTATTATTTATGTTATCCTTATTTAACCCCCTTGTGGCTGTAATTTAAAAAAATTCTGAAACACATGTTTCTTCATTTTTAACTAAAAACCCAAATAAAGTAGACCCAAAGATATACCGTCTTTACGACTTAATCCGATATTTAACTTCAATAATTTTTGTAACGTTTGAACCACAAAACACCATTTTCAGCCCCCAAATAATAATTATACATATGTTTACCTTTCACTCTCAATTAAAGTTTTAATAATCATTTTAATAATCAATAACCATATAGACCATTAGGGATTTTTCCATACCCACTCAAATAATAGAAATTATTCAGAATACGGTCCTGACCAACGTGACGCGTGCCTACAATATTTTTGGTTTCGGTTTATTGAGGGAACATATTAAACATATTAAGAAGGAAAAATCGTAAAAGGACGTTAAGACGGTATATCTTTGGGTCTACTTTACCAGTTCTCATAAATAGAAATTCAAAAATTATGCATTTTTGTATTTAATCCTCTCGGGGGTAGAATTTATGAAAATCCAAAATTACACGTCTCTTCTTTTTTAACCAAATGTCCAAATTTTCATAATTTTCATAATTATAACTTCAGCAATGAATTATTTTTTACATTTAACCCCTTTGAGGGTGGAATTTTTGACAAACCTGAAACACACCCGTTTTTATTTTTAGTCGACAGCTTAAATACCAGTTTTCATCGTTAGAACTTTAATAATTACAGATTTTTATATTTACCCCCTTAGGGGGTGGAACTTCCGAAAATTCAAAAACACGCTCTTTTTATTTTTAACAAAAAGCTCAAAGATCAATTTTCACAAATGTAACTTCAAAATAACGGGTTTTTATATTCCATCCTTTTTGGGGGTGGAGTTCCTAAAAATCAAAAACCACATGTTTCTTCAATTTGGGGGATGGAATTTCCAACAAACCTAAAACTACCATAAAACACGCGTTTTTTATTTTTAGCGTATAGCCCCAACACCAATTTTTATGTTTAGAAGTTACGTATTTTTATATTTAACCCCCTTGGAAGATAGAACTTCAAAAAATCTAGAAACACGCCTTTCTTCATTTTTAACCGAAAGCTTATAAATATCAATTTTCATGAATATAACTTCAAAAATAACGGATTTTAAAATTTAACTCTCTTAGGGGGTGGAATTTCTAAATATCATAAAACGCATGTTTCTTTATTTTTCACCAGAAGCCCAAATACCAATTTTCGTGGATATAAGTTCAAAAATGGCGGATTTATAGTATATTTAACTCCTTGGGAGTGAAATTTTTAAAAATCATAAAACACGTGTTTCTTAATTTTTTATCAAAAACTCAAATATAAATTCTCATAGATATAAGTTCAAAAATAATGGATTTTTATGTTTAACCCCCTTTGAGGGTGGAATTTTAAAAAATTATATATAACTTATATATAAAAAAATATATTATAAAAATTATTGTTTATTTTTAGTCTATAGCCCAAATAAAAATTCTCGTGAATATAATAAGCTTCAAAATGAAGAAAGTTTATATTTAACCCCCTTAAGGGTGGAAATGCCAAGATTTAAAACATGCGTTTTTCATCTTTAACCGAAATCCTAAGTACCTACCAATTTGCATGGATGTAATTTTAAAAATTACGGATTTTTCCCTAGGGGTTGATTTTTCGAAAATCCTGAAACACTTGTTTCTTCGTTTTTAAACACCAATTTTCATGAATCTCCGTTTAATATTTCTTTTAAAAATACGGATTTTTATTCAAACTTTAACACGCCATTTCACCCCTTTAGAAAAGGATTTTCGAAAAATCCTTTCTTAGCGGAACTCTACACCCTCTAAGGAAACGTATCTTCTAAATTTCATGTTTCCTAGGTTCAGTGGTTTATACTGTGCGTTGTCTGTTACTCAATCACGGTATTGTTTTATAAACTATCCACAAATGTATAGATATTGTGATTAGTTTAACTGTTACTTAAAACTACGAAATTATTTGTTATTTAAATAATAAATTGGATCAAAACATTACAAATGAATACATTCTGCAGCTACACTAAGAAAAAATTTAAAGTATAAAAAAATTAAACCCTAGAATGCGTACAACGTCTGTTGTAGCAATATCCCTATTCACTTGTGCCTAGTTTAATCGAAGACTAAGAAGATTATGATTATGATTCAGGAAAAGTTTATCGTAAATACACCACCAGCATTTTTTAAGTCTGGTGATGGTTATATAAAGCCGAAACAGCTGTAATTAATTTTGAGTTTAAAGGACCTAAATTATGTAATTTTTTGAAAAGTAAAAAATGCAAAAAATAACCAATAACTAGTAAAAAAATGTACTTATTTAAAAACAAATTTTTATTTTTTTAATTCCAAATATTCACTTACTTCTCTGGCTAGGGGCTGGGATGTAAACAAATCAATATTTGCGACCGTAGACGTATCAAAATGTGAGCGCGCTCATTCCAGCCCTGAACATCTCAGTATCTCTCAATACTCTCAATAGCTTGAGATGCTGTTAGAAAATTGCGAAAATTTCGTTTAATTCGAGTGTAAAAAAGTTACTTTGAGCAAAATCAAGATGCCAGATTCCGATAGATCCTCTGGTGAAAACAATTTCAACGATGAAGCTTTCCCAATTCCCATTCAAATATTTTTATGGAGACAAGTCAGGTATTTTAGTAGAAATGTGAAAATAAAAAAATATAATTTTTTGTCGTAGTCCATTCGTTAAACCCAAATTAGGAAAATTACATGAAGCATCATGCATGGTAATAAAATAATAAAAATTGTGAAATACTGTTATTGTTATTAAAATTTGTATTTACAGTTTTGTCAACATTCAATGACCGGTCATCATGTAAATAATAGAAAAAGGATATTGGCAAATTTTTAATTATGTATTATAGGAACTTAAAGAAGCGTGTAAAATATTTGAAAAAGTGCTAGTACAGAATATTCAAAGCGGGTTAAAACCTGATTTATGTGAAGCAATTCGGTCGATACCTAGATGGAAATTAATACAAGCTTCCCTTCCACATGTCATGCATTCTACTGCATCTTTATTATTTACTCGGTAAAAAACTGATTCTCTTTTAATGCATCTTGGAAATTATTATTATTTTTTGGTCGTTAGAATGAAAGACGGAAACATTCAAAGCTTAGGAGCTGTTGAAACGAAACTAATGTACACCTTGCATTGGATAATTTTGGATGCAGCAGAAGAATGTGCTGATAGTGACTACGAAAAGGGAATTTTCCATTCTTCACCATTCCACTATTTGTTTTCTATTCCAACAATAACAGTAAGCAAGTGAGCAAAACTTTGAGCCCGTTTTTGAAACAATGTTTCAGCTTTTTGTATATTTATTTGCTCCAATGTGTCACCATTTGAAAGAATCGGATTTTCAAAATTTTCGACTAGAGAATGGACTTAAAATATGGCAAGCCATGTGGGAGTTTCGACATCCTGAAGCTTTGTGTTTTACCTCACACTGCAAGCCAAAACCAAAATACCTTTTGGGGAAAAATCTCAAACAGAAAACGCAATTTGGTGATGTTTTTCTAGGACGTGAGTATTGACTTAGCTTGTTATTTACGTTAAAAAATGGAATGTTGAGTTTAAATTTTTTGTCGGAAAAAAAGAAAAATCTTTCTAAAATAGCAAGTCAAAATATATGAAACTAAAAGCGGTTCTTTTAAATAACACAAACAAAATAAGAAGTTGCCGAGAGTATTGTACATGCGTATGATAACATAACCAAACTTCAAATAAAGAAACGTTTTCGACGTTATCATCAATCGTCTCAACTAAAACTTTTTTAGTTTTCTGAGTATTGTAATTTTAAAAGTCTACTGTAGGTACAGTCACGATGAAAAAGAATGACACCCCTAAAACTGCAGTCACAAATCTTTTCGATATTGTATGGTTTATGTATACGTTTGGCTAGTTTATGAACCAGCTGGATATTGTGTAAACTAGCTGGCCGGTTTGTAAATTAACCTGTTTTTTGAAATTTATGACCTAAAAGAATTGAGTCGGACTTTTGCTATCCGGCCCCGTTGTAGAGGTCTAATTCTTTTTGACCGTGACTGTACTATATTGTACTAAAATTTTCTGTTTGTTCTCTGAGAAAAAATATGTGAAAAGTCGGAAATTCCAATATGATTACTAACATAAACGTTACGTTACCCTGTAGAAAACCTTTTGTTCTCAGGACTTAGAATTCCTTTAATCAAGTCTTGAAAAAAGTATCAAATTTTTACTCTTCTCCAACTCTGGACTGGTCACAGGAGATAAGAGAATATTTGCTCCTGGACAAACTTTTAAGCTAAAAAAACAATCACTTTACATAAAATAAAGCAAGACCACAGACATAAACCTTTTTGTATAAAATTATCAATAACCTTTGTAATTTTTTTGCTTTATTTTCTTCTTTTTTTATTTTTTTTAACTTACTTGTTTGACTTTTTTAAACTTGTCAGGAAGGTAAAAGAGTACCTTTACTATTTCACTATTTCGATCAAATGTGGTGATTTTTTAGCCAGTCTTATCGAAATTTTTAGAGAGGGAAAAACTTTGAGTGCTAAACACTCAAAATAGGTATAAAGTATGTACAATATTAAACTTAATTAAACTTAGCATTTTTGCCCAAAAACAAAACATTATTTTTGACAAAATGGTGTGGTTCTTGGTTAATACGGACGAAATTTCGCTCAAATGGCTAAATGGAAAGTAACGGTAACATAAATTTTTATCTATTTGGGATTTTTAAGTGTGTTTTTACAAAATAAATAATAATGATAACTGATAAAGTACCAATTCAGTGATGCTTCATTAAATTTTAGGTAAATTTTTCGAAAATAATAGAGTTTTTACCTAAGGAAGACTGGAAAGAAACTAAAATGACATCCATTTTATTATAGTGATTAACCCTTCCTAGAAAAGAATATTAAACGAAACTAAATCTATAACAACAGTCAACCCTATTTTTCGGTCAATTTTTAACGAAATCTTGCTAAAATACATAATTGCGTTTCTCGCTGAAAAGCGTGCTCAAAAATGGCAAAAATTACATAGCTTCGGGGATAAATTTGTGATTTTTTAAACAGCGAAATCTTGGAAAAACAGATTTTAGCTCTAAAACTTGCTTAGATGCTCAAAAAAGGCAGAAAAAACTTCATTTTTAACCAAAACTTATTGTTGTAAAAAGTTCTTTTACAATAAATAAATCTCTGGTTGAAACTTGATTGTAATAATCAAAATTGTGAAATTGTTTTAACAAATGGGTACTTAGTTTTTATCTCAAAAATGTGTTTAAAAATTCGAAAAACCCAGAGTTCACTCAATTTCCGGTCTAAGATTTTTTTAAATATGTTTTTTTCACTGGCTTAAAACGTACCAAAACGTTTGGAAAAGAAAAAAAAACTACTTTATTCAACTAAATTTAAAGATTTTTCACTCTTTTTCTCACAAGAAACTGAGAAAATATAAAAATAACTAATATATTGTTCGACCCAATTGTATAGTTTTTTGGTTTACTTTTTGAAGAAATTTCGCTCAAAAATGAGCTACGAGTAAATCAAATAAAGCTTTAGCATGTCCTTGCAAAATAACGTTCAAACGCACTAAATCTAACAAAATAAGATAAAACATAAAATATGGATCAAAGATCATAAGCCAGTGTTAGCAAAATTAATCGAAAAGTTATATTTTGAGCTCAAAAAATAATATAATTTTCGTTTATTTCGCTAATTTTACGGCGAAATAATTAGGTTTCGTCTGGAAAATGTGTTAGATCACTGAAAAAAATATATACAAGAATGTAGCACTAGACTTAACTTGGTGTTTTTTCAATAGTTTCTTGTGATATCTTAAAAAAACACTTTTGAGCAAAATTTATTTTGCAAAATTTTTGTATCAATGCATTTCTTGTTGAAAACGTGCTAAATTGGACAAAATAAACTAAATTAAATCAATTACATCTAATTTTGGGCTTTTTCAGCTAGCATTTTTGACAGTAACCAACTTTTTTGGTTTATTTTTGATGCAATTTCGCAAAAAATGATTTGAAGAGATTAAAATATCACCGCAATTTTGACTGATTTTTGTGGAGTTTTAACGGTTTTTGACTAAACAAACTAACAAGTTATTATTATTATTATTATTTTGATTATTTGACATTAGTTTTTAATCAATTACTTTTAACAAAAAATTTAATTATTTCAATAGATAGGTATGGTGAACGAAATGCCAAAGAAAAATTTTAAAACTCTAATTATTAAAACTACGATTTTTGATGATTTATGACAAAATAAAAATAAAAACAACGCATTGTTTTACCAAATTTTATAGTTTTTTGGATTATATTTAGAAATTTCGTTCAAAAATGAGCAACGAGTAAATCAAATAAAGATTTGACATGATCTTGCAAAATAATGTCCAAACGCACTAAATCAAACAAAATAAGCTAAAATAACAGCAATATGAATCAAATGTCATAATTTTTCAGCCAATGTTAGCATTGGCATAGTAAAATTAATCGAAAAATTTTTGTTCTGACCTCAAAAATGTGCTTAAATTCTCGAAAAAGTAAAAAATATTATCATTTGATTATTTTGGTGATATTAAGGCGAAATAATTGGGTTTCGTTTGGAAAATGTGCTAAAACACTCGAAAAAAGAAGAATATATTACTAGACTTAACCAGTGATTTAAGGAGATAAATTGGACAAAATAAAGTAAATTAAATCAATTTAGATCTTATCTTATGTTTTTCCCGCTAGGAGGCTTTAAAATGTAAGGTTAACACCCACTTTTACAATAACCAATTTTTTTGGTTTACTGTTTGTTTCAAAACTCCAGAGATGCCAACGTCGCATTTTACCGAATTATTTTTTAAATAAGGTTTATAAAAATGTAAAATAGTTATTATAATGATTAGATCTCTCATTGAAACTATAAATTACCTTATTTAGCTATTAATGTTTTAAGGCGCATGAATAATTTATAACAACTAACTTGGAGATAAAATTTGACGTTGGAATTTCTATAGTGCAACAGAGAGTTTTTTTGAAGCAATTTCGCAAAAAATGAACTAAAGCGGTTAAAATACTACCGCAATTTTAAGGGATTTTTGTGGATTTAAAACGTTTTTTTGACCAAATCCTATAAAATAAATGAGTATTTTATTCAAAAATTAATTAAACTTGCAAACAAACCAATACATTTTTTTATTGTTTGTCATTTGTTAAGCAAACACTTCCAACAAAAAATCCTCAATTATTTCAAAAGATGATATACGAACTACCGGAGAGAAGTCTTAAAACTATAATTATTAAAACTAGTTTACGATTTTTGATGATTTATGCCATGGACTAGATGCGATAAAGGGATCGTTTATTGACGCGCCGTTTTCATTTTGGGTGACTGTACCTAAATAAGGAGGAAAATTTTCGTTCTAAACAAAGATGTATGGAAACAAAGATTGTGTTTTGTTCCATATTAAATTTTAATTTTTTGCTCAATGATCGTTAATTATTCAATACTGTACCGTAAGTAGAGATAAGGACAATCTCACATGATTCATTTGGCACTTAAAATTAAATAATTGAATGGAAAACAGCAAAAGTTGTAAAAATTAAAATTTTTGGCACGAAGACAAATTATTTCATCCTAGCTTTTTTCAATTCTTCAAAACCTTTCTTTGACACAAAGAAAAACCGTTAATTTAAGTAATTTGAAAAATAAAGGTGTAATGTTGAAAAAAACTGTTTGCTGTTTCAGTTTCTCATCAGCGAATTAATCATCCCGGAGTCTTTCTATTATTTTTTTTATAATAAAACAATTACCTACTTGCAACTTATTCAATGTAATTAAGGGACTTAAACGTTTGTATTTTGGCAGTTAGTTGATAGCAACTGAAATGTTCTAATTTTCAAGTTCGATTCAAACTGAATTCTTCTGTAAGAACACAACAAGATAGTTTTTTTTTGTCAAGCAACAACTTATAATTACGGAGATTGTTATTTCAAAAACAAACCAAAACTGGCCATTCGAAAACATATTTGTTACTGTATTGCTCCAGATTAATATCATGAAGCTATTTACTTTGCAATTATTTTATGACAATTGTATCCAATTATATATTGTACCATAATAAATAATTAGGTGTTTCCAACAGTTCATAAAATATTGATAAACCTATAATAGGAAAACCAGACAAATTATTTTCGTAAAAATAAGTAGCCAACATATAATCTAAAAAAATGTCATTAGGAATAATAGACGTCACTTCAACTTCGTTTCTAATAAAAGTTTCCATCTAGAAATAGTGCTAAAACAAGATGGATTATGTTTGTTACGAAATAATATGCTAATCATTATGAATTTGATATTTATTATCGTACAGTTCTCAGACTTGAAAGCAGACGAAATATATTTCATCCTACAAATAGTCAAGTCTGTCTTCATAAACCAACACTGTATATACTACATTTCAAATAACACAGATTTTGATATAATAATATCAAAAGTGTTAGCAAACACTAGTGTCCAGTTTATAAGTATTGAAAAAAATGTTTCACGAGATTTTTTAAATGAATGCGCATGCTCTGGATACATTATAACAACTGACGACCTTACAGAACTTGGAGATTTAATTTTACAAGATTTGGAAACAAACGGTACAATTAAATCATACGAACGACTTTTGATTTTTTATAATTCGGGGGAAAGTCCTCACATTGAGAAATTTCAAATCGCCACCATGTTATACGCCATTGATATTATCAGTGTTCAGGTTCAAATGGCCGATCATAAATGTACAAAAATCTACGTTAAATCTGTTTATAAAAATAAAACTTTGGCAAGTTGGAATCAAACTTTTACGCACTTGGACACTTCACATTTAGTCCAACCTCGTTGGACTCCTGAACTTGGTTACAAACACAATAAACCATTCGTTGTATCAACGTTTAACTGTAGTCCGTACTTTTACTTTGATCATGAAAATAAAATAAGCGGAGGTGTTGAATTCCAACTTATCAACACCATACTTCAGAAATATCCCAAAAGATTTGAAATTGTACAAAGTGATAAAAAATTTCTGAAATGGGTTTTAGGAGCTGAGGCAGTTGCAAATAAATCAGCAGATTTAGCAACGTGTTCCCATTGGTTTATGGCACAGAATTTAACAAAAGTAGACACAACGTATCCTTTAACACAGATTTGTGTCACTTTTATTGTGCCTAAACCACAATTGCTTCCACCTTTTACATTCATCTGGCAACCATTTCCTGCCTCTGTTTGGGCTTTAACCCTTTCAATGTTTGTCCTGGTTTGGGTTGCAATTCTTCGAACTTCTGGAGTTTACAAAGCTTTTAAAAAAGATTTTCAAAGCAGGAAATTAAGAGACAACAGAATTGATACGTTTCTCCATTTGTTGCGTTTGTGGACACTTGGAGGTTCAAACGTTATGCTGAAATCATCTGAAACTGCTCTAAGACTTTTGTTTGCAACTTGGTTTTTGGTTTGTTTGGTTTATTCGACTTATTATTCGGCTGGAATTACCAGTTCGTTGACAAATCCGAGACTTACTGACACAATTAAAACCATTAAAGATATGGTACAATATAACGTAAAATGGTTAGAAGAACCCTATTTGAAAAAGTCGTTTCAAAAATCACGTTCTCAAAAATTCAGAAAATTAGGCGAACTTGGTGTTCCCCAAAAAGGAAAAGATGTTGCAAGAATTGTTAAACAATTATCGAATTTGTACGTGACTGATACTGAGGATTTGGATAATTACGAGAAGAAACATTTAATGGTTTTGAAAGAATGTCTCGGTGAATTTTATATCGTTTTTCCCATACAGAAACGTTCTCCGTTTAAAGTTTTGTTTGATAGATACTATGCCAGGTTTCAGGAACAAGGTTTGATAAGTTTCTGGTTGAGGAACATAACGTATTTTGATAATTCTCATGCTCGCTTTGCATCAATGTATTCTCTTTATTCGGATGACTTGGATCATCACAATATTGATGTAGACAGATTTATAGGGGCAATTTATTTACTGTTGATTGGTTATTTAAGCGCCTTTGTTGTTTTTTTATACGAATATTTTGCATCCGTTTTGTCCAAAAGGGCAAACTTATAGCAGAGTGAACCAACAGAATAAAAAAGTTGTTTGAGGTGTATTTGTGACCTAATAAAGTTAAGTTATCGTTAAGATGTTACGTATTTTCATGATTTTAGTCCGAAATAATGTATAAACAAGAAATAGGAAAAAAGAAGAGCAATACTAGAAGATTACCACAAAAACAAATATGTATTTATTTATTTTTTCTTAAGAAAATATCTTTAGCATTTTATTTTAACTAAGAATAAATTCAAGTTTTGTGCTTCATGTTTACGATCGTTGTTTAAATGTCTAAATAAAAAATAAAAGAAAATGACTTGGCATGTGTTAACAATTTTGTAAAGGTCTTGTTTTATATTTATACAGCCAAATGATTCAACTTGTTATAAGTATCAACATACAGGGTGATTTTTTGAAAACGAGCCACCCTGAATATCTCCGAAAATAAGCAAAAAATTAAAAAATCCCGAGACAGGTCGATTTTTATTTAAAGGGGGAAACCTTCTAGGGTACTTTCAAAAGTTGTAGCACCATCCCCTTTGTAATACAAACAACCCCTTTAAAATCAAATGACATCACCCCCTTTGTGATACCTCAAATGAAAGGTATTTTGACCAGGAATTCGGCTGTGTATTTTTTTTTGAGTTTTGAGTATTTTTATTTACATTACGCAGAACAAGATTTAGTAGAATAGCAGAATAAATTATTGTAAAAGTCACCTATGAATTTTATTGTGAATTCTGTCAGAAGTGACAACAAAAACGCTTCAAACAGAAAAACGACAGCTCAGACAATTCAAGAAAGCACGAAAATGTAAATGTCATTTGAGCGAAGCGGCACATTGAATTTAAATTCCACAGTCGACTATTTGATAAAGACCCATTTTTGAACAGTGGATTATCAAGTAATTTAGCACCAAAAAACTTTATAAAAAATTATTGAAACTCAAAAAAAAATCACACAGCCGAATTTCTGGTCAAAATACCTTTCATTTGAGGTATCATAAAGGGGGTTATGCCATTTAAAATTTTAACGAGGCTGTTTGTATTATCAAGGGGGTTGGTGTTACAACTTTCAAAAGTACACTAAAAGGTGTCCCCCTGAAAACAAAAATTGACCTGTCTCAGGATTTTCTAATTTTTTGTTTATTTTCAGAGATATTTTGGGTGGCTCGTTTTTAAAAAATCACCCTGTATATTGAATCTTGTAAAGCAAAAGACTATTTATTACGAGTAAATTATATCGGACAATCGGACATAATAGATACATTGTTTTTTGATCTTTACTTCTTTATTTATGGAACTAAAGTTCTAGAAAAATTATTAAGACAGGACCGTGTGAATAGACGAGGCGGTGGTGTAGTAGTATACAGGATGTTCTGTCTAAACCCACATTAGAAGTATTGAAAGTTAATAAAGATATTCATCTGAAAGTTGGTACTCAGCCATAATCCGTTGAGTTCTGATTAATGAAACTATTTTCAAGATGGCAGCACTTCCGGTTATAACGGAAGTCGTTATTTACTTTTAATTTTAATTGGAAGTTTATGTTTTTCACTGCGTTTTTGGATTAGTTGAGTTATTTTAAGCGAGTTTTTATTATTTTTTCCTATACCTAAGTTTAACCGTTTTTGAGATATTTAGGATTTTTTCAAAATTTTTGGATTTGCACCTGTCACTTAAAAAATCGGTAACTCGCTTAGTTTTAAAGATTTCAAAATCATATTTGGAGAATTAAAAGAGAAGGCCTATATCTGTTCTTTAGTGTGTTCAAAATTGGAAATGAAGCTAACAAACCCAAAAATTTTAAGGTTAAGTTTGAATAACTTCAAGTACCCATAACTTAATTTTTTCAAATTGGATGTCCCAATTTATATTTTACTGGATGAAGGAGAATTTTTTTCTGCATCGATCTGTATTAGTTTTCTCTATACCTATCTGTTATAATTTTCAAGTTATGTTGGTTTTATTTGACATAGTAGGAAATTTCTTACTAACCACAGCTATTTTTGCATAGTTTTCCAAAGAAACATTTCTGATTATTTGATTAAACAAACAACAAATTCTGTTCAAGTTGTGTTATCTGTCCCGTGAAAACAAAATAAATTCATTCAATGTTGGTTTAAAAAACTTTAATTTTTCACATTTTTTTCTTCGTTTCCATGGCAACCTATGAGAAAAAGCCTATGGCTAATGAATTTCTCAATCCCAACAAAGAGTTATTGTAACTTGAAAACTATTAAACATAAGTATAGTGAATGTTAATACAGATCGATGTAGAATTAAATTCTCTACCATTTAGTGAAATAAAACTTGTAGCATTTCATTTCAAAAAAATGAGTCATCGGTGCTTAAAGTTCTGCAAACTTAACTTTAAAAATTTGGAGTTTGTTAGTCTTTTTTAGAAATTTTAAAATACCAAAGGCAAGATCTAGGCTTTCTCTTTCAAATGAGCTGAAAAATATTTCCAATTTTTTTTAAAATCGCAGAATTATCGATTTTTGAACTGGAAAGTGCAAATCCAAAAAAATTTAAAAAACCAGAAATATTTCGTAAACGACTGAATTTAGGTATAGGGTAAGCTTATGAAGACTCCCTTAAAATAACTCTAGTAATTCAAAAAGGCATTAAAAAATGGCTTTCCATTTAAAATAAGGAAGTTGACAGTGACTTCCGGTATAACCTGAAGTGCTGCCATCTTGAAAATATTTTCATTGAGCAGGACTTAAAAGATTATGGTTATATACAAATTTTAAAATGACTATCATTATTAGAACTCCCAATACTTCTGATGTGGGGTTTAGACGGAACATATTTCAGTTAAAATAATTGAAAATTTAAATGTAAATTGTTCAGTGTAAATTGAATGCCTATTATTAGAAATTAAAAATAGATCTGTATTTGTATTTACAATTCTAATAAAGACGGGTTATTATTATTATCTTTTTGTTTTCTTTTGGGAGGCCTTTATCGTAGTCCCTCAAGTAATATTGGTTTGTTCACAAAGTTTTTTGACAAATTATTACATACTTTACTTCTTAACTATGAAAAAATAATTTTTTTGGGTGATATAAATACAGCGTGTATCAGAATTCGCTCCCCACCGGAAAGGTGCGTATAGTTCAGGCAATTCTGAAGCTAAAGTTTCTTTACAAAAAATTCTAACTCTCTGCGTTTGGGAGATAAGAACGTTTGAAAATAGCCAATCACAAAAGACCTTGCTCCGGAGGACTACGGGAACAAAATACGTTGCTAGGAAATCAAAAATATGTGGAGCGGACTATAAAAGTGTGCACTAGAGTTATTTTTCATTCCTTAGTAACGGATCTACTGTCAATACACCTAGGAGAGAGCTTCTGGGATTGGTCACTTTGAAACCTCTGTAGCTCGCAAACGAAGAATAAAAGACTTACTTTTTTTGCATTTTTGCCATCCCCATTGCTGTTACCACTAGCACCTTTCCGGTGGGGAGCGAGTTCTGGTACACGCTGTATTGACCATACTTTTGATTATAACGTGATAGATATTTTTGCAACTTACGATTTTACTCAAATTATTAGTGAACCAACTCGTCTAGTCTAGTCTAGTCTAGTCAAACACTCATAGATGTTATTTATACCAATTTTACAGACATGATAAGTGATTCTGGAACTTTAAATGCTTTAAATACTTTAAATCAGACATTTCTTCCTATCACCGAATTATACATTGTATCTTAAAAATGAAAATCACTCTAAAGTCTTTGAATTATATTACTTATAGAGATTACAAATATTTTTTAGACTCCGATTTTCTTGAGGATTTACAAAATTTGAGGTGGGATGACATGTTTTTCATCAACGATATTTAGTCTAAGTTATACCTTTTTAATTACAACCTTATAAAATTATTTGACAAACATGCCCCTTTAGTTACTAAAGAACTCACAAAAAAATATTCACCTTGGTTAACAGATAATATTAAGAAATTTATGAAAAAACGAAACATAGCTCTAACTAAATTTAAGCAAACTAAACCTGATGTTGATTGGGCTTCGTAATTTTTGTGTCTGCAATTAAAAAAGAAAAAGCAGCTTTTCTGAATCACATTAAAAACAATAATAAAATGTTGTGGAAAACATTTAATAAATTTGGTTTAAAATCTTGTGAAAACACCCATATTCTCTCGCATTTAGATGATATTAATGAAATAAATGATTATTTTTTATCCGTTTTTAATTCTAATTCTCCTCACTTAATTATTATTTAAAAAATACATACAATAAAGATTTTAAATTTTATTTTCAGCTACCTACCATTAATGAAATTCGACAGGTTTTGATGGAATTTTTCATTATTTAAATGAGCGTAGCCAAATGGTGTAACTGAATAACTTATTGTCATACTGTGGAAGAGTTACATCAGGGGTACCCCAAGGCTCCGTCCTAGGGCCCTTATTGTACATTTTATATACTTTCGACATAGTAAACTGTGTTCAACATTCATCCATCCATGCATTTGCTAATGACATCTAACTTGAGTACTCTTTTAGACACGATGCAGTATTTGAGTCTAAACTCCGATATTCAAGGTATTCACAGTTATTCGTCTAGGGTCTAGACACAACTAACTCTTTGCTTTTTGATCCAATTGAAACTGTAGAATGGCGTCATGTGACTGAATTTTCTTACTGTTATTACTGAGTTAAAAAGGAATTTTGTTTCAACATAATTATGGGACTTTAACCTGCAGCTAATGATTTTTTGATTGTTTTTGTTTATTTCGGTTTATTTTAATTAAGTAAGTATTTAGATTATTACAATGATTTACATAAATCAGATGAAAAACGGGCGAGATAATAAGCAAATTTCTATTTTATTCGGGAACTATGATTTGTACAGCTTATAATTCATTATATTCACTTTTTACACTAACAATAAAGCCATAAAGAAAATCGTCCAGCAGATGTCATTACAACTTTCCAAAATAGCTTTTCGCAAATATTTCAAAACTAGAGTGAGTTTTGCATTTAGACGGCTCATGTCATAATGTCATTTACCTACAGTTCTACAGTTAAAAAGGTTCTTAATATCAACTGTCAAACCACAGTTGTGATTAATTGATCATACCTAGTCTTATCCATGTTTTTGAGAATATCCAAGTTTTGCTTTAAATTGCATTGCTTTGTCTTCTGCATTATTTTGTTGACCCACTACAATCAATTGTTTTCTCTTAGCTGGAATTGCTGGAAGTTCTGTTAGTTCCCATACATTTTTCGTTTTCATAAAATTAACTTCATTTTTCTCTTTCTAAACTCTTCAAACTGTTTTGATAGGAAGTCGGCTCTTCTAAATTTTATACTACAAAATTAACTTTGTATCTGCTAGACATCCTTTATTTTAACTTTGAGAAATTCTTTTACTTTCATTTCATTTTTGTGTTTTTTTTCTTGATTTTGTTATTATTATTATTATTATTATTATTATTATTATTATTATTATTATTATTATTATTATTATTATTATTATTATTATTATTATTATTATTATTATTATTATTATTATTATTATTATTATTATTATTATTATTATTATTATTATTATTAATCTCTGCTACACCACAGTCGAAACCAATTACTGTGTAGCCTATGTAAAATTTAGAAGAACTACATTTTATGAAGTGAAATAAGTACGTAAAATATTACAAAAAGAATTGTAATTGATAAAAAATATATTTATGTTATTAATTCGGTTCATTTCAGAGCACATCTTAAACATTAGTGATTTTTTTTGGAAGTTTGTCCGACTAGCATCCAAGTAAAATAATTGTTTATTTGTAGAGATTTGACCAGGTACACGAAAATTTAGATGTTTTAGCAGTTGAGGGCAATCAATTTTATTGTGTATAATTTTAAAAAGAAACGTTAATGCAGCAAATAGCAAATTTATATCTAATTTCAAGACTAGATACTTGAAACCTATTTAATAATATTTCTTGCGGGAAACCAACTGGAGGATAAGTTCCATCATCTCTATAAGCCAGAAATTTCAAAAACCTTCTTTGCACATTTTCAAGCTTTTCTTGGTAGGTAACGTAAATATGAGACCACACAACTGATGCATATTCCAAACATGATCTAACAAATGAAAAATATAGTAATTTCAAAGTGTTAATTTGTGAAAATTCAGAACCATTTCTTATAACAAAACCCAACATCTTAGAAGCTTTTAGTATGACACTATCAATATGATTGGAAAACGAACGTGAACTGTGGATCAAAAGTAACACCTAGATCTTTAACATAATCCAGTTTTTTAGGAGTAAAGAATCAATAAAATAATTAAACTTTATGACTGATTTGTTAGAAAATTGCATTAAAAAACATTTTGACAGATTAAGATTTAACTCATTTGTCTGACACCATTCTAAAAGATTAAGAATATTCTTCTGCAGAACATTACAGTCCAGAGAAGTTTTTATTCTACAAAAAAAATTTAAATCGTCAGCGTATAGGAGGCAAGGTATGTCAAAAGAAGTTACAATGTCATTAATAAAAAGTACAAAAACAAGCGGACCCAGTATCGACCCTTGCGTCACTCCTGACGTAACTTCAAATACGTCTAATACAAAACCATTTAGGAAAACATACTGTCTTCTTTTAGTAAAATAGGATTGAAAAAAATTTATCAAAGAGTCTGAAAGACCAAAGTAATAGTTTGGAAAGCAGTAAATTAAAGTTTACGCTGTCAAAAGCCTTTGAAAAGTCTACATAGAAAACATCAAGTTGCCTACCAAGATCTAAAGTCTCGGCAAGATACTGGGAAAAGCAGGAAAGATTTGCTACAATAGATCTACCAGACACAAAACCGTGTTGTTCATTACATATGTATTTTTTAACAAGAACACTTACTACATTGTAAATAAGCGTTTCAAAGCACTTGCTGAAGTTATTAATTAAAGAAATAGGTCGGTAGTTACTAATGTCACTTTTATCCCCCTTTTTGTAAATAGACATTACAGAAGATAATTTAAATGCATCAGGAAAAACCGAAGTTATTAGAGAAAGACTAACAATTAGAAAAAAAAGGATAAGACAATATATATCAGCACATCTATGTATGACAAAGGCTGGAATTTTGTTTGTTCCCCTACCTTTTTCTCGATTTCTACAAATTGCCTTATTTGATCTTTTTGGGTGAAGAAATTATTTTCTCATCCTCATTAATTTCTTCAATTCGTGAATTAGGTGAAACTTTTTTTTCATTTCAATTTCTTCCATAATTTAGCATTTCTAAATAAATTCTACTTGCTTTTGGATTTAAAAGTCATCAACAAATACTAATTTCAGTTCCTTTTCTTCGAATTTTTGTCTTTTTTCTGATGAAACACATATTTGGTTTTCTTTCATGCTACAATTTATATGGAGTTTTATTTACTGCTTTTGAAGGAAGTGTGTTTTGTAAATACCTTGCTGTATTCACTGCTTCATCCCAAAATTTGAGATCTTCTTCCAAAAGCATGCATCTCTTCATTCTTCTAACTGAACGATTTTTCTGCTCAGCCACACCATTTTATTGGGGACTGTATGGATCTGCCTTTTGTTGTCTAATACTTTCTTTCTTCAAAATGTTTGCAACTTTATGACTCTTATGTTCTCCACCTTTATCTGAACGAATTATTTTTAATTTTTAGCTTTCTTCTAAATATGTTGTTAACTTTTTCTTTGTAATTTAGTAACTACTTTGAATATCGTTGTAATAGCTTCAGTACTGGATGTCTGTTATGCCCTAAATAAACATAACCTGAAATTGCGTGAACTTTTTTTTTTAATTTCATTGAATTGTTGTTGAATTAATTTTTCAGTTCCAATTGTCCATTTGCCACAAATTTTGAAAATTACGTTTTGAGAACTTCGTAAACCAATAACATAAATGAATTTCATAAAAGTGTATCGAAAAAAAAAAGGTTAAACTTAGATATGGGGAAAGTTAATAAGAACTCAATTAGGTAATCAAAAACACAATAAAAATTAAGCTTTATATTTCAAAATAACAAAGTTGATATCAATTTCATATATAGTCGGAAGTGCTGTTATCTTGAAAATATTGTCATCGTGTTAGGTCCTAACGGATTATGGCTAATGTAAGGTAATGTAAGCAATAACTTTAAGACAAAAAGTGAAATGCCAAATTTAAAGATTTAACAAATTTCTAAGTGTTCACTGTTATTATTGGCATAACATTCAAAACAAAAAACAATAACTGAAAGCCCATGGCCCAAAAGTAAAACAAAAAAAATGCCTTCAAGTTTTTGCAAATCGATAATCTGAAACACTTCTTGTGAATATTTTTGAAAAAATCGTTTCATAAATTTAAATTTTCTCGTATTAACAAAACGGGCATACCAATGATCGATAAATCCATACTCAATAAACGAATGTATTGCTCTATTAAAAAGCCCCAAATATGGTGAATTGACTTTCAGTGGAAAAAGACAATAAAAACACACGATTTTCTCCGAAAGAAGCTTTAAATTGTTTTTACCATATTCATCCAATATTTCCGAAAACATAACGTAGCTTTCTTTATCTGTGGGAGGAACTTGAACCATTAGAGCATGTTTACCATCACGCAGTTTTTTGTTGCATTCGGAAATACTGGTCTGCATTTCAAACTGAGATGAAAGTTGTTGAAACAATTCGGAATTTGTGTCAAGCATCCAATTTTTTAAATAATCATCGGGGTCTAACCATTTAATGCGATTATCGGCTACGTCTTCAAGTGTGTTTATATTTTTGGAAAAACGAGGGAATCGCAAAGAAATTGTTAGTCCGGCACAATAGTAAACTGAAATAAGTATACAAAAAATCGATACACTTAACAATAAAATTTTCATAGAACGTTGAATAGTTGGTGGAATTCGATAAATCGAACCCAAGGAACAAATTCGTAAAGTATAAGTTATTGCTAGAGTAATGTCATGTTTCAAGAAACTTTCATTTTTAAATAGTCGGTCGTTAATATTTGATATAAGAAAAAATAATGAAGAAAAAAGAAACAAAATGAACATGTACAAAGACCACAAATCCAGTTGAAGTGATTGAAAAATGAAACTATAATTTGGTAAAAGTTTCGAACGGTGTATCAATAATGTTCTACAAGTTGTGGTGTATTGGACCGAATTTGCAGTATTATACTGATAAGAAGCCGTTAACCATTGTGAACAAATTGCAATATCAAATTTATTATCGACAACTTTTTGAAGAGCTTTGGCATACAAATGCTCAGAACTGTCTCTATTAGTTGTTAGAAACAAGTACTGCGTAGGCCATTTCGATACGATTTCATTTAGTATTTTTATGTCAACTCCTTCAAACATTTTCCTCCGTTCGTTGAACATTGCATAAGGAGGACAGTTAAACAGAACAACAGAAAAGTTATGGTTGAATCTGTTCAAAACTTTTTGCGGGATCCATTCTTGTTTCCTTAAAAATTCTTTTTGTATTTGAAGGCCATCATTAATCACTTTATCATAATGAAGAGAAATAACCCTGAAATTTACATCCACATTATTGTCTCGAAATGTGTCAACGAGAAATAAATTTAAGTTATGTAGCTCTGAAGCAGCTTTCATTTCTTTCATGTCAACTTTTGTTGAATTGTCCATAAATAAAAGCACTTGTTTATGTGGCTTGAAGTACAGATTTACGTTTTTTGTGGTAAAAAGCGTTGAGAGAGTTATTTCATTTGCACACAAAATAATGTATCCACCACAGGTGTATGGTAATTTGTGTAACATTTCTATTTTGTCCAATCTTGTTGAAATTATTTGCAAGCTTTGTATTGCTTTCGAAATTAAGTTTGAATAACTGACGTAGTCTTCAATAAAGTACACACAACTTGTATTTTCAAAATTAAGATTAATCAGGTCGATCAGGAATTGAATATTTTTATTGTAACTAGTACATTCCGATTTCATTACAAAAAATGCAGATAATAGGTAAAAGTATCTGCACTTCATGTTTGTGACAATTGATTTGTACGGTATTGTTTCTATTTGTGTAGGGAATTTTCCGGGTTATTGTGTAAATAAGTTGTGATAATTTATTAATAACTCATTACACAAACGTCAGTCAGGTAAAAACATTCACAACAAGTAAATAATGACGGATGAAGGTGTTGGTTTCTTATGGAAGATAATGAGTTTGAAGCAGTAAATTGTTGTTTGCTGCTTGATAATCTTCATTTCTTGACAGAGAAAAACAATTTGCAAGAATGTTTTTAAGGGTAGGACAATTACACATTACTTGAGATGGTTATAAATACGAGTAGATAAGACTTGTAATAATAATTGGAGAACAGAACAGAACAGGCAAAATAAAAACATACTTTTTATTGCAATAAATTTCATTATAAAAACAAACAAAACGAAATACATTTTGCAAAAAACTTAAAATTCGCAATTGCACAAAAAAAACTACGTAGAAGTTAATTAAACGCTGAACCTAAATATTGTTCTTTGCTGCTGTAACATTATTTCGCTTTTCTGTAAGTACTGATCTTAACTTAGAAAATGAACTCACTACATGGAAATACATAGCACTGAAATCTGGCAACTCTGCATTACCAATATTTTTTAGGTTAAGTTAAATACAACTTTAGGATGTTTCATATACATTTAGGATACAACATATCAATTTAGAATTTTAGGTAAAATAAAAATGTTGTCATACATATGTTTACATTTTTAACAAAAGACTTTTTTTGGGTTTCAAGAAAAGCCCTTAAAAATACCTGGTTAGAGAAGTGCTTTTTTAAGATTCGGTTTCTATTAATAATGGCGTCTCAAAGTTTAAAATAAAAAATATTAAAAAAGTTTAATGGTTAGTCGTATAATCGTTTCTAATTCCAAATTAAATACCATCATGTGTAGTCATTTTTGGTGGATGCGCCGGGCAAGCAGACGTACTCTTAAAAATGTATTTATTTACTACACCTTCAAGTCATAGTTTGATTTTTAAGTTTATAAAAACATTTTTGCAAGATGCTTTAACAAGTCTTTTCCTTTATTCTACTACCTTCATCTAAGTTTTGAAGACAAAGTATTTTTGTACAAGCTTTCAATGATTGTCATTTGTACAGAGTGGAATTTTTAACTGAAATAAAATTCATAACTTGGATATAGGCTATTTTTGTTTTTTCTTGCCCATCATTTGGTAGAAATGATTTTTGTTAATCTGTTGTCAAAAATGCACAGCCACCTCTAACTTTTTTTTCAAATATAACGATATGTCGAGTGACATCTCATGCGAAAGAGCACTTCGCAGGTAATACAACGCACTATTGGTTTTTGAATATTATCAAGGCGTACGTGATAAAAAAAATTATTACCAGTGTGTAGTCCTTCACTGGAATAAAATTTATAAGCGACTTTTGTAAAAAATGCTGAAACAGGTCGATTTTTGTTTTTCCTTGCGCATCATTTGGTGCACATGGTTTTTGTTTATTTGCTGTCACAAATGCACAGCTACCTCTAACTTTTTTTTCAAATGTAACGGTTGATACCTCTTCTGAAAGGCCATTTCGCAAGCAATATAACACGCTATTTGTTTTCTGAATATTTTCAAAGTCCACGCGATAAAAAAATAAAAATCAATTTTTATAAGTTGAAATTAGGCAAATCACACTCGAAGTTATACAAAATGTTAGAAATTCATGTTGCTATTGTTATGTTATTCCCCAGGAAAGGAACGGTGCCCATTTTGAACAGTTGTTGCATTAAATACTGTTCAACTTATAAAATTGGTTTTTATTTTTTTATCACGTAGGCTTTGAAAATATTCAAAAAACAAATAGCGCGTTGTACAGCTTTCGAAGTGCTCTTCCACCCGAGGTGGCACTTGACATACCGTCAAATTTGAAAAAAATAGTTAGAGGTGGCTGTGCATTTTTGACAGCAGATAAACAAAAACCATATCCATCAAATGATGGCCAAGAAAAAACAAAAATCGACCTGTTTCTGTAATTATCACCAAAATTGGCTATATTCAAGTTATGAATTTTATTCCAGTTAAAAATTCTACTCTGTATAATAACTTAATAAATTATTAATAAATTATTAACTTAATAAATTGTTAATAAATTATCTTATTGACATAACAATAACCCGAAAATTTCCCACAAGTATGAATAAAAAAGGACAAATCAATTCCAGTTTTAACAATTGTTACGAATATGGATTATTTTTTATTAATCTAGAAGAGTTTTGAGCTATAATATTTTTGACTGAAAATTCGGAATATGTATTTTGCTAAAACAAAACAGAAAATGAAACTTTCGCAATCCGAAAGATTTTATCATATCAAAGTTGAAAATTGTAAACGAATATAAAGAATTCAATTAAATCAGAAAATGCCTTATATTCCTTGTGTTGTATACTTTAGAATGTTTTGCTTGCACACATTAAAATTTTTTGAATTCAATTTTTAATGCTAAAATCCTTTACTTCGATAAATTTCCACTGAGAATGTCGGAAAATATGTTAGCAAAATAAAACAGAGCTGTCCAGTTAGTTTAAAAATGCGTTTATTTTTTTTTATTTTAATGTATTTAAATCGTTCTTTATGGAAAAACAGAGTAGAATTTTTTTTCAGAATCTTTTCAAAAAAATGAAGCTACGGCAGCTTTGAAGATAAAAAACTGTTTTTATGACATATGATTACAATTTTAAAATTGTATGGAAAATGTTTTCTTTTCTCTAAATCTATGAGCGTTTTTCAACAAAAACTTACATATTGGAAAAATGATGCAAACGAACATAGAAAATTTCAAAATTAATTTTGGAAAGCTTTAATTTTGCCAGTTAATAACATTTTTCATAGAGGGGGTTAATAACATTTTAGATGTTTAAAATGTTTGTCGAAGTAAAGAAAACAATTTCGTAATTTCGTCTAAAATGCGTTATTTGCTAGGATTTAAGAAAATTTTTTCAAAACAAGAAAGAAACATACAAAATTATTTCGGAAATGCAGAATTTTATATTTAGAAGCATTTAGGAGGTTTTATGACAAAAAAATAAACTTTCATTTTTTGATGCATCGAATAAAGCAAAGATAGATAAATAAATATTAATTGAAACAAACTTTTCCAAAATCAAATATCAGTTATTCTTATTACACGCAATTTGTTTTACTTTTTTGAGTTTTCAACTTTGTTTCAGTAGGTGTATATTTTGTAAATGCACGTGTATTTATATAATTTTCTTAGAATTCATTATTTTCAATTGTATACACTTATAATCATTATTTAATTTAGAGTTAAATATTTATTATTTACATTATCCAGCTTAGCTTTGCCTATGAAAAGGTCGGATAATCGAGGTTGTACTGTAGTGACATTAACAAACACTGAACGAAAAAGACATTCAATTTTTGTAAATTTGATTCAGTCAAACGCTATATCATTGAAAAATGAGAAAATACTGCAAAAAATAATTTGAATTGTTTTTATTGTTGTAACTCCTATATCCTCATCTATTATTGAGTTTTTTGACTTGAACTCTTTTTATTTTAAATTAAAACTACTTCTAACCACATCGATACAAAAAAAATTGAGAAACCTTTATTTAAAAATTTTAGTGGCTCCTTAGTTCTTGTAATTTTCAAAATTATTATAAGCAATGACGTTCAAGTGGTAATTACTACTTTATGACAAAAAAAAACAATTTCTTAGAATAGTAGTACAACTCAAACCAAAATTATTAGTACACTGCTACGTATTATTGAATAACCTACTATGCTAATACACTATAAGAAAATTATACTTGATGTGTGTGTACACTTTTTGTGTGATAATTTTGGGATTTGTCACAATAACAAGTCATTTATGTATCGTCACACAATAAAATCAAACAAACAAGTTCTTCTAGTCCAAAAATATCTCGGTTACATTACAATTTATAGATGAGTTTAATACGTCTCATATTTTTACACACCGTAGTTAGCAATGTTGCATTTGCTCATCACTCAGATTGGATTTCAAATCTGATTGAATGTGGTTTCAAAGATTGCATATGTGTGATAAGTAGTGGCAATTTAATTGCAGACTACACTATAAGCCTCCAAAATGTCCAAATGGTTACAATACATTTAAGTGATTTTTCAAATACAGAACAGTCATTTTTCCTCTGCAATGGATATGTTATTTTCTTAGACGAGGTGGAAGAAATCAATAAACTCTTTCTGATAGTTGACATAAATTTATATTTTCAACCTCATACACGCATTTTATTAATTACCAAATGTTCCAAACATCTCAACATGGCCGAAATCTACGAAGCCACCGAATTACAACACTTGCACTTGATTATAATTGAAGAAGAAAATTGTAGCAACAGTCAAGAAACAAAGTTGTACTCCACTTCACCGAAATTACAAGCACAGTTTGTGCACAACTTGGAGACTTTGGATCGGAAAAAAAGCTTAACTGCGATCACCAAAATGCCAAAATGGTCCCCAGCTAAAACTTTAACCAAGTTTAACCGTACTTTTTCGGTTGTTTTATTCGACTGTTCTCCTTTTGTCAAGTTTAATGAATCGACTAATGAATATGACGGCGTAGAAACAAGAATGTTGAACGAAATGTTAAAAGGATTGCCCACTAGTTATAATTTCCTAAAACCAAGCTTCTCTGGAGAACATTTGTATGGAAAAGCTTTGGCTCCAGTTAGAGAAAATAAAAACGACATGACAATTTGTTCCCCATGGGAGCAAGCTGTATTTAATTACAAAATTGCAAAAACTGTTGAATATTCGGTTATCTGCAGACAAGTTTTGGTACCAAGACCACAATTAATGCCAAATTATAGTTTCATTTTTCATTCACTACAAGCCAATCTGTGGGGTTTGTATTTCCTCACCTTATTTTTCTGTTCTTTCATTACATACGTTATTGCATCTTGTTTTACCTCAAGCAATTTTGAAGCTGTCGTGCTTTATTTTGTACGAATCTTTTCGTTAGGTTCTATTGAGAAAATTCCCTGTTCTAATGCACAAACGATTAGAATTCATCTTACAAGTGTTTTCATTTTTTGTTTATTATTTTCTACCTATTATTCGGCTGGTCTAACTCTATCGCTTCGTTTTCCGAGATTTATGCGAAAGATTGATTCGTTACAGGATGTTATTGATAGTAAAATAAGATGGTTTGAGCCCAATGAATGGATGAAACTTTGGATGAAAAACACCTCCAATGAAGTAATCCAACAATTTGCCGATTTGTTTGAAGGTTTCAATAATATTACTGAAAGAAATGAAAAAATTAAACATGAAAGTTATGGTTTATTAGTTGAAACAATTAAGGGAGTGAATGGTAATCAACGCTATGTCATGTTTTCGGAATCTTTGGACGAATTTGGTAAAAAACATTTAAAAATTATACCCGAAAGCATTGGTTGTTTTTACACCGTTTTTGCATTAAAGCGAAACTCCCCGTATGTGGATAAATTTAACAAGGACATTCTAAATTTTATCGAATTTGGTTTTACAAATCATTGGTTGATAGAATTTAGTAATAAACCTGAGATAAGGTATATGGAGATGTTTTTTCAAAAATATTCAGATGAGGTGGATCAACTTATCGATATGGAGAAACTGCAAGGTGCTTTTTATTTCTTACTAGTGGGTCTCACTTTCTCGACTGTTGTATTTTTTACAGAATATTTTTTTAAAATTGGTTTCATAAACGAAATGTATACTGAATAATAACACACTTTGTGATGTTTTTTATTAAACACACATGCATAAAGATTTATAAATTATAATAGTTGATTAAAGTATGAAGTGTTTTCTTCCATTACTTTTCCTTTTTCATTGTATTAATACTTGTTTAAAAACTTGTTGTTTCGATAATCTTCTAACATAACCAAGCTCCGGCTCCCGCATTCCGCCATGTTGTAGCTATGAAGCTACGGAATGTCATCACTCATCAGTCATTTATTGGTTGAGCGCGAATTTTAAACTAGTGGCATTTTTATTCAAATAATTTGATAGTGTTAGGTAATTTCAAGCAGCAAATACATTAAAGACAATCTCCTGGGTACACAAAATTACGTTGCACAAGTTTTTGTTAAACAACTATCCCTGGATTCTCAAAACATTTGAATTTGTTCATTATTAACCTAGGTTAACAATAGAAAAAATTATTAACCACTAATAGGAAAATTCAACTTTTCAGTTGACTAGGAGACGCAATAATTGTCAACTTCATAGCTAGTAGTGGAAAAAATATGTTAAGGGGGCTAAAAAGCGTCGAATTTTAGCCATTTTCTTCAGTGTTTTATAGCCGTTTTAGGTAACATTTTTGACACTTTTTTCAAGGATACAATTTTTTACTCGGGCTGTAGGGAAGAGTTTTTTAAAATGTGGTTAGTGTTCTATTGAATTCAGAAAAAAATCCAGGAAACTGAAAAAAAAATGGAGTTTTACAGCCGCTTTAGGTAACGTTTTTGACACTGATTTACAAGATACATTCTTTATTCCCAAGAGTACTATCGAGCCAAACCTATTTTATTTTCCCTTTAATACTTATTGTTGACGGGAAAAAGTTTCAAGAGTACTAAATGTTTTTTCTCTCTTAAAAGCAGGTATCACGAGAAAAGAAGATTAGATTTTTATTAAAAAAAACATAATATTACATAACAAATATACCAAGAGAAATGTTTAAACAAATCTGTAACAATTGCTGGAATAAAAAATATGGTTTCTTAAGTATTGATATAAAGACCCAAAAGTTTTACATCAATTCAATAATCCTGAACTAAGTCCACTTTGTCGATTATTTTATCTTAAATAAATATGGTGGATGATATTTATTGCCTTAAATGTAAAGCTCATACAAAAATAAAGGAAAGGTTCAGGAAAAAACGAGAGACCGTGGTTCCAAATATTATTTAACTATTTGTGCAGATTGTGAATCGAAAAAAACAAGAATGATTAATGGTCCAACAGAACCTAAAGCAAAAGCAGTGGACAGAGTCCACTCATGAGCCGAAGCCGAATTAATCCTTATTTCAATAGCTATCGTTTGATACCAAAAAATCTCTATGTGAGTGGTCATTAGATTTACATAAGATGAGAACCTTCTCCTTTTGACCAAACATCGATCTTTATTTTGTAAATCAAACACATTATGTAAGACTTTTCATTCGTACAATAATTTTACAAAAAGAGAATTGCGATTGATATCTCCTATTATTTTATTATTTAACAGTAAACTAATTCGACTACGTATACAGGGTGGTCCAGTTCAGATCTCGTCTTCTGTAGCTCAGTTATTAGTAAAGTTGGAGTTTTGATATTTTCTAGATGTTATTTATACTCTAGGACCTGTGTCTAAGACACATTTCAGGAAAATATTTTTGATTATACAGGGTGCAAAGTTGCGCATTTTTATGCTGAACAATTATCTGAAAGAAAATGTGTCATTTTTAGTTTTGGATAATTGGAAAAAAACGGAAATTTGTAATTTTCGTTTTTATTTTTTCAAGCGAAAACCAAAAGAACTAGACGTTTTTAACTAGGGCTTTCTTCAGGCACTATTTTACAAATAATCTGTCATCGTATTTTCCAAGGTGTTCTTGATGTCAGAGTTACAACACTCAACTTTGATTTTTCTTATGGACGCCATATTCGTTTTTTGTATTTTTGAAAAGTGTTTTTATTTCTGATTACAAGGATGTATCTCATGATATGATCGAATCTTACATACTGAACAAAATGGAAAAAAAGCAAATGCTTTGGAAAAAACGTCAACAATTTTGTTTTTCAACAAACTAGATTTTGGAAGTTTAATAGAATTTAGAATTTGGTTCACATTTCCGCCAAGCTTACTTATTTTTAAACTAAACGACATGATAAGCTAGAAGTTTATTTTTTGCAAAACAAAACAAGACAAAGCTATAAAAATTCTGCTCGTATATTTAATATAACTGTCAAAAGTGACTTTGTTAAACAAAATTTTTGGCGTTTTTTTCCAAAGCACTCTTTGCAAAAACGCATTTTTGTTAATTTTAATCAGCATGTAAAATTCGATCATATCATGTGATACGTCGTTCTAATCAGGAACAAAAAGACTTTTCAAAAATGCAAAAATCGAATATGGTGTCCATAAGAATAACCAAAGTTGAGCGTAGTAACTCTGACATCAAGAACGCCTTGGAAAATACGATGACAGATTTAGATTCCTTGTAAAAAAGTGCCTGAAGAACGTTCTAGTTAAAAACGTCTAGTTCTTTTGGTTTTCGCTTGAAAAAATAAAAACCACAATTACAAATTTTCGTTTTTTTACAATTATTAAAAAACTAAAAATGACATATCAAATTTTCTTTCAGATAATTGTTCAACATAACTTTGCCCTAATTTAACCGACCTCGTATCTCTTACAATAACTGAGATCCCCATGGTGGAGCTCGAAAAACGGACACCCTGTTTCCCAGAGTTTCCCAAAAAAATATGACGCCATAATATTATTTTTTTAATGGCGTGCTATTATTTTTTTGGGCTCATTATGATACCTTTTTAGCTTCTTACATGTCCCTACAGTCTTTTTCAAATCTGTTCACCTTTAGTTTTAAAAATTACTAAAAAATAGAAACAGTGCTTTTTTGGCGACATTATTACTACATTAGTGACAAACAAGGTTTAACAAACTTACTGCAGGGTGTTTACAATTTATTTCCAAACTTTTAAAACTTTAGCGCTTTTTATTTTGCTTATTGCAAATTGCAATCCCCATTTATTTTTATAACATTCGATGCAGAATTAAATAACGAACAACTTTTTATGTTACAACCCTAGCGTAAATCCTAATACATTCGGAGTTCTATTCTATTTATCTATCCCAACATTCCCATCTATGCAGAATGTAGTAGTTTAATTAATTGATTTCAAAAAAATAGTGAGCTAAAAGACTAAAAATTGTAATCGTTTTCTTAATTGAAATTCTTGAAAATCTTTTTTCCCAGTTTTGCAATTTTTTTAAACAACTAACGACAAGCATTTTTTATCTTTATTTAGACTAATGCTCGTAATACAACTTATAAGAATGAATCTTTATTCCGGGCCCGTCTGGTTCAGTCATTTGCTTATCGTAAAAAACAAACAAACTTACGAAACTTTTAATTTAGGTAAACCATCGGAAGACGGTTTGGGGCACGAAAGTCCTCCCAGTCAAGGCATTAGTGCTTCCAGTTCCGAACAACAACATTTATTTTCCTGTGGTCCATCTTCGACTACGGTTACAGTTACGGCCACCATTACAAAAATCACCGACGATGAAGTAAACATGTAAAATTATTAAATTTTATAACAACAAAAATTGTAGAGTAATTGGGTTTCATCTCCAAAGGACACGGTATTTCCTGAAACAATTCCTGAAGAAAGTTCTAGTACTGAAGAAGAACATGTTGTTATCTTTAGACTACCATCTTTGCACGAATCGGATGGATTTATCCGAGATCCTTCTATTTATACGGTAATCAATGTGAAATAAGAAAATATTAATAATCCGAGTGATTGTAGGCTGAAACTAGTTTATTTCAATTGGCTATGAGGAAAACCACTGGCAGTAAGAATAATATTAAAAGTGGTGAAGTTTCAACTCCTGTCGGGACAGAAAGCAAACAAAGCAAGTCTGCCATACAAAAAATTGGGTACATGTGTACAGTTAAGAATGTTGTAAAAATGTTGATATAGATTCATAAAAACTTCCAGTTCATCAACTGATAAGGATTCAGTTGATAGCAGTAAACACGCTTCCACTGAAGGACCTGGAGGAGATATGGAAGGTTCCCGTAAAACACTTTCTGGTCAAACTGGAGATATTACCTCAGCAACATATCTCGATGTTGCAGTTTTAAGATGTTTGTTTATAACGCATTGGCAAGAGGAAGGGATCTACTGGGCATTACACTATTTATACAACAGGTAAAACCTTGTGTTTAATTTATTTATTTTGAGATTAAAACCTTCAAAGATTGAGAGACATTAGCGAAGAAACCTCCGCACAACAACAACCACGTCGTAGAAGCAATTCTCTCCCAATACCTAAAATAGAAGTGTCACTTTACCAAAGCACCGAACTCAAAAAGCAAGAAAACAATAAAGATTTCATCGAAGTGCCGGAAGTAAAAGACGTGTCTCTTTTAGCTGGTACAAAGAATATCGTTTCTAATTAAAAACTGAGAGACGATTTTCTAGAATCCCCCTACACCAATAAAAAATCATTAGATGAACCGGTTCATTTAAGAAGAGTCAGTGAAAAATCGAAAAAACGAATGAAAATGGCAGATCTTAAAGCTTTCGTTGAAACCAAACTGTTATCGAAATCCGATAAAGCTTTGGAAAAGATTGGCCAAGATGAACCGAAACCACTAGGAGAACATGCGGTGGGTTCAAGACGAATGCTTAGTGTATGTATCCTCTCACTATCTCTGTTCTTTCTTCCTCTGTTGCTTGTGACGTTGTTGTAAGTTTTGTTCCAAAAATTCAAACGTAAAGCCAATCAACTAATCTGATTTTTATTTCATACAGGATTATCATCGCAGTTTAGACACAGGTGATGAGCACTTATCAAGACCAAGTTCCGCAATGTCGAAAATGTTTGAACCAATGCCAAGCAATCTGGTTAAAGGAAAAAGCATGCCGAGTTTAAGGTAGGTAATACTTGTATAGATTTTAACAGTTAATGATACGTAAAATTTGTTTAACCCTTTAACAGTTGTCATGCAAACAAATCAATAATTATCGTATTTACTACACTGTAGATTTGCTGAAATTAGTAAAAATGTTTCCACTGTCTACAAAAGTGTTTCTTGTATAAAGTAGGTCAAAATTCTGCTCACGTGATATCAACTTGGTGAATCAAAAACTCACTTATTTCACAACATTTGTTGTTTCAAGCAGTTTTAAGTGTAAAAAGTAAACTAATTGACTTGATTGACCTATTGATTTTTTGATTATTTATACTTACTGATTCTCTAAAGGTTTGCAAAAGATAAATCCAGCGGATTACGAGAAATTGAAGAACATTGTTTTACAAGCCAACAAATTGGTTTCAAATTTTTTTATTATTAAACAACTTTAATTGTTTAAAGTGTATTATTAATTAATAAATCGTATTTATGTAATCGTAAGCAGTTTGTGTATTTAAATGGATATACTTCTGCTTTAACCGATATCGTTAATGGAGTACCGCAAGGCTCGGTTCTGGGACCGTTGTTATTTTTGATTTTTATTAATGATTTGCCTCATGCGTATTCGAATGGTCATACGGTACTTTTTGTTGATGACAATACTGTTATTAATAGAAGTAACGATTTAATTTCCCTTAGCCTGGCTAACAAAGTAGCTCGTGAGATTGTTTCTAACTGGATCTCCTCCAATAAGCTTGTCCTCAATAATGATAAAACTCAAACGGTTGTATGTTCGCTTAAACCTCTTGACAACAAATCCACGGTTAAATTGTTAGGCATTATTATTGATTCGAATATGACTTGGGATAGCCACGTTAATTATATTTTACATAAAGTTTCCAAACACCAATTTTTGCTTCGTATGATGCGAATAGTCGCATCAACTAACACGTTACTTGTTCTCTATCATGCATTTATTGAAAGTGTAATATCGTATGGTATTCTTATTTGGGGACATTCACCACATGCTTCTGAGATTTTTGCTTTTCAACGGATAGCGAACCTTGGTTATAGAGACGATTGTCGTAATGCCTTTTCCACTCTCAAAATTCTTACCATGCCATGCCTTTACATTCTGCAAAGTTTGATTTTCATACATTCACGCTTATCCAAATATAATATAGCTAACCATACTTACGGCATAAGAAACCGTGAGCTACTACGACCTGCATTTTCCCGAATTAATAAATCAAGAGGTGTGGACTATTTTGGTGTCAAATTTTTCAGTTTACTCCCTGAGGTAGTAAAAAACTAAATGCTTCGTGTTTTAAAAAGCAAGTCAAAGCATTTCTTGTAAATAATGCGTTTTATAATTTTGATGAGTATGTTCGTCATTTGGAATCTCATCTTTGGGTATAGTGTTCTGCATTTTGACGAGTGTAAACATATTTTGTATGTAATAACACAATAAAGATATTATTATTAATTGACCTTAATTTGCGAGGTGTTTTAGATTCCCAGAATAGTAAAAAAAGTATACAGTGATTCAAAAAGGTCGGACAATCTTTTAAATGGTAATATAAAACATTAAAAGAAACACAAATGTGCTTTTACAATTTTTCTACGACACATAATTTTAAAGACACGAACGAAATATCTTTCTCCAAATACTAGTAGATTATGTTGTTGGGAGTAAAAGTGGTAGTTTTTATGGGGAAACTGCCAGACATTGTAAGGCAAATACTACAGCTGAGTCACCTAATCTCACTTTTACTCCAAATAACATATGCTTAAAAGCAATTGCAATTTGTGTTAACATATTCGACAGTGTTTATAAAGCGTGTATATTAATTGAACTAGTGCAGTGCCAAATTTCGAATGCTGATAAGTGATAATCTACAATGTATAGCTCTCCAGAACTTGCTGAAGCAGCGAAAGACAACATTGGTAGAACTCATGGTAAAAATAAAAACGCCTAGGCGCAAAAACAGAATATTTATTCTATGACTAAAAGGTAAAACTTTTACTTGTGACATTTGTAAGTCATGAAAGTAGACATTTTTGTTTAGTTTATGAAATAATTTAAATTTTTTTTTCAAAATACACTCTTCTTAAAAATTCATTACACCAAAACAAAGAACAATTTACAAATTAAATTGAGTCATCTTAAATAAAGTAACTGAAGAAAGTATAAACTTTAGTGCTTTAGCATTTTTTCCTATTTCCATTTTTGTCTCTTAAAAGCTTTTAAATTGTAATTCCAAAAACATTTACAGTTAGGTAAATGTTTCTTACCGGTTATTCAACAGATATTTAATTTAAAATATAAAAGTATTCAGTTATTGTTTGATTACTGAAAAAATGGCTGAATAGTTTTAATAGTTAGAATTATATATCTTTCGAAATAATCTGTAAATGTTGTTAGAAAAAAAAATTGAATATTTAGCAAGCAATAACTTTACTGTAGTAGCACTGTAATGTCAAAATTTCTAAAAGTCAGAATAACTATTAATAATAATTTGCAGTTTAAAACACTCCAGTTGTAGAAAAAACGTTATTTATATTACGTTCGCAAAGCTGTTTCTTTGAGGTTTTGAATATTTTTTATCTAGACCTAAAGACCTCGATAAAAAACCCTAACATTTTCAAGCTCAAAAAACCCTTAATATAAAAATAACACTTAATATAAAAATAAATATTTCCAAATACAATTGGAAAAGGTGTAGTACAACTTTATAAAAGCTTTAACTTTCCTCTTTATTTAAAGGTGGTGAAAACCTTATTTTTCTAGTAAGTACGAGTACTCTTAGTTTTTATGCAACACATTTTTATAAAAATACTCATCAAAAAAATTACTACTAAATTATTTCAGAAACTAAGCAGAAATGATAAACAAAATAAGTTTAGGTCAAAAAAGTTACGTCCAAAAGTGCAATAAAATATGACTAGATGTGTTCATTAAAAGAAAACGTAATTTTGTATTGTAAGTAATTACTGAAACACACCTTGTTTACTTGAAAATAATTTTATTTATTAATTTTGTATAAAAATGTGTACCTGCTTTAACATTCAAGGATCAATAATGTATTTTACCAACACGCTGAAACACTTTGTATAGGTATTGCCACCATTATATCACGCAAACTTGACCTGCTTCCTACATGTGGCACTAACTTTACAATCCTAATATATGTTGAGCTGTTGTCTTTGTTTTTCTTACCTCTTATTCCATGGTACCGTAAAACTTCGATTATTGCTTCTTGAACCAAGTAGACATTTAATAATCGAAGTCCTACAGTATTTTTGTGTGTCTTGAATGTCTCATGACGTATTCTGTCTCTCTTAGCTGTTTAATAGATGAACTAACCTCTGGTGGGTGAGTAGTGCATCTATCATTTCATATTTCACGACATTTATTTAACAATATTGTTTAATGAATGTCAAAGCATTTCTTTTAGAGTAGCTTATAGCTAGAAGCTATTCCTGATATTCACACTTAGATTAATGCTTAGCCGCAAGTTTTAATTTGCGTTTTGATATTTTATTGACATTTTTTGGTGTAGGTACATTGGGGAAATTCATTGGGACCGTCGTAGACCAAGTCGTTTCGAGCGACCATCACAGCCTATGGCAAATCCCATTATAACTGTGACAGAACACACTCCTACTCCATCACCAGATTATCTCAAAAGACAAGTTTGTATCTTACAAAGTTTTGTCATTACTACCAAATTAACTTAACAGGGTTCCATGGATAGCCAATTAGATGCCGCTAGTTTATCTGGAAGCAAATTAGGGAATTGGTACGAGAGAAAAGCAAGCCTTACACGTTCTCAAACAGATTCGAATATCACTTATGCGGGAGAAGATATCCCAGAAGCTCCTGGTTCTGCATGCTATATCACCAAAGAAGGTGATATCGATTTTCAAGTAGTCCTCAAAGTAAGTTTAACTTAAACACCTCAAAATTTTTGATAGTAATTAATTAAGGCGGTCCATACAACATCTCTGCGAGACAATAGTATTTGCACGTTGCGAGTTCTTGAAGTTATATTAAATCTAATCGAACTCTTGATGGATATTGGAGTTATGAAACAGTGTTTAAGAAACGAAATCAGTGGAAGTGCTTCCACATCCGGACAAACCACAAGTCCTGGAAAAACGCAAAAGATGCCTCAAAGTACCACTTTTGCATCATTGGGAGGAGAAATAGAAAAGTCGTCCAAACCAATGACCGCTCATCGAATAATCATGAATGTTATAATAAAGTAATTGGTGTTGTTCTTTAAGCGAGAAATAATTCGTTCCTTGACAGGGTTCTTAAACACCTGGGTTGTCCGCACGGTTGCGCTGATGGACAAAGAGGACCCGCAGCAGAATTTCTGAGAACTCAGTGCCAAAACATTCTAGCTAAACTGAACCGAGCGAGTGGAAAACAATTTAAAAATTTCTTACGAGATTATGTTAAAAATCAAACTCTTCCAGACATTTTAGACTTCTTCCATGCTTACGTCGGCTATTGTATTGATCCAAGCTCTCTGTTGTCTCCACTGAGTAAGTCATCAGAAATACAATCCACAAAGAAATTTGTTAAACGTAACAAATCTACTCTTACCTAAAAAACTATCGACGTTACTTTCATACACAACTCTTTCTATTTCACAAGCTACAAAGGAACACCTTTGTCCAGTGGTGGATTTACCACATTTCGAGTTTGAAGCGAGGGATAAACATCAACCCACATTTTTCATTGATTTCTCTTAATGTTTTTTTATTTCTGTGATTTCCTCAAGATTTCTACTGATATCCCATGATTTCCTCCAATTTTACAAAGTTATATTGCGGTTGTATAACCCAAACCTAACAATTGCTTATGTTAGACCCAGTTTATACGAGGACATTTTTTTAACTCTGAACATAGCCCTATGTTTAATCTGAAAAAAATCATATCAAAGCATTGATCTAATTTACGTTACTAACGATAGGTAAAGGTAATTATTTGATGTCGAGTTAATTGAACCAATTGAAGTGATTTCGAATATTTTTTAAAGTAATTTATCATTCCATACATGTTAATATTACCTGATGATTAATAAATTTCATAAAAATTAATCTTTCTTTACTTGAATAATCTTGGAAGATTTAATTGACGGGTTGAGATTTTTGACAGCATAGCAATACTCGCAATGCTTTGATCTGTTTTTTTTTGGATTTAACATAGGGCTACGTTCAGAGTTAAATGGTTATATTTAGCGTATATAACCATGGTTATATTACGGTTAGATAACAGTTATGTTTCTTAAGCAATATAGCTCATGCTAGATTTTGTGTATACATCAGTTATCTAACCATGGTTATGTCTGGCGTATATAGCAAAGATTATATGATGGTTATATAATTTCGATGTTATTACGGCCTACACTGAGTTCCTTTTAATATAAGTAGTTTCAACAAATAATCAACAAAACAGTGGACAACAATTATTGTGCACCCCATGTAGACTAGATAAATGCACCAATTCTATTTAGTCCAGATATTTAAAAGTTTAAGTTGTATAAATTTTATGCAAAAAGTTACACAAAAGAATAAAAAAACGGTTACAAAAGCACGATATAAAGGTTAAATCACGAAACGTAACCACAATATAAGCGAGATACAGAAGCAGTTATTTAACTACAATATAACCACGCTTATACAGAGTGTCCGTTTTTCGAGCTCCACCATAGGGATCTCAGTTATTATAAGAGATACGAGATCGGTTAAATAAGGGCAAAGTTGCGCAATTTTATGCTGGACAATTACCTGAAAGAAAATTTGATGTGTCATTTTTAGTTTTTGAATTATTGAGAAAAAGCAAAAATTTGTAATTTTCGTTTTTATTGTTTTAAGCTAAAAGTAAGAGAACTAGACGTTTTTAAGTGAGATATTCTTCAGGCACTTTTTTACAAGAAATTTAAATCTGTCATCGCCTTTTTCAAGGCGTTCTTTATGTCAGAGTTAGAACACTCAAGAAAGACCAAATCGGTAGCAAGGAACCAAAACCATCAACATTAACCTCGGAGACTGATCGTAGCGGTTCTTTATCATTGTATATCAACTTCACTTATCGAATATGACCTCCGTAAGTTTATTTTCCGATTTATTTATTAAAACTGGGGCTAATATTTTTTAATTTTAAAATAGCTTTAAAAGTCAATGATAAGGCAGTGTTGACTGATTCTGAAAAACGGTTTATAATCCTAAAAGATCAAAAGATGGAAGCAATAGAAGCTTTGCCGATTTTTATTACACAAAAACTTCAGCAACGGGATTTTAAAGTACCCGTACGTGGTATGTTGTACAGGGTCGCTAATAAGCATGGATACAGCTAAATGTTTTTTTATTAACATGTGGTCTTTTTTAGTTAAAAGTGTTATTTTAACAATTATTATTAACTTTTACTTATGTATTTTATGGTCAAACTTCAGACGGCAAAAAGCTATCGTTAGATAAATACAACATTTCCAAAGCTAACAAAATTTTATGATTTCGATAATTTTTTAAAAATAAGATATGCACGTGTTACGTTACAGCAGAACTAAGAAAAAAATGCTCTTCTTAAAAATATTGAATTTGACCCTTCCTGTCATTTAAAAAAAATCAAGTTAGCTTTGTATCTCCAAAACAAATGAAGATATAAATTTAATAAACATCTGGGACGACAGAACTTAAATACTTGTATCCATATACCAAAATTCAATAAGTTTTGATGAATAGTTTTTATAATACTTAACTGTACCTATACTTTTTAATGTCCCTGTATATCACCTTAGTATATACCTATGCATTTTATTTCTGTATATAGTCCTAAAAAATAAGGAGGGGCCCCCGGCTATGTTTGACCCCAGACCCGTGATTGTGTCACTACGCCACTGACCGGTTCCCAGGGATGGGCGCGTAAATTACTTGACGTAAAAAACATCGTTTTTTACGCGTAAAAAATACGTAGTTTACACTATCTTTTTAGATGTAAAATACGTTAAAAACGTAAAAACGTAAAAACGCTATATAATCAAGGAAAAAAATAGATCAACAAAGGTTCATTTTTAGTTCCAGATTCTCGTATTTTTCTTAGTCGACACATAATCGTGAATTGTATTAAAAAACGACAAAACAAAGAACTCAAGATACACACACCGACAACATTACCGGTACCTAACCTTCAAACCATTATTTTACGTTTTTTACGTATTTTACGTTATTTACATGTAAACGTACAAAACGTTTTTTACGCGTAAATTACCATCCCTGCCGGTTCCTAACGTCCAAAAATCATTTGGTCATTTGTTTGGATGAACACCTGCATCGCTCCTAAAAGTGCACTAAAAGACAAAAAAAGTCAGCCTGAGGCGCGCGTTATATCGTTTGCACCAACTATAAAAAACGTTGTAAACTAGTGTAATTACAATTAACCATGTAATTTGTAATTCGATTACTTTGTAACAGATTACTCAAGTAATGCTCATTCACAATTACCCAATGTAATCGATTAATGCGTAACTAATTACAAAGTAATCCGATTACTTTAATCAATGACATTATACATAATAGTAATTACTTTTTTATTAAATATGATTATCTGTCATTTTTAAAGTTATACCATGAAAACTGTGGAATTTGGGGTGGAATTTCCAAAAAGCCCACCATATGCGTTTTTCCTCTTAACCACAGCTCTTAACCGAAACTCCAGATACCAATTTTATAAAAATAATTAAGTTTTTAAAAAATGTTAACTCCTGTTTACCACCTCCCTCCCTTGAGAATGAAATTTTTATAAAACTTAAAATACGTATTTTTCATTTTTCAGCAACGATCCCAATACCAATTTTTTGGTATATGCATATTTGACGGATTTTCTCGAATTCAAACTTAATTACCCCATTTAACCTCCTTAGGGGATGATTTTCTAAAATAATTTGTTATAATGCAATTAATTACAAAGTAATCGATTACAATGTAATTTGTTACAGCAAATAAAAAAGTAATTGCAATTACAATGTAATTGAATACAAAGTAATCAGATTACATTGTAATTAGATTAATCTGTAATTGAATAATTAATTTAATTGCATTGTAATCTGATTACGCCCAACTCTGATTTGAAGCGAGGGATAAACAGCAACCCATTTTTTTTACTTTTTCTGATATCCTCAAGATTTCCACTGATATCCTCTGATTTCCCTTTATTTCCTCAGTTTTGTACACCAATTTCCTCTCGATTTGAAGGCTCCAAGTGTAAATCCGCCACTGCCAGTGTTTACTTAACTTCACTCACCTTGTAAGACTAGTGTTTGTGCTATGCTGTGCTCCATAGAGAACTGGTCTCGTTTTCCCAACTTTTGCTTCCGATTTTAATGGCTAGAGTAGAATAGAGAAACGAGCTTTGAAAAATGACAACACCAACTTGTACACTCATTTTATTGACTTGTCTTTTTGGTATGAAAATGCGTGTGCAAAGGCTCAGATCACTCTTTCAAAGCTGTCATTTCGTTCAGACCAGAAGCGGGGCTCTAGCAGGTCACCTGACACGGTATCGCAAGGTGGTTATGGAACGAACTTTGACACAGGCGTAGGTGGTGGAGGAATGCGAGGGGTTGAAGGACAAGTCATGACACATGTTTTCAAACCATTGGTCACTAGGTTTGTCGGTTCGGCCAAAGAACTCAAAACGCCCGAGAATTTGGTAAAATTTAAATTACACCCACAAACGAGTTTTTGACAAATTGTTTGTAGGGAATCTATTGTGAAGTGAGACAGCTTATGACCTACGTTAAAGAGGGACATGGTAGCGTTTTCAGACGAGTTGCTTTAAGTGCTCTCATTGATACAGCAGATCGGCCAAGCAAAAAAGAATCAAATACGCAAACGACTCGTGTTATACGGTACTTTCTCTCTTACATTAACTTACATTTCTTAGTTTTTTCTTTTTTAAGGCACATGCATTACTCGGAAATGGACGATCAACAAGACATTCCAACCGATACCTCATACACTATTGATGAAAAAGGGGTTCGAAAGCTTCTATTCAAAAAACGGAGCACTTCTTCAACTTGCGCAGTAACGCATTTTGCTTTAAAGTCGTAAAACATTACTCAATTACTTGTAGAGTTTACTGGAAACTGAAGCCGAAGAATTGTCTAAAATTAGCCAAAGTCCTTTAGGCAATATTAGGAAACGCCATATCCTAACACCTCGTCAAAGCGAGAAAGCTCTGGGTATTTCAGAACCAGCTTCCAAAACCAAGTCTAAATCAAAACTAGGTGGAATTGGTATAAAAAAACACCGTTGCACCAAAATTCTAATTAGCATTTTTGCAGTTAATTGGTTTAAAAAGAGTGATCAGACATCACTTGATAATAATGAGAACCTTGATAATGGTGATTCTGGAACGGATACTTCAAGCTTCATAAGGCAGCCTTCTAAGTACTATCCAAATAAAACTGGAAAAAGGTTATTTAGCATTTAGTCTGACGATTCTTTAGTTAAAAACGACAAATCTTGCTGAAAATAAAGATTTATTCACCAATTTTTCTGAAATCATTTGATTTCAGATAATTAGTCTATAACCGCAAAAATTGCGCTATATTCCAGCCAAAAACGCCAATATTGTTGAAAACAGTTAATATTATACGATTCTTTGCTTCAAAATGACACTAATCACTGTACTAAACCTGAAATTGCATTATTCTGACTTAAAATGACGATTTGTAGCTTCTCTACAGGGATTTTTGTTTTTTGCATCGAAGAATCGTCTTAAAATTAAGAAAATTGATGTTTAAATCGTTTTTTACCAAATAAAGAATTAAGGAATCTTAACTTTTTCCACAAAGAATTTTGTCGTTTTTGAACGAAGAATTTTGCGAAATCTTTTGTTTTTTCAATAAAACTTGAACTTAAATCGTTGTTTTAGGCAAGAACAAATCATTTTCATTTTTGTACAGTGAGTTAGGAAACGTCCGATTCCTACTGGTGTTTAAGAAAACCTGAAATCGATTTATTCTGCCGTAGGGTTGCTAAAAATCATTTAACTTCTGACAATTTTTACAACTGAACCAATACTGAAACACCAGCATTGATGAAAGCGTCTAATATCAAACGATTCCTTGCTCTAAAGTGGCAAAAATCACTGTAGAAAAGATGAAATTGCTTTATACTGGCCCAAAACGATGACCTGTAGCTTCTCTACAGCTTTTTGGTTTTTTTGAACTAAAAATTGTTTCGAAATAAAGAAAATAGGTTTTTCCAGCAAAAGGTACTGAACATAGAATCTCATGACATCAAATCTTTTTATCAAAACGGGAATTAAATCGTCGTTTTAAACCAGTACAAAGAATTTTCAGTTTTATACAGTGATTTTTACCTCCTTGGAAGAAGAAATCGTTGGATATTAAACAGTTAACATCAACAATACTAGTGTTACAGTCTACGTTTCGTTACTTATAAATAAAGTCATTAACGGCTCATGTTTGTTTTCGTTTTCTAGTAGCATACTATTTCTTCTTTTTATGGAACGTAACAAATATAGAAATAGTAGTTTATTATACAAGTAAAGATAAGTTGTTCGTTATCTGTGAGTGATGTTTTTCAGAAAGGCATCACGAGCAGATAATGCCAACTTTTCCTTACGTGTATAATACGTTTTCTCTTATAGGTACATTGAGAAAGTTTTGTTAAATTTTTTCACCGATAGGATAAAAAAATCACAAAATAGAATAAAAAAATTACCAAATGGCCTCTTTATTCTATAGTGTAAAATAAAAAAATAACTAAATTAAAAAATGTACAGTCACGATCAAAAAGAATGACACCCCTAAAACCGCAGCCACAAATCTTTTCGATATGATACGGTTAATGTGTACATTATGTAAATATATAAATAATATTGTGTAAACTAGCTGAATAGTTTGTAAATTAACTGGTTTATTAAAATTTATGACCTAAAAGATTTTACTCGGACTTTTGCTATCCGGCCCGGGTGGTAGAGGTGTCATTCGTTTTAACTATGACTGTACCGTAGTAACCACTTGTGTGCTACCTCTATCCTCGTATATATGGAATATGCAACAAGATTACTAACACCTATAAGAGAAAAATTATACCATTTTCTTGATTATTCTTCCTCTAGCGAAGTGTTAAATTTAAACATTTTAATTTATGGATTTATTTTGGTTATTTAAAATTTACTTAAACCAGATTCGGTCTCAACACGACCCAAGTGCTAACCTATGTTTTACAGCAATGTTGGACAAACTCTCCAAAAAGCAAAAAGACGTGTAGAAGACCGCTTTAACAAATACGTATTAAAAAAAGGCAAGAAGAAGGATGGTAGCACCGAAGAATCATCAGGTGGCTGTAAGTATTAAACACAAACACTAAAAAATCTTTCCTTCCCTTCTTAGATCACAGTCGGAGAAACTCTATAGAAATGGGCGAATCTTCGCGCGAATCAGAATTTGTTGTATTCAAAGAGCGAAAATTAGTAGCAACTGCGCCCGTATATCAAGGCGCTTTAAGATTATCCTTTTTGCTTGAAACTTGTCCACCGGGTTCGGTCCCAGATGCTTATCTCCTTGCTTCGATGTTAGACTTGGTATTTGTTTCGATTCTTCAAGAATGTTAACATAATAAAACATTTTAGCCTCACTCTACTGTTGTTGCAAGAGCAACTCTATTTCTCGAATGCGCTTATTTTGTGCACTGTTGTAACAAGGGCCAATGGCCATCATGGATGAAACTTAATTTTCCAATGTTTCGACCTTCTGGTCCATTACCACCTCGTGGTCCTACCACAGGAATAAGACGATCGCACATTATGCAGAAAGCGGCAGGAAAAATGTTTTACCAATGGGCTGAAGTTCTTGGGCAACGTCTTGAAGAGATTATGAATGAGGATAAACAATTAGAACCACATGTTGCAGCAATGGTGTTGGATGAACAAAAACAGAAAGAACTTCTAATGCAAGATGAAGAGGAAGATTTTCTAGATGAAGCGAGTATTAATACGTATGGTTCAAGTTGTCCAATGGCTCTTCGCCTCATTGCTTGTATTTTACTGCACGAAATTACTGGATTTCTTAGAGAAACTTACCAAACATTACCAAAATCGTCACGAATGACCGGCAAGGAACGTCCAGTACCTTGGGAACGTTACTATAGTAAAGAAGCAAATCGGAGATGGAGCATGGCTTTGTCTTCGATGGGACATTCGCAGACTTCTGCTCAGAGTCTTCAATCAATTGCTGGTGACCGAGATTCAGGTAATAATCAAACAATACATTCTCAGATAGTTTATTATTAATAATAATAGCAAATTTTTGAGTTATTTGGGAGTAAATTTAACAATAATTGTTGTGCTGAATTCCTATTGGAGTTAATGGGAATTCAACACAACAATTATTTTTGATTTTAAAAATTTTATTGTTAAAATTTAAAAGTTAAAAACTTCTACGCTGTTATAGTTTACAGCGTAGAAGTATTAAACTTTTAAATTGTAACCACAAAGGAGCTTTAGTGTTTCCCACTACAGAACAAACCCAATAGGACACAAAAAATTATTTGAACGTAGGTTCCCAGGACTAACAATTACATTTTAAATAATTACATCTGGAATCTCAAAATATAAAGGTAGAATATCATTTTATATATCCTTGTTTGTTGTTTTGTTGGTCATAATATTGCATTTGTTTATATAATTTTTTGTTATTTTATTCTACCTCAAGCAAAATGAACGCATTCCACCCAGTTTCTAAATTTTCCTAAAAATTTGAGCGAGAAATTTTGAAAAAATGTTGAAATTACGGCAAGAAACACAAGAAAATCATCACTAGATCAACTTAAAAAAAAACTAACTTTAATATTAATACCCATTGTTAAAAACTAAATTTATTGATTTTTAAAATTAAGATTAAAAGGAAATAAATAGTTTTTACTTTCACATTAGTATTCTCAATGGTTTAAAAACGTTAGACTAGCGCGTTTTTGGTCAAATTTTTTGTTTTTTTCGGATATTTTTGTTAAAATTTTAAAGAAAAATGAAAGAAAAGCTAAAATAACTCAATTTTGATATGATTTGTTAATTTTTCATCAAGTGAGATACAGGGTGAGTCAATAGTGGGTTATTTCTAATAATACTGATTCCAGCTGACCAGATCGACAATCTTTAAAACATTTAAAATTAATCCAGGATTACATTGTTTTGGGTATTGTCAAGTTTGTCTTGATAGTTTTGCTAAAATTTCATTATGGACTATTATTATTTAAAAGCTAAAAAACCAGTATTGATACAATTAATATTTTAAAAAATCAAACGAAGTATCCAGTGGTAAGTGCAATTAATATTTTTGGTTGCATCTTAGGACATATCAGAAATAACCCACTATTGATTCCGCCTGCATTTAAAATAAATAGTTCTGTCACAACAAAAACTTCCTTAAATAATCGAAAATCTAAAAAGTAGCATTATTTTGGGCAAAATTGTTGTCTTCTTAATTTTTTGCATAGTTTTCCTCTTAATTTCTGGTTTTTCACTTTATTATTATTGACTAAATTTTGCTCAAAATGAACCAGGTTGAGCAAAACACACTAAAATAATGATATAATTACATCATTCATTACTAGCATAAATAATGTAATTTTAGACTTAATTTGGTGATTTTTCGACAAAATTTTGTTCAAAATGAACCAAGTTGAAAGAAACACATTAAAACAACGATATTTAGTAGAAAAACGTACCACTCGCTCAAAAACCAAAAGAAATTATTATTTTATTATTATTATTTTCGGTACAATTTGTTATATTATATCCCATTTCAGTTTATAGTAGAATTGCAACAGCGCATTTGAATTTTTTGGATTAAAAAATAAAGCACAAATTGAGAGTTTCTGTATAAGAAAAGATTTCTGTGTTAAACTAAATCCCAGCGACACACTTTGAGCTAAGAAAACCCACCAGAAACTCTCAATTTGTGCTCGATTTTATTCAAAAAAATGTAAATGCGCTGTTGCAAAATTCTACTATAAACTGAAATGGGATATAAATAAATTAATGGTAATTTTCGACTAATTTGGCGATTTTTTCGGTTATGTCTAGAAAAATCTCGCAAAAAACCGAATTTTTTGGCTAAAAACGCACTGAATGGCTTAAAAATGTAAAATATTTTTTATCACAACAATTATTTTCAAATTTTATGCTTAGTATAGTAAGGTTAGGAACCGAAAAATATCACTTTGTGATACTAAAAATTGAAATGATTTGTACTTAACATTTCAAAAGTTTTAAGCTTTACTAAGTTTTGAACATTTTTTGGAATAAAATGTAGCTTCCAAGTTTATTTTTGCTTCATGAAATACCTACATGTAAAGAAATTATAAAAGTATCTAGGATCTGACCTTTTCCCTTTAAATATAATTATACTGTTAAAAAAAAGTGTTTATTAGAAGTTGTTTATGGAAAATATGTTTTCTTATATCTTTGATTTGTACTAAATTTGTGGCAACAATTTACGTTTATGCAGTTTTTTTTTGACAAAAATGTATCGATCATCAATGTAAACTAGAACATTTTTAAAAATATGAATTTAACAAAAAAGCAAAACGCATGTTTGTGAATTTCATTGGGCATTTTGTAAAATTGTTACATAGATTCTTAGAATACAAAAAAATGTTTCATTTGATGTGGAATAACAGACGATGAAATTATTAATAACAAACTACTTGCTAATGAAATAAACCCAAACTCGTTTCTCTTTTGAGAACACTCTTAATGGCTCCAAATTTTCTGTTTAGGTCAAGCCGAACGTAAAATCAGTTTTGTACTCCACGAACCAGACAACGAATCCGAGGGAAGCAGTAATACTACTGTTACGATGCAGGTAAAATCTCAATTTTAATAACATTGCACACAAACACTATCATAATTAAGCACGAGTAGAAAAACAGCTCTTTGTAAAATGGCAATAGGCTATGATGCAGGGTGAAGACGCCAAACGTATTGGAGGTCAACCTCCACGTCCTTATCTACTACGGAGAGGGACCGCAGCACCTACTGGAGGTTCCTTTAAACGAAGGAGTTTGAAACTAAGACGTGGTACCAAAGAGGGAAAAGATATGGAAATCGAATGTGAGAATTCTGTTATTTGTTTTGAACCTACTAAGTTATTTGTTCAGGGAGGATTCCAGAAACAGTGAAAAGGACTGATTCAATCCAATCCAAAAGAAAAGTTAGTTCATTATCTGATAGAAGCGATACATCAGAACCCGGAATGCCTGGGGAAGCAAGCGGGGAAGAATCTCCAGGAGTACTTAGCGATGATCAACCGCCTGAAAGTCCAAGTGATAGTAACGATACAGATGATACCACAAAAAACATGCCTTGGATGAAGGCAAGTACATATCCCAGCTTCAAACTTTGTACAAATATTTTTCTTCTCTAGATTATGGTTCAAGTTTCAAACTCGTTTTATTACTTTTGCACACATCAAAATTTTTGCCATCCATTTTGCTACCGACGTGTTATGAGAGCTTGTAGCCGACTTGTTAAAGCAGTTAGAAAAGTGTACGGAGAAGAATTTGGAGTTTTAGACGATAAACTCAACATGGATTTTGGTGGCAAGAAGAAAGGCAAAAAAGACAAAAGCCACAATCGGAAAGTTTCCGATCAGACTAGCTCTCAAGTATCGCCAATTCGACGGAAAGATAGTGTGGGCAAAAAGGACAAGTAGTTTTACACAATTTTTAATTAATCCTTAATTGCTACACGAAATTTTAGGATTGAGAAAAATTTAGATGGATCACAGTTGAGTAAATTAGCTTCGAAAGATTCCTGTCGAGATATTGCAGAATCAGAGACTGGACAAGATTCCTCAAAGAGCAATGATGAAAAACCTTCAGAACCTCCTCCAATTCTGAAATATATCAAAACACAGGTCAAAGATGCCTTCCATAGTCCCTTGGCCGTTCTCCTTAAAGGAGCCGTAGTTCTGTCGGAAGAACACTTTGTTGAGATAATTCCAGTGGCTTGGGAACTACTACTTGAAACAAACCAGGAAGTAACAGCTTGTGCTGCTTCTCTATTTATTTTAGCAGCTGTAAAGGCACCTCAACAAGTGGCCGAAATTATGCAACATGGTCTTTCACATCCAGACCCAGCTGTTCGTATTAATGCCATTCTGAGGTTCCAAGTATTGTGGAAAATGCGATATCAAGTGTGGCCAAGAATGGAAGAAAATGCTCACATCTTGTTCAAAGTACCACCTCCTGGAATTGAGTTTACTCTACCATCGCCAAAAATTGGAATCGAATCGCTGGATGTTGTGGATTCCCCTTGGGAACTACTAGTGAAAACCAAAGTTGAAGAAGTTACAATCAATCAAGAACGACATGTTTGTATCAACTTCTAAAAAAGCAGCGTTATTTATTGCAATTTTTTTCAGAGATCTTTAGTGACCGCTACAAAAACTCGCAAGAAACAGCAGACTGAACTTATCAAAATGGCACTACAAGCACAAGATGACAAAAAACGGGAAGAAAGGGAAAACTTTTTGATAACGACAATTCCCATTACAATTCAAGCAGCACATGAACCCAGTCTTTATCACACTAGTGAAGAACATGATGAAGGTTTGTAGGCGTGATTTTATTTTTGTTTTGAAAGGTAAACCGCACAAAAATCAAGGGGAAAACCTAAATAAAGATGATTTTTAATCAACTAATAAAATCAGTATGTGCACTAAACATCTGTATCTGAGACAGTTGACTATTATTTTTACAAGTTGTTTGATGTGAAGATGTTTAAAAAAATTAGTAATTTTGCACTACTTAGAAATTTTGCGATGTTTTATCCACAATGAATTTAGAAAATCTGGTACATGGTCGGGTAAATGTAATACATATGTAGTGTCATTCTTTTTGATCGTGACTGTACCTTTATTTAGGTATATGGTAAAAACATGTGTAATATTATGTTCCTACTTTTACCAAAAATTATGGTTTCAAAATTTATAATAAACTTAATGAGGTTTACGATCTAATAGTTCCGATAATGTTCCAGATACCGAAAAACGAACAAACTTTCAACTAAAATTGTGGGAAAAAATTAAATGCTTCTGATGCCCTCCGCGTTCTCACCAGAAAATGGAGAATTTTAAGCACTTTCCGATGCTTTTTACTCCAAATCTTTTGGTTTCAGAGAAAAATTCCCCAAACATGTTGAAATATTTCTTTTTTTGCAATTTTCAAGCGTCGATTACTATTCGAAAAAGTGAAACTCTTTTGCTGTAAGCCTATGCAAAATGATCTGGGGAATCGACTGGCGTCGAAAAAATTGCCACATTCCTAATAGTTTTTTTAGTTTTTTTTTTAGTTTTTAGTTATGAATTTAAAAAATATATATATTTCCTTTTATTTGCAATTTTCTTGAAAACTATTAGTCAGAGAAGAATAATCTTTTTAAAAGATAGATAATTAACAGAGCTTTCCAACAATAATAAACTAAATAAGGTTATCTCTAACAGTTCCGGAGTTATTGTTATTTTATTAACAAAATTTTTCGTTTTTTGGCAATAGTATTAACAAATTTTTGTTGTTTTTTTATTTTCTCAATTTACGGCAAAACTTTTCAAAAAAGCGGAACTATTTGGACCTTTACCTATGCAAAATGATCTGGGGAATCGATTGGCGTCGCGAAAATCGCCAAATTCTCAATAGATTTTAAGTTATCAGTTTTTTTCAATTGTTGCTTTTGTTTGTAATTTTCTTGAAAACTAATAATCGGAAAACAATGATCTTTTTAAAAAGAAAAATAGATTAGTAAAAGAGCTTTCTAACGATAATTCCTAAAAATTAAATAAAATTTAGTTGTCAATTAAAAATATTGACGTTAACATATAATCTCATTACAAGCACAGTTATAAGTAAATTTTTTTATCCGCAAACGTCACAAAACTGGCAACATTTGTGACAGAATGGCTCAGGTAAAAGATCCAGACCACTTTTTTCGGACATGTGGTAAATCATTTTTATTTGATAAAGCGATTTTTACTTTTGTCTATCATCATGACTTACCATTGTTTTCAGTTTCTTGTGTCTTTTGCTGCTTCGCTCAAGAGGTGATGATTCCCTCATTGTGAAACGGGAGTCACTGCACTAGTTAAATTAAAAAATACTCAGCACATTCGAAAATCTCAACACAAAAATCCGGGACTGACGTTTGCTTATAAGCATTGTTATGGTAATGATTCACGTGCAAAGCTTCCTGATTATTTTATTGCTCTTTACTCTTCACCAATACGTTTGCGGATAAAATAGTATATTTTATTCGGAGTAAATGTGAGTTTATGTGGCTCAGCTGAATTATTTGCCTCATTGCATTCGGCAAAATAAACATTCAGCTTCCCCACATAAACTATCACATTTACCCCTTATAAAATAATCTACTATTTTTAAATGAATATGTTGCAAGTATTTTTAAAAAAACATTGCCAATATTTTCTTTTATTTGCTAATTTTTTACATAACGGTAATGGCAGTGCCTTATTTGATACCACACATTACTCGATTTTATTAACTTTAATTATTGTTTTCCTAAATTTGTTAATTTTTTTAAACAGTATTTTTTAGTAAAAGTATGTTTGTTTCAAAAACAAAATATCTTTCAAATTATAAAAAATATAGATTATAATTTAAAATAAGAAAGTTGAATATAGCTCAACATACCTATATTCTGAAATTTAGAAAAATTTTAAAAGCATTCTTTTACAAATTCTTCTCTAAGCGCTTCTTTACAATTATATTCTAGGCTCTACACAAAATTAATTTAGAACCGCTTCTTATGCTTTTTTCCCATCCTATTTTGCTTAGTTTAGAACTTCCTCAACTTTCTCTGGTCTTGTTTAAAATTTTTCCAGATTATTCTTTTGCGTTGTTTCTTTACTATTTTTCTTCTCGGATTCTTTAGATTTGAAATCGAGACTTTTCCTTAGATTATTTTACACAAATATATTTCCAGATTTTTTTAAAAATGTCCCGATATATTAAACGGCAGAGGAACTGATATTTTTTACTACTGGTCACACAATACCATAGGTTTTAATAATAAATCAGGAAAAATCTAGAGAAACAAAATTTGGATTGCGGTTTACTCCTGGTTTTGTTTTTAATATTTTATTTTTATTTTAGCTGATGATGAGCAAACTGAGGGACAAACACGAAATACAGTACATCATCTACATTCAGCTCATTCTCTTTTCCCGTCTTGTTTATGTTCGGCTGTTGTTCAAATTATTACTTTACTAGATGATGCGGCCGTTTCTGCTGATGGTAATGCAGTATATGAAGTTGCTTACCAAGTATTATTTTATTACTAACATTTTTTTAGAAATTTTACAAACAATTAATTGTAGGTTATTTGGTGTTGTTTGGTCGAAGACAGTGCTTTATTTTTGAGATATATTCTAGAACGACTAACACGGGAAAAACAGGAACAAATGTTTAAAATTTTACGCCATGTCATTAGATTTATTCCAAAACTACCACAACAGGCCGCTTTTGCATTATACAATTACATAATTGGATACGTGATGTTTTACGTGAGAAGTCCACACGAAGATGGTCAAATGTTGATAGGTGCAGCTTTATCCTTGTTGTGGATGGTTGTTCACAGTGTTCAAGGAATCATGTTCAAAGACTTGAAGCAAATACTAAGGAAAGAACAATGCGATGCTTCTATTCTACTTACAGCAAATGTTCCATCTGCCAAGAAAATTATAGTTCACGGTCCGCAAGATCCAGATGCTGGAGGAATTCCCTCCCAATTTCCGATTCAAGAAGACACACAATTTTGTCAAATTTTGAGAGAGGCTTTGGACTTTTTTGGAATTGATGATAACCGACACAAGGAATTTTTCTTAGTGGATTACAAGACACGTATTTTGCTGCCACACAATCAATAATTCTTACTTTAATGAATATTTTTGCAGACCAAATAAGAAACCCGTCTTCCTACGTCCGCGATTATTACTTCTTCAAAAGATCTCAGTATCCACAATTGGAATTAATCCACATGAAACCGGAGGAAGCATTCAATGCGTTGCAAAAACAAGAGTTGTTACACAAATTTGTTGAAATCGGTAAAGTTCTTCTGACTTGGGCCATTTTGAAGAACGTTGACATGGTGGTTCAAAGAGTTGTTTTCCTTCACGAGGAACTTATGAAACTTCCTTCGTTCCCTCGCAAAGCACTCGAGTCGGATTTGGATCTTTACAAAGGAGGAACACTCGGGAAAGAGCTTTTAGGCTTGGATGTCCTCCACAAATTTATGTGGGTACGACTTATCGCACGAATGTTTGAGGCAATGGCTGGGAATTTTGCCTATTCTGGTGATATACACCTATTTCTGAATGTTTTAAACGGGTCTGTAATCCTACATTCGGAAGATGCGTGCATCTTGCGATATGTTATGGCAACTTACATCAACGCAGCTTTTCACTTTAAAAATATTTTTTCAACCAATGGCTATTTACTTATTATGCCTACGTTATTGAAAATCTACTCGAACCACCAAACGAATAAACTGGTCACCACCACGGTTGAATATGCCGTTAAACAGTTTTATTTAATGAATCGGAAACCTTTCATTCTACAAATGTTTGGTTCCGTTTCTGCTATGCTTGACACTGACGAAGAAGGAACGTTTGGTGATGCACATAAAGTGAATGCTCAACTAAAAATAATTTAAAACTTAACTCAATATTTTAGATACAATCGAGCTGCCTTTTCAATCTTCTTTTAAGTCTCGAAACACCATCACCCGATCCTTTAAACATCGCTGAGCTAGTTAAAGAAGATAAACCTTTAAAGGCAATAGACTTTTGCTACCATGATGAAAATGAAATGGTGACAATTTTGGACTGTATATCGTTATGCGTGATGGTGGTTTCGTACTCATCTGAGAGTGTAAGAGGATATCAAATGCTGGTAAGCTTTTAAATTTTTATGTTAAAAACGTACCTACATGTTTTATTTCCAAAGATAATACTGGAGGCTATTTTGCCGTGTTACGTGCAACATATTCAATTACCTTCATACAACAAGGAAGGCAAGACCGAAAAAGAGATAATTAATCAACTTGCAGTTTCTATCAAGACTTTAGTCAATAACTGTGAAGCACTGACAAAGTAAGAGCCTTTTGTAAACTATTCGTTTTTACAGTGTTGCCAATTATGTTACTTGCAAAGTCTCAAAAGAGTTATCATAAAACTAAAAAAAGACAATCAGCCAAATCATCTGAACTCATCTCTAGATTTTTCTTAACAGTCTGCTTTGACTTTTTTTAAACCTTTTCTAGATCTGTAATCTATTCTTTTTATACCTAGATTATTTTATAATCCGTCTTTAGATTCGTTCTTTTGTAGACACTTTTTTAGAATTATTTTGGAGACTGTATTCAAAATTCTTTTTTCTACTTTGGTTAATAATAAGTTAATAAGTTAAATTAAACATAAAAAGAAAGTAAAAAAAATACTATATTACATTCGTTTTATAAGACTTAATTGTGGCACTCATAAAAAACCAGTCGTGCCATAATACAACGTCTTATAAAACTCGCATAATAATATAATATTATGAACATTTATTCCTCATTTTTCAAATTCTCTTTTAGTTTAGTTTAGATTTTTTCTTAATTATTCTTTAGCATTATTTGTGTATATTTTCTAAATTTTTTATAAATTCTTTTCTAGATTCTTCTGTACAAGAGAGAAAATACTATTCAAAATTCTTTTATAAAAACTTCTAACTTTTTTCTTCATTCTCCTAATTCTCTTTTAGATTTTACTTTTTTCGTTTGACACTTTCTTTGTAGTTTTGTTTAAAATTTTCTAGTTTAATTTTCGGCGTTATTCCTGTACTCTTCTCTAGACTTGTCTTAAGCTTCTTCTCTGATTCTTTAATGAAGCCATCCTTACATTTGAAATTAATACTCTTCTTTAGACTATTTTCTACATCCATCTCCAAATTCTTTAAAAAAAATCAGCAAATGTTTCTCTTCAAGTATTTTCTAGATTCTACTCAAAATTAGTTTATAATATAAACTCTTCTTTCACGATTTTTCTACATTCTCTAAATTTTGTTTTAGATTCTGCCCTGTTTCTTTTCAAAATTCCTTTAAAGTTTAGTTTAGAATTTTTTCAGATTATAATATTTTTGTAACTCTTCTTTAGATTTTGCTTAAGATTTTTCTCAAATTTACTTTTAAAATCCGGAACCTTTAGATTTTTTAGATTATCATATAAATCTATTTTTAAAATCTTTTAGAAATTCATTTCCAGGTGCTTCTTTACAATTATTTTTTAGACTCTACACATAATTATTTTATATATTTTTTTGCATAACACAAGTTGTCTTCTAGATTCTTCACTGTGTTTTTCAAAATTCTTCCAGATTATTCTGTGAAATTTTTTCTATACTGTTATCTACATTTTTCTTAATTTTTCATTTTCGTTTGAATCTTGACTTGTCTTTAGATTATGTTATGAATCCAAGTTTAAATTCTTTCACAAATTGTTTTTGAGATTTCTCTTTAGGATTGACTCAAAATTACTTTATAAACACTTCTTCTACTCTACAGTCTACATTATGCGATTGCCCTTTTAGATTGTAATAATCTTCCTTTTTTAAAAATTCCATTACGGTTTCGTTTAGAATTTTTGTATAGATTATTTAGCATTATTTCTATATAAAACATTCCAGTTAATTCTAAAACAGCGCATTTTTTACCTTTTCCTTACAATTACCAGCTAAATATTTAGAAAAATATTTTCTAAAAATCTTTTACGTGATGTTAGAATTTACCGCGTTTACCATGTTCTCAAAATATTCTTAGAATTCTCCAAAATTATTGTTGGCAACACTGCTGAACTGTTTAAAACTGCACTGAGTCTGTGCAGTATAAAATACTGCGTAGATTCAGAGGCAATCGTATTTCTATAATTTTCACCATTTGATGTCAAATTGTCTACAGGAGTTACAATGGACCGTATCGGTCAAGTCCAGAACACAAAGGTTCCAGTCAAAGAAATTACAGTCGAGGTCCTTACTCTCCAGGCTTTGATTTTGAGGATGAATCACATTCAAAATTTATGAGCGAGCACTCTAGAGCTAAAAGCATGTATGAACATGATGTAGAAGACTCGGAAGTTCTTAGAGCGGAATACAGAAGACCAAGAGATGTCCTTCTTTCACTCGTGGGGGAGTTTATGTGTAGAGCCACTGCAAGGTTGATTGAATTAAATAAGAAAAATAATCAAGAAGGGAAAAATATAGAACTTCTCGATATACGATCGCACATTGTACATTTTCATTTCTTATTAATTTTGTAAACTGTTTTGTCGTTTTTAGCGCCTGGCTGATATCGCTCATACTTTACTTAAAGTTTCGCCATACGACCCTGAGTCAATGGGATGTAGAGGCCTTCAACATTACATGAGTTACATTTTGCCTTCGACTGAATGGGCAAATGATGCTATGAGACCAGCATTAGTTACAATTCTTAGAAGACTTGATAAGGTTTTCCAGAAAATATCCAAAAAACCGTCTATTCGAGTAAGATCTAATAGAAAATTAATCAGTTAAGTTTATTTCACAAAACTATAGAGAAACACCGACTGGGATGCAGCTGCTGGTCTTCTTAAAGGAATTTACGACACCATGGTAAAGTACCCATACATTATGCACTGGCAACATATTAAAGCACTGATTAACACATGTCAGGTATTTAAATCATATTTGTTCTGCTTGACTTTAATACTTTGTCTTAGTTTTTGATTGTCAGTGATTGTTATGCCAGTGAAGGTGTATCATCAGCTACTGCAGCTCTTATGAGTCAAGCGCCTCCACCTCATTTCTGTTCAATGGTGGTGCGGTTAATAGCGCTTCAAATTCAAAGTACTACCGTAAGTTGTAAATTATTTAGAGTACCACCTTTTTTTTGCTATATTATTTTTTAATTTTCTTGCGTTTGCTTCTTATTTTCTCGGGTTGTAACAAGTATACATTAGCATTCCAGGCCTAGTTGATCCATAGCTTTGTAAACGATTCTTTTCCACTCTTCTCTGTCTTCCGACTTTATTTTCCAATTTGTTATTTTAATTTGCCTCAAATCTTCCTCCGTTCCTTCTTCCATCTGGTGCGGGGTCTTCCTCTTCGTCTTCTTCCTCCAATATTTCATTCAAGAATTTTCTTTGATATTCTTTCGAAGTCCATTCTTTGAACGTGTCCCAACCATCGAATTGTCTGCACTTTATCACTGCTACTATGTTCGGTTCACCATAAAGCCGTTTCAGTTCTTCGTTGGTTTTTCTATACCATATTTTCTTTCCTCCAAAAATAGCTCTTAGTACCTTTCTTTCCCATCTTCCTAACCAGTTCTGATCTGCCTTGTCACCATATGCCTTATTACCGCTTTATAATCTCTCAGTTTTAATGCTCGTGATGCTATTTTCTTCTTTATTATAGAGGTCAAAAAATGAAGGGCTTTATTTCCTGTCATTGTCTCGCTTGTATTTGTTCTTTTATTTCTGGTTTTCTTGGGATCACAGTTCCTAAGTATACAAAACTTTTTACTTCTTCAAAATTGTACCTTTTTTCTATTTCTTCCTGGTGTGTACTATTGTTCAGACCATTTCATGTATTTTTTTTATTTTCGTTTATAATTAATCCCTTTTTTCTTGCTTCCCTTTCTGGACTCAACACTACTTTTTTCAGTTCTTCTGCACTTCTTGTTAGAAATAGCATCGACGATACGGGTCTGCTTGTCTTTTACTTTAAACTTTTCAGAAAGCTTTTCTTTTATTCTGACACTGTTTTCCGTACATTCTAGCGTTGCTTGTACCATCCCTAACAGCTTTCCTTTTACTCCTAATTCTTCCATGTCCTCATACAGTTTTTGTCAAAACTTCCTGTGCTAAAACTGCTTTGGTACTCCCCAACTATTAGGTACTTCCATTTTTTGTGTTAACCTGTTTTTAATGTGTATTGCAAGAACTTTGTATGCAACGTTGAGTAATGTTATTCCTCGATAATTTGCGCATTCTACCTTGTCACCTTTTTTGTGTGTTGGTCCATTCTTCCGGGATTCTTTCTTCTTTCCATACTGTCTCTACTAACTTCTGAAACTTTACAATTAGCTCTTCTCCTTCATTCTTGAAGTATTCAGCTGTTATTTCATCAATTCCGGGGCTTTTGTTATTTTTCCTGTCGTTTATTATCTTGCTAATTTCGGTCTTGTCCGGGGATTGTTCCAAATCATTATTTTCTTGCACTTTTGCTGTTTTTGCTTTCTTTTCTGTATCAGTGTTTCTTCTATATCTGTTGATTGTCCATTCAGCAGGTTGCCATTCTTCTGTTTTTGGTCTTCTTTATTTTCTTCATCGAACCATTCTTTATTCCTTGTCTTTACTTTTTCCTCTTCTATTTCCTTTCTGGTAATTTCCAAACTTTCTTATTTCTTTCCAAAGATTGTTCGCGTCACTGTCTTCGTTAATAATTTTTAGTCTTTCTTTTAAGGTTTGTTAAACTTTTCTTTTTCTTTCTCTTCCTTTAATCTTATTAAGTTTCTGTTCTTTTGGTTTCTTCTTTTATTTCTATTATATGTAATGTCCTGTTTTGTTTTAACTCCTATTAGAAAGTGGTCTGAATCTATATCTGGTCCTCTGTATGTTCTTATATCTGTTGTATTTCTGCTTTCCTCCTTTTCCACTAGCACGTGATCAATCTGGTTTATGCATCGTCCATCTGGAGCTCTCCAGGTTCCCTTATGTATATTCTTCCTTTCAAAAAAGGTACTCTGTATATTCATTTTATGTTCCATTGCAAAATCTATTAACAGTTGTCCATTTTCCGTTGTTACCTCATGTTTGCCATATCTTCCTATAGTTCTTATATAATATTTCCTCCTTACCAATGTTTGCATTGGTGTCTCCTAGAACCACTTTCATATCATGTTTTGGAACTCTTGCGTATTCTACTCGTAGTTTATCATAGAAGTTTTCTTTTTCTTCAATATCCGCTTCCTCTGTCAGTGCGTGAATGTTTAAAATACTAATCTTCTGGAATCTTCCCCTCAGCCTGATACTAGCACATAGTACATACTACATCAAATATTCATAAAATTGTTAACTAGTTGTGCAATTCTGCAGAGAATAAAAAAGAATTTAGATGCTATTTTTAAAAGTGCTTTTGTCCAATTATGTGTGGTTTCTGATTATTTATTGTGATGAGACAGCACAAGGTCAACAAGAAATATTTTAGGATAACTTCTCTCTTGAACAAGTTTGTGGAGGAAGTTCCACCTTCGCAACCCAAGACAAAACAGAAAGTATGATAATGAATCTAATAATGCCCTTGTGTTTACGAGTCGGTAGTGGTCGAAAGGGTAACGTGTAAATAATCGATAAAACTGTTGGTTATCCGAATAATTTCAGACGTTTCTGCCATGAAACAAAGTGATATTAGCTTTGCCATAACTCTAGTATTACATGCAATGAGTCCTCCTAGTACAAAGTCAGTGGCATCCTCAGGTCCAAATTTAAAATCAACTTCGGAAATTCGAACTGGTAGTTTAACTTTTACAGGCACTAGGGACACCAAAACATCGTCCAAAATTAACACTTCTTTGTATCAAGTCTCTTTCCTCGGTAACTCTCTCAAGCGTGAGATCACAAATTTCTAACAACTGATATGTTGCAGCGTTAAAAATCATGATGATATGTTTCGAAGGAGAACTAATCACTGTGTGGACTAAAATTGCCCGGACGATGAGAGAATTGGGAAAAAGGAACGAAGCGGCAACGTTTCTGTGGGACTTTTTGGATTTTGTAGTCACTCATCGAACACCGTTATTTATTCTTATGCAACCGTTTATTTTCCAAAAGGTCTATTTCTTTGCTTTTTGATGACTAGTTTCAAAGTTTTTTATTCGCACAGTTGGCCCAACCTCCCATATCAGACTTTGAGCGAACAATACATTCGAGAATTAGGGACAAAATTAGGGGAATAGGACTTCCGTTTCCTAAAAGTCGAGGAGCTCTTCTAATGGAACTTGCCCACGAAATGAAAGAATTAAAGGAAGAGTTAGAAGACGGTACGTTTTGTAACTGAATATTAAAGAAAGATAAAATGTGATCAAAATTTAGCTTCGGAAAATACAGACCCCAAAAAGCAAGAAGCGACTCAACCAACTGTTCAAATGACCAGCGAAACGAATCACGGACGACACCAACGACATTCGCTTATAGGATTATTTACCGGAGATCACGGATCTAAAGGATCTACAGATCATCCACATACAACCCTTCCAGCAAAAGGTGATTTGTAGTAAAACATAAATTTAACGAACAGAACAAAAATCTGTTCAAGATGAAACTAGCAAATGTAGATTGGACAGAGTTGTTGTACCTTTGCCTTTGCTAAAATTAGTTCTAAAATTTATAAAGAATGTTTTCCTTTCATTAAAAACAGAAACTGCTCTCATAGGTAGAATGCCATATTTGAATCGGTCAGACATTATTTCAGTATACAAGTAACTTGCTTGATGTTTTATACAGGGTTATTCACTTTACCAAGTGATTAAACGTACGTATGTCACATCTAGAAAGAGTTCAGTTTTCATTCATTGATGCAAATGTAAATAATAGCTTGTGACCTATCTAAATAAGAATTATAGACATCGGAATTAGGGATGTCGAAATTCATTTTTGCATTATGGGTAATACGACAGTATTAGCTGTTTCAAAACTACAAAAACGCCAACGTCCCATTTTCTCTCAAAATTAGCTGTTATGTACTTCAAAAATATAATAGCTAATGTAATTTATACTTTCAATGAGAGATCTAATCATTAATAACTATTTCACAATTTTATCAATCTTATTTAAAAAAATAATTCAGTAAAATGCGACGATGGCGTTTTTATAGTTTTGAAACAGCTAATAGTAGTGAGGTTGCTCATCACAAACGTTACAAGAGACAAATGTTTTAACATACGTGAGCAAACTCACTAACACCGAGTGTTTCAGTTTGGTATGCACCCTCTTGTAACTCAACCATTATTTTTATAAGAAAGTATAACAACAAACCATATACAGGGCTATTCGGCTATTAATATTTATGCGGCAATATTTGAACACCATAATGGACCTACAAAATGACGATAATTTACATAATTATTTGAGACCTATCTAAACTGATCAAAATTCATTTTTACATCATTACTTTGAAACCATTTGACAAAATACAAAAAAAATTGGAGCGTTATAAGTAGGAACATGCTTTTCAATCTGATAACTACGATAACCGAAGACTATATTCACCCAGTTTCCGGTTGCAGTTTTTTCGGATCATATTTTTTGTTTTTTTTCCGACTTTTTGTCCTCTTAACAACACTTTTTTATTGCTTAAATCGATAAAGTAATCAGTTGCGAGTCAAAAACGTAAATATAACCTTCTACCCCGCTTAAATGCATCGTTTGATAGTTTTCGATAGTTACTGAAATTTGAACAAGGGCTTGCACAAGACCAAAATCATAAAAATTAATTTTGAGTTACCAATATCCTGAGCACTTATTAGCTGTTTCAAAATTATAAAAAGGCCAACGTCGCATTTTACCGAATTATTTTTTTAAATAAGATTAAAATTGTAAAATAGTTATCAATGATTAGATCTCTCGTTGAAAGTATAAATTACATTAGCTATTATTTTTCTGAAGTGCATGAATATTTTATGACGGCTAATTTTGAGAGAAAATGGGACGTTGGCGGTTTTATACTTTTGAAACAGCTAAGAAATCGTTGTCACACACCTGACAACTTTCAAGATAGACAATTTAAGACTCAAACAACCTTTTAACATAACCTCCAATAAATTTAAACTAATTTTGTAGCACTTACTATTACAAAAACTATTACAAAGACATTAGTCATTACCTGATTATTCGTTTCATTCCATTTCAAATTCTGAATACTTAGAAGCATTTAAAATCTCAAAGTGCACTGTTGCTACCAGGAAGCATCTACCTACTAACTTAATAATACCAGATAAGATATATCCCATTTCAGTTCATAGTAGAATTGCAACAGCGCATTTGAATTTTTTGTAGTGAAAAATAAAGCACAAATTAAGAGCTTCGGTAAAAGAAAAGAATTCTGTGTTAAACTAGTAAATCCCAGCGACACGTTTTGAGCTAAGAAAACCCACCAGAAATTCTCAATTTGGGCTCCATTTCACTCCAAAAAATTCAAATGCGCTGTTGCAAAATTCTACTATGAACGAAATGGGATATACCTAGTTGAGACCACAATTCTTTCTAAACCATACAGTGTCCCTATTTACACTACAGGCTGTTCAAAAATGGTTGCTCATTAAATTACAATGAATTTAAATTAAAATACACTGTGCCGCATGCCGTTTCGTCCAATTTCTGAGTAGTTTCTCAAAATCTTTTGATTAACAAAATAATTGTAACTAACTTTATTTGTTTGTGTTTGAATTTTTCAATTTTTTGTTTTTTATTTTCGTGGTTTCTCGTGTCCAGCCAGTTTTAAATTTGAAGCATTTTTTTGCGTTACATTGTCGGATCTATCGGAGATTTATAAGTGACTTGATAAACAATCATTTTTGAACGATCTTTATTTTCTAATAAAAGTTATGTGATTTTTGACTGTTTGCATTGTTTTGTATTTTGTGTCGTTTTTTTTATATCAAAAAGTGATGTCTTACTGTGAACTGTGACTAATAAGATATTTATTGCTTACTTCAAAAAGCCAAAAAAGCAAAAAATTATTTAAGTAAACGTGTCAAAATCCGGATATTGACCAATTAGGTATTATTATTATGTATTGGTAAAAAAAAATTGTTTAAATTAATTATTACCTATTTATTTGTGATTACTCGTATTAATTTTTCTAAAACGACAGTGAAGATTTTAATGAGTTGTGTTGGATACAAACGGATGATTTTTAGAAATTCACAAAAATGCCTTTCTGATTTAAATTATAACTAATTTGCTGTTTAATTAATTTTTATTTTGTTAGTGACATTTTAAGCCTTCTTTTTAATACCTGTATCCTAGATTACAAACACTATTTTAAAACACACTTCCTGTAGCCACGTGTGTTAAATTTAATTTTAGCAATACCTATTCTGTAAGTCATCATTCAGTGACAAATATCTTTCATTGTAAGCGACACTTTTTAGTCAGGTGCAAGTTTCCATGGTTACTGTGCAATGATATTTTACTTACAGCCCGGGGTCTGTAAGTAAATATTACATACCAACGTATGCCATTCGTGTTCCATGAAAAATGATGCACAAGCAAACCCTGCAGCCTCTTCAATATCATCCATTTTTCTATTTTCACTTGAAATACCTTCAGACTAGTATTGAAGCGTTGATTTTGCAACAAATGTTGAGTTAAAGTGATGTTTTTTTTGTATCCCTAACACAAAACGAACGTCACACACATTTTTAATTTGACAACAATCTGACGTTAGACGTTTATTGATTTTTCATAAAAATACTTTCAGAAAATGTTTTACTTTTTCTTATTTGTGCAGGTATTGCTCAAAATAGCTTACTAGCCTCAAACTGTAAGTTCTTTTTTGGTCTCGAATGCTTAGGAAACCTCGGTACCCTCGGTTTCCCAATGTTGCATTCTCGACCAAAAAATTGCACTTACAGTTTGCGGTACGTAATATACTAATATTAAAACACGTTTAAAAATAAAATTTGAAATAAATTAAAAAAAAATTAATTTAATTTAAAACACGTTTTGTTCCAACAAAATATACCGACAGCCCTCGAACTTTAAGCTTGTGTTTTCGCACTCGTATTATTAATAAGTATAATCTATTTTATTGCCAAATTATATTTTATCCCTCTTTTAAAAAAAACAAAATCGAAAAATCTCAAATATGAAACCACTTTACCCAACAATGCAAAAACAAAGAAAAATGCTTAATTTTTTAATCTAATTATTTGACAGAGGTGACATTACTCGAAAAATACAATATTCCATTATAGATTTGATGAAGAAACATTTCTGATCAGTGTACAGGGTGGTCCAGCACAGCTCCAGTCTTCTGTTGCTCAGTTATTATAAAAGTTGGAGTTTTCATATTTTGTAGATGTTATTTGTACCTACTCTAGGACACATTTCAAGAATAGTATATTACGTACTGTAAATTGTAAGTGCAATTTTTTTGGTCGAGAATGCAATATTGGGAAACCGAGTGTACCGAGGTTTCCTAAGCATTCGAGCCCAAAAAAAGAACTTACAGTTTGAGGTTAGTAAGCTATTTTTAGCAATACCTGCACAAATAAGAAAAAGTAAAACATTTTCTGAATGAATTTTTATGAAAAATCAATAAACGTCAGATTGTTGTCAAATTAAAAAATTGTGTGGCGTGTTAAACATCACTTTAAATTAACATTTGTTGCAAAATCAACGCTTCAATACTGTTCTGAAGGTATTTCAGTGAAAATAGAAAAATGGATGATATTGAAGAGGCTGCAAGTGTTGCTTGTGCATCATTTTTCATGGAACACGAATGGCATACGTTGGTATGTAATATTTACTTACAGACCACGGGCTGTAAGTAAAATATTATTGCACAGTAACCATGGAAACTTGCACCTGACTAAAAAGTATCGCTTACAATGAAAGATATTTTTCACTGAATGATGAGTGATGACTTACTGAACTTACAATACAAATATTTTTGATTACCTACATAGAGTGTCTCAAAAAAGGTGTAACGTCATAATAAAAATTATTTTGAATGGCATGCCATTATTTTTTTGTGCTCATTAGGATTCCTTTTTAGTTTCTTACATGCCCTAAAGTTTTTTTTAAATCGGTTCAGGGATTACTGTTAAAAAAACAAAAGCCAAAAAAAATCGGTTTTACACCTTCAGTTTTAAAAATTAATAAAAAATAGAAACAGTGCTTTCTGACGACACGTCACGGTAGATGCACAGTGTAATAACAATAAATCTATGCAATAAATAAAGACTAAAAAGCAAAAAATAAAAAAAATGTTTTTAAAAAAAAGCTTTTATTTAAAAGATGCACCAAAAAGTAAAAAATTATGTATTTTAATCATAGGAGAATATTTTTTCTCACAGGTTAAAATTCTAAAATTTATTAAAGCTTAGGGAGTTATAAAACTACGGCATTACAGAATTAATATATACTTTGTTCAGTTGACAACTCCCAAAGCTTTTATAGATTTTAGGATTTTAACCTGTAAGAAAAAATATTCTCCTGTGATTGAAATACATTATTTTTTACTTTTTGGTGCATCTTTTAAATAAAAGCTTTTTTTAAAAACATTTTTTTAAATATTTTTTAGATCATTTGATGCGGAATTAAAAAGCAACTATTGCAAATCCAAACACTTTCGGAGTTATTTGACAAAAACATTAACCATGTTCGACTTTTAATCATTGAAGTTATTTTGCATTGACAGAATGAGTTTTTAGCAAATGACTCGGAATGTATTAGGATTTACGTTAGGGTTGTATATAAAAAGTTGTTTGTTTCTTAAATCTACATCGAATGATTTAAAATAAGCAAAATAAAAAGCTCTAAAATTTTAAAAATTTGGAAATAAATTGTAAACCCCCTGTCGTAATTTAAATCAATCAAGCTTAATTAATAAGTCTGTTAGATCTTATTCAACACGCACCTAGTAAAAATGTTATCAAAAAAGCACTGTTTTTTCTTAGTAATTTTTAAAACTAAAGGTGTAAAACCGATTTTTTTGGTTTTTATTTTTTTAGGCACATGTAAGAAGCTAAAAAGGTATCATAATGAGCACAAAAAAATAAAAGCATTCCATTAAAAAAATTATTGTTATGACGTCATACTTTTTTGGGACACTGTATAGTTAAAAATATCTTCCTGAAATGTGTCTTAGAGTATAAATAACATCTGCACAATATAAAACTCCAACTTTAATAATTGAGCTACAGAAGACGGGAGCTGGGCTGGACCACTCTGTATATTAAAATTCACGTGGACAAAGTCGCGGTCAACTGTTAGTTTATTTATAGAACCGAAATGGAAATTTTCAATTGCAGAATTGTAATTTTAAATGAAAGAGTTACTCCTTTTTTTGTATACCATTTCAAATTCGCATTTGTTTTCAAATAAATTACTCCCATTTCATTAAATTTAGGTTCTTTTATTAATAAAAATGAACAGTTCCAGAATCGTCCACCAGCACTAGTCATGTATCGACACCTAATCAAGCAGCAAGCGATGGACAAGATGCAAATACTAATGGTACTTCTACTCCTTGTAATACAATAATTGGTAAATTAAGACAATTAGATTTTTTTACTAACATTGTTAAACTATGACTCTAAACCACACCACAGAGCATGTCACACTATAACATTTCAACTCTTTTCTTGCCCCAAAACCTTTCTTTGTAGTGGGTGTTCGATGTTTGCATGTTTCAGATCGTTCATCACAAAGGTCATCTGTGAGTGACGACCACGGCATACAAATGCCTAAATCTGAATCCTTAATCTTCCATAAGGCTCATAAACTTCGTTTTGTGTCTTCTGTAGAGTTTAGACATTCTTCAGGTAATATTTTATGTTTGACACATTTTTATTCATACAAAAAATGTATAATACTAAACCAAAAATTAGGAGAAACTTCAACCACACCATTAAGTCCTGGAAGTCCAGCTGACGACAGTTCTGGTGAAAATCACCCAAGTAAATCACGACTTCAACGCATAAAACCGCAAAGTCGCAAAACTTTCAGAATAAGGAAAAGCCGAAAGAATAGTCGAGTGGAAGTATTCACTTTAAACTAATTCCAAAATTTGGTTTAATAATTAATCTATTTTAGATCTCGCATACTAAATTACAATCGGAGGAAACGCCCCAGCCTGATTCTCCACCCAAAACTACTCCACAACCAACTGAACCAAAAGAAGAAACACCACCACCACCAAATAACAATAATTTGCAACAACAACCACACCCACAAATCTCCGATCAACACCGTTTGAGAATTTCAATGCGTGGCAAACCAACTGAAAGTTCATGGGATGAAGACAGTGCCATTTCGCAAACTTCGAGCACATCTGGTTATAGAGAATCTTATCCAGTTATGCATCTTAGGGAGAATCTGGAATCGAGTCCTAAGTCGTTTCCTCCACTGGCATCGCCAGATATTCATGATTTGCCGTCAACAAGCAGTGCAACAACGACTAATTTACAATGCGACAACAGTTCGCCAGATTGTTCGTTGAACGAAAATGGAGAGAGAACCGCTTTGTTGAGTCATACGGAACGTTCTTCCTCACAACATTCTTTGTTGATGGTTTTTGAGCAGCAAGATGAGACGACACTCATATAATTTTGCTAGATGCAGTTATTGATGAAGAAAAACTTGTTTTCATTTGGACTTTCAGTTGTTGATTTGTTGTTCAACAGTTTTACTGTTGTGATTGTGATAACTGCATTAAACAGACTGACATAATAGCAAAATTCACAACTGATGGCTTTCTAAACATACTTGTACTCGTATATTCAAATTGTGTAGACTCAATCAATGTTAGAAATACGTATTCAAAATACAAATACACTACATTTATACCCTGAGCTGCATTTAACTGCGTAACAGCTTTAGAAAACAACATAATCTTCAGCAATATTTTAACAGGTAAGACAGTAAAATTTATAAAATTGCTTGTTCTAACCGACTAATCAACACACAGCCTAGACGGCTAGGGATAGAAACTTAAAATTTTTACTGTATATAGCTTTTATAACGTAAAAGAGAAGCGGGTATTTTTGGTAATTACATCCACAAGGGGGTTAAATGGGCACTGAAAGTTCGTTTGCAATTATAAAAACAAGCAAATAAATTAACTTGGGTTCGGTAATTGATTGCAAAAGAAACAGTAAATTATTTTAACTTCGTAGAAGCGGTAGGTTTAGAAGAAGAAACGTGTTAAAGCAAAAAAAAGGTGCAAATAACATACATTTAAACACACCGTAAGCAAGATTATTTTTTACCAAACCAGTACGAATCTGTTTACGAATTGCTAAAATCGACCGTATAGACGTAGTATTTTCTCATTCTAGAACTCCAAGTAAATTTATTTAAAACTAAATTAAATATTAATAAAAAAATAAACATCAATCGCACAAGCAACTTCATAAATCATAGACATCACAAACTTCTCTGCTTTCGAACAACTTTTTCTAATCGTAAAATGTCCTTACCGTTCTTAATACTTAATAATAAAATTTAAATTTTTATTTGCGTTTTGTGTAGCTCAGGTTATAAGTGTTGAAATCGTTAATACGAGTATAATTCTACATATTATAATAAAAAAATATTATTGTTGTTAACAATAAATAGTTTAGTTTTACTTTCAGAAATAAAATTAAATGTTAAAAACAAGTGAAATAGTTTTTATGTACTTATTCCATTTTATTACTGGCTAAGGGTACAGTGTTTTTTCGTGAAATGGACTGTCAATAAGGTATGATTTGTACAGAGTGGAATCTTTAACTGGAATAAAATTCATAACTTGAATATAGGCGATTTTGGAAAAAATTCCAGAAACTGGTCGATTTTTGTTTTTTCTTGTCCATCATTTAGTGGATATGGTTGTTGTTTATCTGCTGTCAAAAATGCACAGCCACCTCCAACTTTTTTTTCAAATGTAACGGTATATCAAGTGACACCCCGTGTGAAAGAGCACTTCTCAGGCAATACAACGCACTATTTGTTTTTTGAATATTTTCAAAGCCTACGTGATAAAAAAATAAAAACCAATTTTATAAATTGAACAATATTTAATGCAACAAATGTTCAAAATGGGCACCGTTCCTTTCCTAGGGAATAACATAACGATAGTAACATGAATTTCTAACATTTTGCATAATTTCGAGTGTCATTTGCCTAATTTCAACTTATAAAAAATGGTTTTTACTTTTTTATTGCGTAGGCTTTGAAAATATTCAGAAAACAAATAGTGTGTTGTATTGCTTGCAAAATTGCCTTTCACAAGAGGTATCACTTGATATACCGTTACATTTGGAAAAAAAAGTTAGAGGTGGCTGTGCATTTGCGATAGCAAATAATCAAAAACCATATGCACCAAATGATGCGCAAGGAAAAACAAAAATCGACCTGTTTCAGCATTTTTTACAAAAGTCGCTTATATTCAAGTTATAAATTTTATTCCAGTGAAGGACCTCACATTGGTAATATTTTTTTTATCACGTAGGCCTTGATAAAAACCAATAGTACGTTGTATTGCCTGCGAAGTGCTCTTTCACATGAGGCGTCACTCGACATACCGTTATATTTGAAAAAAAAAGTTAGAGGTGGCTGTGAATTTTTGATAAACAAAAATCATTTCCACCAAATGATGGGCAAGAAAAAACAAAAATAGCCTATATCCAAGTTATGAATTTTATTTCAGTTAAAAATTCCACTCTGTATGTTTGTTACATGGTGAAGGAACTTTTGGTTTTCGTTTTATTTCTTATACCACTAAGTATAAAATAAATATCTAGGGTGTTATTTCTAAACCCCACTTAAGAACAATTATTGTAACTTTCAATAATGACCACGCAGAATGACAAACGAGTATATCTGAAACTTTGTGCATGACCAAAATTCGGTAAGTCCTCTTCATGAAAATATTTTCAAGATGGTCCGTCCCACTTTTGCATGGTTACACCGGAAGTCGATTTAAACCTTATTATTTTAAATGAAAAGGTATTTATTGTGTTTTGGACTACCTGCGTTATTAAAAGGGTAATGTCGTCAGGTTTCCCAATATCTAAGATTAGCCGTTTATGAAATTTTTCACTTTTGCGTTTGCACTTTTTCTTTAAAAAATTAATAACTTTATCATTTTAAAATATTTTGAAACCATATTTGCGCATTGGAAATAGTAAGCTTAGATATTACCTTTGGCGTTTTCAAATTTTGAAAAAATGGTTAAAGAATCCTAAATTTTAATGATTACATTTAATAACTTTCAATTACCCACAACCCAATTTTTTCAACATGAATGCTTTATTTTAACATGAATACTTAATACAACTTGAACTTTTATACAGGCTGTAAATGATATAAGTACATTAATTTTAACTGGTAATAGAACTTGTCAAGACCAACAATTTTCCTAATAACTTTTTTTTCAAAACGTTTTAGTTTTTGAGTTAAATTTTTTTTTAAATCTTACACAATTTTTGTACATGCCACTGGAAGCAAAGTTATATAGTCGACAAGATTACCGTTTCCAAGAAAGTTCATGAAAATTAAATTAAATTGTTGGAGCATTTCATAAAAGGCTTATCAATTTGTAGGGGGGAAAAATGATTTTCAAAATTGCGATTTTGAAAAAATGGTACATAGAAATGTTTGTCTTGATGAGTTCTACCACTGGTTAAAATTAATGTACTTATTTCGCTTACATCGTGTATATACCAACTTGTGTTATAACTAAATATCTTTATTAAGAACACTTAGGCCCGGTTGCTCAGTTCGAGCTTAAACCGAGTTTAACTCTAAACTAAGCTTAAGCCGGCACCGAGTGTTGCTCAGTTGCGAAATATCGACTAAGCATAAGCTTAGCATTGGTTTAACTAAGCAGTCGATGTTGGTCGCTTAAGCATTGGCTTATCGCTAAACATTTTTAATATTAACGTTATTAATATACATAACTCTATAATTTTATTGAAATCTTTAACAGATGAATAAAAGACACCGAAGTAGCAATTTTACGCGCAAAGAAAAAAAATTTAATCAATTTTGATCAAGATTATAAATCTAAGAATCTAACACTACAGTGTTAAAAAGTTTCTTACTTATGTTCGATGAAAAAAATTGACCATGGCCCAAATTGCACTAAGATTTAATGCAACAGCAGACACCCGTAGAGGGGCTGCTACATTATGAAAAATATGCCACAATTAAAAAATTCATAAAATATGTAGACCAACAATGTTACAAAAAACAGACTGGTGGAGGGCCATCTAGCCCATATACTACTTGCGTTTAATGATAATTAGTGATAAGGAACCAATAAAATACCGGATTCGACAGTGAATTTGCTGATGATGCACAGAAACAGCTTTTTTTAATAAATTTCGGTTCAGTTTGACTTAAATTGTGATAAACAAATAAACTTGAACAATAACAGTAATGAGTGGAGGGACATGACAACAACATATTAAAAAAAAACTAAAAAAAAGTATAATGATAATAGCTTTGTTCGCGGATGATTTCTAGGACTAGTCCTGAACTAGTCCAGGATTTATTTAAAGCGCATGCGCGATTTTGAACCAGTTACGGATTTTCGTCCACCGCGAACAATAATTTATAGTTATCGAGTACACAGCAAATGTTAAAAAATTAAAAAGTCGCACAAAATTATCACAAAGTTGAAAATAAATTCTTAGGATCCATTGTGAGAGGTTATGTGAATGTTGTCAAGAAATAATAATTTACTTATTCTTATTCCAGTATATTAAACATTATTTTTTTAATTGCTGCAGCAGAATCCGACGGTCAAGGAAAGAATGATGTTAGAATTATTGATATGTAAATGTTATGTGAATTTAATTATAGCACAAGTTTTTAAACAGTTAAATTATTTATATAAAATTGTTAAGCTTCAAAAGTAAGGACGCCCAAGTCTTCAAATGCACAAAAGCAACAAATAAACTGTGCAAATCAATTTATTGCTATGCTCTGAAAGGAAACGTTGAATTAATTGCATTTTTTCAGAAGGAAGCACAATTTGAAAATGCTGCGCATGAAAGAGCTCCATAAAATAAGAAAAAACATTTTAGTAATTAATAATTATATTGAGATCAGGGATGGGCGTTGACACGTCGACTTTGATTGTCTACACGACGTGTCAACAATTGCGTCGACAATGTCTACAATGTCAACAGTGTCAACAATGTCAACAATAGGTCGACAATGAGAATTTGAGGTTATGTTGTGTTTTATATCACATTTTCTTTTGAAGAAAAAATTCTTTTGAGAACAAAGACGAAGAGACTAAAAATAAAGAGTGAAGCGTAAAAACAGAAGAAAAAGAGACTAATTTGTTTTATTTTTTGTTACCATTTATCGAGAATTTTATTTGTATTTATTTATTTTTCTATCACATATTTTATGTTTTAAAAAAGTTTTAATCATACTTTTAAGTTTTATTTTTAACAATTATACACCAATTTCATGGTCAAATACCAGTTTACTGTCAAAATTTATTATTTCTTTATTGTTGACATAGTTGACATTGTTGACATCACTTCAAATATCGACGTCGACGTAATTGTTGACAGGTCAACAATTGAATTGTCTACCTTGATTGAGATACATTTTTAAACATAAGATTCTTATTATAACGATAATATTCCTACAATATATGTACCAAAATAATGATAAATGATAATATTACTCCATCTTAACCTAACTTTTCAAAATCAGAACTGTCAAAACAAAATCTCGCCAAGCAACTTCATACTTGAAGTGCGCAAGCAGTACTACCAATCACATAAGTGACTAGTTTAGCGCGGCTTAGCTAAACTTTTCACTGAGCAACACAACTGCGGTTTAAGCTAAGTTTAAATATAAGCCGAGTTTACGTAAGCAAAAGCTTAAGCTCGAACTGAGCAACCGGCCCTTAAAACTTCTAATTTGGCGCTTAGACGGAACATTTTGTAAACTTTACTTACTTATTATACCTAAATACTTAAGATAACAGTTTTTTGTCTAGATGAAAAACCACAACTCATCACTATTGTTTCTTTCTCCAGAAATACGTGCACTACATACCTGACTTATCTTTTTTGTAAGAACACAAATAATTTTGAGGTTACATAAACACAATTTATTTCGAAAATAGAATGTTTCGCAACATTCGGTTAATCAAACTTTTTAACCAAAGTGCTGTTGAATGATTAATGCTCTAATATGTCAGATTAGATTTTGAGGTACAATGCGGTCAAAAAAATTAAATAAAGTTTTTCGTTCTTTGTGCTAAACTCAGAAATGTGACCCTAACTTATAAAAAAATATTTATCAAAAATTATGGCGTTCCAGGTAGGCTCAATAGAAAAGGAACAGTCGCCGTATTTTTAGTAATAATTCATAAGATAAGTGGACCTGAAATCTCCGTCACATTACATTTTGGTTTTCTATTTTAAATAAAGGAACCAAATCGGATATGACTACCATTTGAGATAAAAATCATGTCACCTAATAAGATAGACGTAAGTGTTTATCATGAGCGTTCCATGGTTTTGTTTAAAAGAAACACATTAGATTCTAATCATTTTATTTAAATACTTGAGATAGATGATTATAATCAGTGTTTAGTCTTGAGTGAATCCCGAGGAAAATCAATACTTAAATCAGCGATAACATACGCAACAGAGGCCCAAAGAGCAGTATTCTTATCTAGAGAAACTGAATCTTCTGCATCTAAAGTGTCAGCAGGTGTATGGTGGTACCAAAAATATTTATCATTTTCGGTATCAAGAGACGCTCCAGGAATTCCATTACCGGTCCAAATTTCAATATCAGAACCTACAGAGGGCGACTGTCTCGTTTTAGTGGCATTAATAGGTGCTAACAACCTGCAGAAATAATACCTAGTTATAAGAAGATCAATTTTGTTTAACGAGCATAATGTTTGTCAAAACGAGTGAGCGCAGCGAAATTATGCGAGTCAAACAATAATATGCTAAAGACAGTAAATCAAACAGAGTAAAATCTGACATTTTTTGGTAGGAAAAATATTTTGGATCTTACTTTGCAATTTCTTGAACGATGCAATAACCCGTAGCTCCTCCTGCGTATTCTAGGCCCACAGGATTAAAGGTTCCAATATCGGACTCCATAAGAAAAACGAAATTATCAGTTTCGTTTTGATGCCGTTGAGCATAACCAAAAGCTCCAACATAGCCAAACTCTTCAGCCGTCCAAAATACACTCCGGATTGTTCTTTTCGGTTTCAAGTTGAGGTTTTTAAGAAGTGCCAAAGCACCCCATGAAATAAAAACACCACCTCCATCATCCATTGCACCATCACCAACATCCCAACTATCGATATGGCCTGAAACAATGACGACTTTTTCTGGTTGTTTACTGCCTTCAATTTCAGCCACGACGTTTCTGGATGTTACATCCGGCAAAGTTTGTGCTTCCATTTTTAAAAGAATCTTTATCGTGTAACCTTCGTCTTGCAACCTTTGTAATAAATGCGCATCTTCTACCGTAATACAAGCCGTCGGAATTTTAGTAACATTATCTTTGTAACTCTGCATTCCCGTATGTGGTGTGTTTAGAGAAAACGGAGTGATGGAACGAATTAAACTTGCTACACCACCGACCTTAGCAGCAGCGGTAGCTCCTTGACCCCTATAATCAACAGATTGGCCATAACTGATGTAATCTTGGTTGTAAACAACAATTTTTCCCTTTGCCTATAAAATATGTAAGACAAAACTTAGCAATAGAAATTATTACCTGTCCAGCTTTTGCATTCAATTCGTCAAAAGATTTAACAACCAAAACTTCTGCTAGAATTCCTTCCGGTGGGGTTCCTATACTGTTTCCCAAACCCAAAAGGGTAAAATTTTTTGTACGTGGTTCTATCAGTGTTGCACTTTCTGAACCTCTGTAAAAAAAGAAAATTTTATTTACAATATACACCCCAGCTCCCGTCTTCTGTAGCTCAGTTATTATTAAAGTTGACGGTTGGATATTTTCTAAATGTTATTAATATTCTAGGACACATTTCAGGAAAATATTTTTGACAGAGTGTCCCAAAAAATATGACGTCAAAATAATAATTTTTTAAAGGCATGCTATTATTTTTTGTGCTCATTGTGACAATACCTTTTTAACTTCTTACATGTCCCTAAAGTCTTTTTCAAATCGGTTCAGGGATAAATATTAAAAAAAATAAAAACCAAAAAAAGTCGGTTTCTAAGAACTGCAGGAATTATTTGAAATTATAGAAGCAATTTTGTATAGAAATTAAGTTGCAACTAGGGGAATTTAGTTATAATTACTATTGATTATTCGAATTAGTAAAATTTCAGTGGATTTGTTGTGGAATTAGTGAAAATATTAATGAATAATTAATTATTAATGTTTCTGGAATTACTGGAATTTTATTTTAAATTATGTGATATTACTTGCTTGTAATTCATAATTTTGTTGAATTTTGTAGAAACATCGGAGTTAATTTGAAATTATAGGGATTTTTGGAAATTACGAAAATTATGTCGCAATTACTGGATTTACGTTGAAATTACCATAATTAACTTGGAATTATTTGAATAAATCGGGAATCATTGTGGATTATTAGAGATTTTGATATATTTTTTGGAATTACTGGAATTGTGTTTTGTGAATAATCACTTGAATGTTTCTAGAATTACCGTAATTCTATTTCATTATCTGATATTACTGAAAATAATTTTGTTAAATTTTTTTGTTGGAGTATTAACTTGGAATTATAGAGATTATTTTGAATTTGTCGGAATTACAGAATCATTAAATTATCTTGAAATTATTTAAATTAATTTGGAGCTACTGCAATTTCGGTAAATTTTTTGGAATTACAGGAATTATTTGTGAATTACTGACATGTCTCTGGAACAAATGTAATTCTACTTCGAAATCTTAAATCCTTCAGTTACAATAATTACAGTTACAAAAATTATTTTGGAATTACGAAAATTATGTTGAAATTTCATGACCTAAGTTGGAATTATTGGAATTAACTTGGAATTATTTGAATTAATCAGAAATAATTATATAGCATGATTCAAAAATATCGCACAATCTCTCGGGTGTTGATAAAGATCATCAACCTGAATTAAAACTTCTTGTGACAAAATTTTTTTAAGTTAAGTTTTTAGTACTTCAGCAAATTTTTTTTTATTTTAGTTAGCGAAAACGATAGCTCTTGCAATATTAAACAAATATCAGTTGAAAAAAATCAACAATTAATCTCTTATGCTGTACAAAACAATTAAAAAGCTTGCAAATTCGACAATAAATTAAATTCGACATTGAAGGAAACAAAAGAGCCAAAAACGTTACCGTTCGAAACAAATTTAAAAAATATTAAAATTAAGTTACTTGAGACAAAATCTGACTTCATTTTTGTGCTTAACAGAACGTCTTTTATCACTATACGAGAGTTTGTCCGTCACTTTTGAATCACCCTGTTATTAGTGGATACGGGAATCTCGTTAAAAAAAATTTGACAAAATGGAATTTTCGTTTTTTTTTTAAATTGCAATTTGTTATACACGTTTTTTTTTCTATCAAACGGCGTTTGTTCCAACTTCATATTTTAATTAGGAGCCGAAATATTGTTAATAATTGTATGTAGTAACTGTTTATTGTTTTTAAATTATTAACTAGTAAAGTAAAGTAAATATTATTGCAATGTAATCTGGATTACGATTTTCGGTTTTTATGTAAAATATCAACTTGTTAATAATTACTAATTACAGGAACTGTTTTAAATGTGACTCGCAAAAAGAATGAAACAGGCCGCCACAACGAAGAGCTTTTAATAAAAATCATTTGTGTTATTAATTCTGCCGAAATTGTAAATACCTTATCCAATGAGGTACTTTAACTTCTTCGCCGTGAACATTGTCTAGACCGGAAGCACTAGATTTCTTAATCATGAAATCAATTGCATCTTCTAAATTTTGGGAGCCGGAAATCCGGTTCCCGAATTTGTCGACGAAATAAGCCAATTCGTTGTAAGTTATTCCCTTGAAGCTTCCATTAGTCGAAGTATTGATAATTTTTTGTACAACTGGTGCATATGAAGCAATTTCATTGACGAGGTCTTGGGGAAGATTGCATTCTTCAATTTTATTGTCGGCAGTATCACACAACACCCCTAATGCTACGACTAGAGTTACGATAATTTGACGGAGCAACATCGCGACACAAAATGCATCTGAGTTGGAGTTTTGGAGTTATAAAGATAATTCTCTTCAAACGTTTAACCTCTGACATCACAGTGATTGAACATTTTTTGAATATAGTTTAACAGCTGATCAAAGATTAAGTCTGACAAGAAATAAAAGCATGTATTGTTTTTAATAGATTGTAAACTTTTCCTATTATTATTAAAAGACTGTAATAGGTAGTAGAGATTTTATCACACAACAAAACATGGGTCTTATCTATGTTTTTAAGATTCTTAAAAATTTGACAAAAAATGTTCATTGTTTTACGTTATCTGACAATAAACAATCATAATGATATTACATAAGGTAATTTTGCTTTATTCCTCTTTAATATTACTTGAATTAATGAAGAATTTTAAAAGGATAGTAGAAAATTACTAAATTAATTTATATAACGTAGGCCATATTACACGAGAATTGTTTAGAACACGAGCGAGCGCATTGATTACGAGCGATTAATTATCACATTTGATAAACTATACCTACTAGTCTTAAAATTTAAGAATTGACAATCTAGGAATATCTTAGAAGATTTTTCGAATCGAAAAAAATATATTCACTTATCGCAAAGGATTGAACAGATGAGATGTTTTGAATGAAACCCTGCAAATGAAAATTTGGACAAATAGATTTACATACATACAAGGTGGCCCAGGGGTGCGTAATTGGTCTATAACTTTTTTGTTATTTAAAATATTGCCATGCCGTTTTTATTATACGATAGATCGACTTAAATTCCACAAACCAAAAATAGTTTTATTATACACAGGGTGTTGTATACCTACAGGTTGGTGAACCAAAGTTATATTGTTTTAATGGAACACACTAATATATTTTTGCATAATTGGATTCTTCACAAAAAAATTATCTAACTTTGTATAAAATATTATAGGTCTATCTCTTTTGTTTCGGAATTATTCAACTTTTCGTTATAAAAAGGACCAACATTTGAAAAATCACTGCAAAGTCGCTTATGAATATTTTCCGATAAATTTGCAATAGAAAAACTTAGAATACCTTGTAGTTTTAGCAAATAGTCGGCTTTTAGTTAAAGCACGCAAATAATATACAGAGTATGTGAAAACGCAAAAAGTTGAATAACTCACTCATAAGCTTTCTAATGGTATGGGGCTTGCATAGCAAATTTAAAATATTTTTCAAGCTTTTTCAAGAAAATGTATTTTAATATAAGAAAATTTGTTAGCTTAGAATCTAATAAGTCAAATGGTAATTTATTTTTTGATAAGTGACTAAATACATTAGTAATCTAATTATTATTTAATACATAAATGAATTTCACTCATCAAAAATTAATAATAAAATAAATAAAAAAAGAAAAATATCTTTTTGAGCTCTTTAAGAAATATTTCAAATTTACTATACAAACTGCATATCATTAGAAAGCTTATGAAAAATACTATCCATACGTGTGAAGAAATACATGATCTTCCATTTGAAAACATGAGTTATTCATCTTTTTGCGTTTTGGTACACCCTGTACATTATCTGCATGTTTCAAGTAAAAGTCGACTATTACTAAAACTACAGGGTATTTTGAGTTTAACTGTTGCAAATTTTTGGACTTCGCAGTGATTTTTAAAAAATTGGTCTTTTTATAACGAAAAGCTGAATAATTCCGAAACGAAAAGAGATAGACCCATAATAGTTTACATAAAGTTCACTATTTTTTTTCGTAGAATCCAATTATGCAAAAATATATAGAGTGTTCCATTAAAAAAAATATCACTTTGGTCACCACCCTGTACACAACACCCTGTGTATAATAAAAATATTTTTAGTTTGTGGACTTTAAGTCGATCTATCGGATAATAAAGTTGACGACAATTCCTCGTATTTCCGGAAGTACAGCTAATTTTAAACAAATTCTAGTAAAAGTTTTTTGGTTACAAAGCTATTACGTAATTTTACACTACCAAATTTTTAATTTTGAAGAAATACCAAGATTTGTCATTATTTTGAATAAGCTCGGAAGACTAGTACACATCAACTTCTTTAATTTGTCATTTGATAGTGGCACTTAAAAAATAAGGTTTAGATATTATCACTAATCAGTAAAATGCAAAATAAGTGAAATACATTTTTTTCTTTAAATTTTAAAACCGCATTATTAAAAAAAACGAAAAATTATCGATTTTTTTCTGTAAAAATACCCTAAAAAAGATGTTTCCTGTTTGTTATTTTGCATTTAATTCATTTTTGATCATAACCGAGATCTTAACTTATTTTTTCTTGTCATTATTGAACTAATGAAGTAAATAGCTGTATACCAGTATATTGAGCTAGGTCAAAATAACGATAATCTTGGTATTATTTGAAGTTTAAAAGCTTAAAACTGTTAGGCAGTATCGCGGAAACTAAAAAACTTTTACTAGAATATTTTTCATACCATTGTTATTATTTGGCAAATGCCATTACATATTCCTTTGGTTTATAAGTAAAAGCACAAGTAAAAGTTAAGATACTGGTTAAGACTCACCCTGTATGTTTTTGTACACGCTTCCAGTGCCACTAACGACACAGAAACGTACGAGAAGTGGTAAGATGACGATTGTCATGGCGGCTAATGGTGGTTATCGAACTATATGTTTTGCATTGTTTTTCAATTTGAAGTGTTATTAAATTGTGTCGGAATTTACGTGAAAAAACTTAGCGTTACAACGGGTTATAATTTCAACGATTTTTAAAGCTATGTTAGTAAGTTTGTGATGATGTTTAGCGTATAGCAGACTTTGCAATGACCACCGAAATGACGATGACAATGCTAGTTCGAATTCTTAGGAATTTGACAACAACGAAGAGTCCAAACATCGAGCAACGTATGCTTCTATGAAGACTTTTATTTTAGAGGTGAACAGACTTTTTGGAGCTAGAAAGAATGGTTTTAGAACAATCTAAACAGTCAAACGTAAGTCAATCTACGAATTTTACAGTGAAGTTACTTTTGAAAGCCTTCAAAACCAAATTTTGGATTGGGCCACCTAACTGTAGACCTACCACCGGTTTCTTAGTTTTTTTGTATGAATATGCAGACATTTCCAAGGAGTAATCTACCCTCTTAGATTCTAGGTGTTTGTTACTAGAGGTACTTTATATAAAAATTTATTAAGACAATAATAACATCTTTTTAAATTTTGTTAATTAACATGGAAAGAAACGAAACAATTTTTGGCAAGAATACTTTACACTTGCTACAGGTGTTTCGATGATCCTCCTGAGTACTTGCACCTACCTTTTTTGCTTCTCCTAGTTTGGTCAATGTCTTATTTGAGTCGTCTAGTTGCAAAACCGGCCTTAAAAAGCATGAAAAAAGCCCACTGGCTTAACAGTCACTTAGTTCTATTAAAAGATTGTCTTTTTAGTTGGGCGATTCTTTTTTAAAACTACCAAGCCTGCGTTTAGTTATAAATTTTAACTCCCGAATAAATTTTTCCTGAGTAATCGTTTGATTTTTTTGTAAACTTCATTTGTGAATTTTTCATTCTCAACCGTTACAATCGTGATTTCACCAAGAAGGTAGGGCCTCTTCTTTTTGCCTTCTTAATTGTTCCAGGTTCCTTATTGCTTTTATTAGAGATAACATAAATATCTTATCTTCAATTTTGTTTAGATCTTGTTTGGATGTAGTTTTAATAATCAGTTCGTCAACGACTGTTTTACCGTTTGTACTTTTAAGTAGTTTCCGCCTGTAGTAGCTTCTCTTTAATTTTTAAAGAGTTGTCACTTTCATCCTTACCTTTACCTCTAAATTTTGAATAGAATTTTATTATAAAACATCAAATGCATGTTTTTGATTGCTATTACAAGTTACCACTCGAACGACGAGCTAAAATTTTCGTCCGAAATATCTTCAACGGCACTGATGGCATATTTTGTTGGTAGTCAAAAGACAATACATCAATTTCATAATTTTTTTCCGCTTCTTTAGATTTTTCCTTCAACTCTTTGTAGAACCATCCAGCCTTCTCAAGATGTATTCTCTTTAAGTGTCAAATGCTTTCATTTCTTCTTCTGAATTTGCACATTGAATTTTCTTATTCAACATGTCACATTTTTTACAAGTGTCTTTACGGGCCGAGCCAAAACTGATATTAAAATTTTCACGAAAATATCTTCTGTAAAAATCATAAAATATTTTTGGTTTATATGGAAGAACTGCTTCAGTTTATATACCTCCGGCTCGTACTTTTTAAGGTATAAGTCATGTATTATTGTAAGATTCAGCTCGCTTGATAAATAAGATTTTGTACTTTTATTTCGTGTATAATGGGACATTCATCTGGAAAAACTGTTGATGTGACTGTAAACTTGATACAAGTGATTTGCCATCAAAACCACATGTTTTGGTGCTAATTCTTTTACTATCAAGTGTTGAACACATTTTAAGACACATTTTTGTTATATGGATTCGAGTGGTGTAATTCTTTTTTATTCGAAAAACCCATTCCTTTTGAACAATTGTTGTAACTTATAAAATTTTTGTATCGGCCTCGGTTTTGAAGTAAAAAAATACTTTAAGTCGTCGGCGTCGTGTCAAAATTTCAGACCTGCGCCCATTTATTATTATTGAGTTTTAATTTTTTTTTTTTCGCTATAGTTCCTTTACGTGCGTGTATTGTTAAACAGCAATAATGTAATTAGTTATTAATTTCACCAAAAAGGCATTTTTTGACAAAATTGTGAATTTCTAAAAATCGTTCGATTTCTACCCAACACAACTAATTAAAATCTACACTGTCGTTATGGAAAAATTATTAATTACAATTATAATAGTTAAACTAGTAATTAAATAATCAAATTAAATAATTAAATGCATTTTTAAAACCAATAATAATAATTGACGAATTGACGAAAGTCCGAAATGTTGACACTTCTACTTAAATAATTTTTTTATTCCAAAACCAAGGCCGATACAATATTTTTATAACATACAACAAATGTTCGAACAGAATGGGTTTTTCGAATATAAAAAGAATCACACCACTCGGATAACGTATAACAAAAATGTGTTCAATAGGTGTTAGGTAAGTACTTTACATTAACAGAAAAAACAAAGAAATAGCACCAAAACATGTGGTTTTGATGACAAATTACTTGTACCAAATTTCATTAAAATCGATATTCCATTTGGAAGTTACTAATAAAAAACGAAAATAATTTTTGAACTTTGGCGTCCTCTAACTTTTAAACGGTGTAATTTGGTAAAGAGGTAAGTTGGGTTAAATCGTTTTATTTTGACCTGGAGAATCTCTGGTTCCTTTTTGTCCCCATCTTTTCGTTACACCCTGTATATTGTTATCCCCTTCTTGCACCGAGGTCTTCAATTAGAAAAATTCTCTTTTGAAACATTTTAATCAAATTCAACGATTCTAGGTTTGACGATTTTTTACTAGTAAAAGTATAATTCTCAGATAATTTGTTCTCAGCAGCAATATTCACAAGCTTTTTATTAATATTATTGTTGTCCGAAGAGTTAATTAATAATCTGTTAGAAATCGATTTAACATTTATTGGTTTTGTTCTATTTTATTGCACAATACTGGTCTCTCACGAGGGCCGTGTGTCACCTATTATGCTTTTTACTCCACTAGACTACTGTAGAAGCTTCATTCTGCCTTTCTAGTATTTTGTTACTCTATTTTTATAAACAACATTTTCTATGATTAAGTTGATTGATACTTTTAGAACACACATAACTTATGTAAATCATATAGCAGTTAATATACAATAATCGTTTTGTTTTGTATTCCAAACATGGAGATTATCGTGTCTGAGTAAACTGCTATCGTGCTGGCTTCTGTTCAGTCATTGGAAAAATGGCAACAGAACTGGCAAGTTTTATTTTTAGTATCGGCAGCATTCTTGCAGTTACTCCTTCATACAATACTGGAGAAGTGACGTTTGTGCGAAAATTGTACGGTTTACTTTTTGCAACTGTTATGACAATATCGATTGTTGTGTCAACAATCAATAGAGACTTTTATCGCAGTATTCCTACAGTTCCAGCCATAGAACGCACAATTCTGGACATCAATATGGCTCTACTTAATTATTATCTAATATTTTCCGTAATGTTTTGGAAACGAATACAGTGGAAAGATTTAATCAAAAAACTTCACGTTTTAGTCGACAAAAACTGTTTTCCATTTGCTGTAATTTTTTTGCTTATTCAGATTTTTGACTTAGTGTTTTTGATAACAGCATTTTGTTTCAAATTTGATTTGATGGGACTTGAATACGTGAAAAAATATAATTTTGTGTACGTGCAAGACTGCATGATATTTTTCTTCAATTCAATCATGAGTTTTATTTTAAGTATTGTTTTGCTAAAATACAAACAACTTTATAATTCATTACTTCACACATATCGAATTCAAACAATTGAAAAAGTTAAAAAAAAATTAAGGTTTTTGAAAGTTGTCAATGACAGTTTTAACGATATTTTTGAGTGGCCAATATTTTTAATCATTTCGTATACAACACTCCATCTTCTTTGCCACTTCGATAACATATTCATGACTAGTATGAGTCACAAATATGGATCTGTACCGACCAAAAAAATTGTAGCTGATCTTTCGATTTTGTTTTTCTGTTTTGTAAGTATGAAAATTGAGTTCATGTTTGAATAATTTGTTGAGTTAGTTTGGTACCGCAGGTATGATTTTGCTGTGTGATGCCGTTCTTATCGAAGCTGAAAAAGTTTTGACTGTTAGTTACAAACTAACAGAATTCTGTGAAGAAAAAGTATACCTTACAAGAGTAGTTTTGGAAAATTTTCCATCATTCTCCGCAGCAAAGTTTTTCAACGTTGACAGATCAACACTGTTGAAAGTTTTAACTTCTGTGATTAGTTTTTTAATCGTGTTTGTTCAAATTCGTCAGGTATAACAAACATTGTATTGTCTATTATTAAATTTAACAAACAATCGTTATTAAATATTTTCACAAACAAGTTTAATAAACAAAGTTTTCCTTATCTAATTGTATTGATTAGCGCGGAACGAATAATATTTTTATGTATAATTGTGTGCGTGATGTGAGGTTATTAAATCAATTGAATTAAATGGTAGAAGCGTAGAGGGTTGGAAAAATGACAACACGACAATTCTGGAACATTGATTAAAACACCAATGTGATTTATTTAGTCTGTTAAAAAGCTTCCTGGGATCCTCTTCTCTAACTCATGGGAAAAAATTGGGATAGTATAAATTATACTAGCTATTATTTCTTTGAAGTGCATGAATAATTTATAACAGCTAATTTTGAGAGAAAATGCGACGTTGGCGTTTTTATAGTTTTGAAAAGGCTAATAGATGAGAATCATTTAAAAACATATTGTATTTTAGCAATGTAAAGCAAATGACAATTTAAACTTAAATTATTCAATTTGTTTTTTGTAACTTTTAACAACCATACAAAAAATGTATAGCTGCTGGATCATGATCTGAAAAAGAGGTTAAAAAAAATTTGTTGCTATTTATATTTATTTTATCCGCAAACGTCACAAAACTAACAACATTTGTGACAGAATGTCACATGTAAAAGATCTAGTTCTTGGACCACTTTGTCGGACATGGGGTAAATCATTTTTATGTGATCAAGCGTTTTTTACTTTTGTCGGTCATCATGACTTCACTTTCTTGTGTCTTTCGCTGCTTCGCTGAAGAGGAGATGATTCCCTCATTGTGGAACTGGAGACACTGCACTAGATGCTGCACTAGTTAAATTAAAAAACACTCAACACATTCGAAAATCTCGACACAAAAATCCGAGACTGACGTTTGCTTATAAGCATTGTTATGGTAATGATTCACGTGCAAAGCTTCCTGATTATTTTATTCATTAACTTTTAAATTAGTGTTGCTCAAAATTGCTCTTTACTTTTCACCAATACGTTTGCGGATAAAATAATATATTTTATTCGGAGTAAATGTGAGTTTATGTGGCTCAGCTGAATTATTTGCCTCATTGCATTCGGCAAAATAAACATTCAGCTTCCCCACATAAACTATCACATTTACCCCTTATAAAATAATCTACTATTATCCACAGCCAGTCTATTATTAGGTTATAATATTGCTACTAACAGACCTGTAATGATATCCATAAAACCTATAGGTTTTATGAAAACACCATAAAACCCGTAACGAAATTAAACTGCATTTCCCACACTTACCTTTATACAGGGTGTCCGTTTTTCGAGCTCCACCATGAGGATCTCAGTTATTATAAGATATACGAGGTCGGTTAAATTAGGGCAAAGTTGCACATTTTTATGCTGAACAATTATCTGAAAGAAAATTTGATATGTCATTTTTAGTTTTGTTGACCCATTATTTATACAAAAAATGATGAAATTAATATTATTTTTTAAAATTTGTCTTCACTCGGAAAAACAAATTCACTTTCACTATCGTCACTTTCTGTTGTGATTTGAATATGAATTGCTGTTATTTCAGTAGGTAAGACCAGTATTTCTTTTTTCCAATACTCGCGCATAATTTTATTAGTATAGTTGGAACCAACAATATTTGAGACTCATTATAATGTAGAATAAGCGGATTGCCCCTCACAATGGTTTATGTCCCTTGCGGTAAAGATTCCATAAATAAATTTGCATTTCTTAGGACAGGCACATTTCAAACGTTTGTACGGAGTGATGGACCGTAACAGAAATTTGTGTTTGGGCTTTCACCAAAGAAATATTCAAAACAATTTTATTAATATTTAGGTATATTTTTAAGATGTTTGTCCACAAATAAAGTGATCTAATAAACTAACTAATCTAATGAATTTTGAAACTTTTGGCTGGAATAAATTAAAAGTTTACTATGAAAATTACTGAATACGTCTCATTTGTGAATCTTCAGGATGGTACCACAAGCTGTGAAAAATTATTACGGTCGCCGCAAAGCTGCTTAACCCTCAACAAAGCTTCCATAAATCAATCCCAAATATTTCTGGTTTTTACTAATTTTCCCACTGTTCTGCTGTTACATATTTTTTAATAATCCTTCCTTCCACGTTTCAATGGGTTTTTTCTGTCTTATAATTTCTGAATCATAAAATCTTTTCATTCGACTCCATACCGTTTCAATGGGATTAAAGACACAATGGTATGCAGGCAAGTGTATGACTTCATGAAATAAATAATTTTGTCTACCACATAATCACTTTTTTATAATTTTCTCGACAAAGTTTTATTAAGATTCAGGCACGAAAGTGACACCTTTATTTTGCAACCAAGTCTGCAAGTCACATTTTCTCTAAGTGCAGGTCGGCTTCTTTTTCTTCAGACCGACTATGATAACTGGTGTTATCTAAAAGCACTACTTACGTCTTTTGTTTTCAAAAGATTCTGCATTCATTTCTGAATGGCAATCTAGAGATTAAATAAATTTAATTTCAAAAACACTGATGATTTAAAATTAACCTCCATCACCCTTCAGCTTTCTAACTGAACATACATCTTGGTCTTACTAAGATCTTCTAACCATGTCATTTGAAAGTGTCATTTGAAAACACCTATGTTTCATCTAAATAAACGAGGCTTTTACAGTCACTGCTTTTAGCGTTGTAGACGTAATTTTTTAAAAATTTTCGCTTCAGTGCTGCACTTTCTTTCTTTCTTTCATTCCGTAAGCGCTCTTCGATTGTCGTATTTTTCTTTAGCAGCAACGCAAGACTGGACTTTTTGTAATCGTACAAAAATTTCTCTAAAAGTATCCACGAGTGTCTTCATTGTAATAGTCTTTTCTAAAAAATAAAATAAAATAACTTAAACATATTGTCCACGAAGGTCTGTGATGACTTTCCAAATAAAAGAAAATGATCTAAATAGATCACTGAATTAAACCCTCTTTCGCGTAAGTAGGAGACCACCGGCACGGTTGGTCTGAAGATGTCTTATGTTTGAAAAAAATGTCCAAGTCTAATCTCAGTTTTTAATTATACCTAATACCTCTCTCTTTACGATAATGTATAAAAGAAAAAAATTCATCGACGTTTTTCGAAAAAAATTTAATTTTAAAAATTTCATTTTAACTCGACTAAATAGCGGTTTCCTTAAAATGAATAACAAAAAAAAAACACAGAAAAAGTTTTTAATAAAACAAAAACAGTTTACAAATGTGTACTATTATAAAATTTAACCGATTGTAACAATTTCTTGGATTGGTTTCTGCTAATTTATATCTCCCAAACTTTTTTAAAATCAGGGTGTACAGATTCGGAAGCCTGCTCACTAAATTTTCCTAAACCTGAATTTACACTTTTACAAAATTGAGTAACATGACAAAACACTGCATGAACTTTGGGAATTATGTTTATTTCAAGTTGAAGAAAATTTTGCTTAAATTGTTCATTAGCTTCTTCAAATTTGCTATCTAACTTATTACTAAAACAACACGTAATAACAAATTTGAACCTCTTTAAACATTCAACATATATTAAACAATCTAAAGGACAAATTGATCTAAGAACATCTAATTTAGAAAGCAGCAACCGGCAAGAATTCCCGTTGAATACACCTCCATGATACGCTTCTTTTTGAAGATGGCAAATATCTGTCCACTTCTTGCAAATTTCCGGAAAGTTTTTAAACATTGCATTATATATTGTAATCACAATGCCTAACATTAGATGCAACTCTGGTGGTGGAATTATATTCAGAATTGTTAGATCCTCAAAAGCACTTTGAATAATTGGAGGATAAATACAATTTCCAAATTTTTTTAAATCTGTTTTTTTTTCCTCCAGAAAGACACCACTTGTTATGTTATCACCATACACGTGCCATGGATCAGCATAGAACCTTCCATAAGGATCCATTGACGACACGCGCTTTCCAACACCTCAATCATCAAAATCCTTGCAACTCTTGCAAGAATCATTATTATAAATTCAGATTAGGAAAATACGAAAACAGTCTGTGCTTGGAGTCTGTGCTTAGAGTCTGTGTTTATAGTCTGTGTTAAGAGTCCGTGTTTATAGTACGCGTTTAGAGCCCGCGTTTAGAGTCTGTTCAGTCTGTCATAATCGCAGTCGTGGTGATAATATTGTAAAAATAATAATTAATGTAAAAAGTGAAATAATTGTAAAAGTGAAGTTTCTATATAAAATATCAAGTGTAAATAAAATAAGTGAAAATAAATAATTTTTAAAAAGACTTTTGTTAACGCTCCCACGTTAACTCACTCGTATTTTTTTTTTTTGTTATCTGTTAACGTTCACAGGACTCCACTATTGAATAATTGATTTTATCAATATTGCACCAGGTACAAGGATATGTGGAACTATGTGCCATTATACCTGTGAGAATATTGGCAAGTTTCAGATCAGTGGCTATGTAAAATTCATCAATTTCGTTAAGTTTTAACAAATCCCACAGTTTTTGTATGTTGTGATAATTCTCTTGTACGTCACATACAATACCGATAATAAACAACTTTTTAACACCAGAATCTTTCATTCTTGTCCCACAACTTTCTGGTTTACTTGCTGTACAATTATTTTTATTTTCTTGTATACTTAAACAAAATTTCAAAAACCCGCCGCCTCCATCTATTCCAACTTTAATTATAACATTTTTAGAGCATTTTCTTTCTTGTATTACATGAGTTATGAAGTTCATTATGTTATTGCAAAACACAGTAGTTTTTTTCACTGAAGATTTAACTTCGCGGTTCACTTCTTGTACATAATCCATTTCTGTAGTTTCAAAGAAATCATCCAAACACTGGTATGTATCATGTAGTTTTGTTTTAATATTCGGCTCAATTGAATTTGCTCCGACTATTGTCCCGATTTCGGATGCTAGTTTTACAGTTTTATTGATACTTAAATCTAACGAAGATTGTATTCTTACAAGATTTTCTGCTGATAATTGTATGTCGATGTTCTTTGCATATTTTTTATTAAAGCTTACTGAAACTGAATGTCCTGTCTTTGTTGCCAACAGTTTTATTGTGTTTCTGCTGCAATACTAATGACGCAACTTTTTCTTGTGATTTCGGCGATACAGTAATGGATAGCGCATTTAAATATTTACGTCCTTTCGTACACTTGTGAGATTTTTCTCTTGAAATCACAGTGAGACAAAAATTACAGACTTTTGTCACTGATGTTTTATTACTATTTGACTTTATGTCGAATTTAGATGGTCTTCCACGGGTTTTTCTTGCATAAAGGTGAAACAAAATTGTTGATCTTGCAACTTCACACATCGAGCACATACATCTTTGGCCATTTCTTGTAGCAGCCCGTGGACAAATGTCTAATTTTGAATAATCAACTTTTTGAATTTTTCTTCTAAAACATCCTTTTTCAAATTCAGCAACAACTAGTCTGCATGTACCGCAGAGTACACAGGGATATTGCAGGGATATACTTGAAGACATTTTTTTCAAAGACGCTTACCATATTTAAGAATGGACATTGTTTAAAAATGATACTAACTGATAATTTGGAAAATCACCGATAAAAAAATTTCTGCGATACGTCATTTCAAAGACCAAATTAAAACAAATATTTTCCCGACAAAATCAACCCTGGACATTTTTTTCAAACATAAGACATCTCCAGGCTAACCGTGCCGGTTTCATAATCTTAGTAAAGATAAATGGTGCTATGCATAACGCGAAATTTTTAAAAATTGGGGTGCACTGCCACTAGGTGATAAAAGCGTTATTTTAAATCTCAAGAGGCTAGAAAGCAATTCCTAGACAGAAGTTGTTCTGCAACTTTTCTATCCGCTATGTGTTGGAATGAACTCATTAAGTCTTTTTAAATTAAGGATCAGGCGTTTGTGATTCATTAGATTTTGGCAATGGCACCCATACGGAGAAGCTCATTTACGACGCTAATCTACCAGCAAAATGCTTACTGTTAACATCTGTGGGCCTGTAGGGGCTGACTCAACGTGTGCGGCTGCTGTCTGATTGAGTGTATCTGGACTGATTCCGAGTCTGCTTTGAGTGGTCTTTTGGGGTTGATGCTGTCCGGCTTGCCAGTGGTCATTTTGAAGCGAGACAGTCGGACGTTTGTAGTTTTAATGATGTTTGTCAACCGGGTTTACATTCTCTTGCGGCGTGGTTTTTGTGGAGTCATCTGTTTCAACGCAAGCCAGGATTTCTCCAATGCCTTATCTTCCTCCACTTTGTCCACCAGATTACTGGCATCTAACCACTCATCAGTAGGGTACTGCTAACTTTTTCTGTCTGATGCTGTTAGCCTCGACAAGTTTCGGAAATTCCAAAATGAAGATCGGCTACTAAGTATGCAGCATCACTACTCTTCTACATTAGGCCTGCGCCTAATGTACGCACCCAAATACTGGGCTGAAAAATTAATGGCTTTCATAACGAAGTTTTGAGAGTTTAAGAACCACCAATCACACAAAGGGAACTCCAGGTGTTAATGTGAATAAAATTGGTTGCTAAGCTTTTGCAAACCATCTATATCTCATTTCAGTTCATAGTAATTTCTCTCAAATGTAGCCAATTAATTTTTGTCCAGTAGTGTCAAGTTTTCGATTTGTTATCTCTTTCTCACATAACTGCGTTCCAAAAAAAAACATTTTTAGTCATAGAATGGACACAAAGTGGATTTTTTTCCTATAGTTTCGCATTATATTGAGGTAATCATCTTCGGTTAGAGAATAGGAATAAGAGTGGAAGGTGAATTGGAGTAGAGGGGGTAGATTTCAGCTGGTAGTAAAAGCAGGCAACCAACTAAAATGAGTTCTCTGTTGTATTAAAAGTTGCCTATGGCTGCCAATTTAAAAAAATACACACATATTTTTCACGTTTTTTATTAATATAATTACAATTGTAATATACCCAATAGTTTCCATGTTATATAGGGTTCTTTAACGGAATCAAATGATTCAGTGATGCTTTTGCTCTCGAATTTATCTGTAATTGTATCTAATAATTTGTGTTTATTTTTAAATCTGGATATACTTACAGAGCAATAACTCATTACGTTATTCCATAGAATTAGCTGTAGTTGCAAATATTACAGCTCAGCTCACAGTGCGTTATCCTATCCGATAAAAAGAAGCGAACAACCCAAAAGACACAAGGTAAGAACGATGCCAATTGTTAAGGCACTTATCCCATATACGTATATTTTCAGTATTTTTAATTTGTTGTCAACATTCGCTTTTTGCTGTATTGTTATACAGAATGTATTGCTAGCTGCATAAAAGGCGCCTTGCTGGTTGTATAATTTAGTACGAGTTGTATCTGCCCATGCGAGGGCCAATATGGCGGCACTAGTTCATATTCCATCCATCCTTGTTCTTTGTCTTCGGTGTATAACCTTTGCTGTAGCTTTAGAGCTTTTTCAATATCTTCAAAGTCACTATCATTTTTCAAAAAACTATGTCCACAAACCAAAAACCTTAATGAAATGGATTTTAACGATGGGAGTGTTTCCATTACAATATTACAATGTTCAATATTTTCCGAAACATGTGTTCGCATATGCTTTATTAGGCAGGATCCAACTTCCTGCGCTCCTCAACCTTCGACCCATCTGTAACAAAAACTTTTATTACTTTTACTAGAGTGTATTCCTGTGTTATAATAGCCAGATCTGTTTTTTATGGAAAATAATGTTTGTTGGTATTCTAGGCAGGTATTCTAAGTTTTCAGTATTTGTAGCGTTTGTCAAATCTCTATTCATTTTGTTTCTAATAATAATAATAATAATAATAATAATAATAATAATAATAATAATAATAATAATAATAATAAATGCCGTTATTAATTAATTAATTAATACAAACAATATTGGCATTCTGCTATGGCGAAGTCTAGCTGCTGCTACTCCACTTAACCATAACAGAAGCAATTGAAATAAACTTAATATCTAAAATAAACAAACATTCTGTTGAAAGTAAAATAATAAAAATGAAAATACAAAGAAGAATTGAAGATATTATTCAATTAGAAAAAGAAACAAATAAAGAGAAGTAGGAAAGAAAATTAGAAAATTAATCATTATACTGATGGTAGTAAATGTACCTTAATAAAGTTTCTTAAAATTGCTTACTGTTTTGATTTAAGTGCAAAAGGAACAGAATTATATAATTTGACAGCATTAAAAGTAAAAGATCTTGTGAACAAACTAGTTCGGAAACGAGGCATAGACAGAACATGAGTATGACGTAAGTTTATATTATGGAAAGTATACCTATATAATAGCTTATCACAAAGGTAGGAAGGAGAAGTGGTTTTAAGAAGAACGTGAACATTAACAATTAACTGATATTTAGGAACAAATCAAGATTCAACCATTGCAACTCATTTAGCTTAGCGGATATATGATCATATTTACGCAGTTTGAATATACCTAAATCTACAACAAGTATTTTGTATGCGTTGGACGCGATTTCTGTAATTGCTATCTAAACAGGAAAAATAAACATTTAGGCAGTATCGAACTACATATAGAACTAAAGTTTCAGAGAGTTTTTTGCGAAGTTCATTATGTGATAATTTAGGTAAAGAAGCCTCAAACGAAAATAACATTTCTTTATTACCAAGTGAACATGATTTTTGAATCGTAAATTATTGTCAAATATAACACCTAAAATTTTAGTACTATCAACGTGTTTAATATAAACATCACCCATTTTTATATTGATAGTGGATTTTAGTAAAGTTAGGTCGTATTTAGAACTGAAACATAGTATAGAGCATTTATCGGGGTTAAGTTTTAGATTGTGTTTTTCTGAATAACGAGCAATTGAATGAAAATCATGATTTAAATAGTCATTGGCAGCATCGACAGTGTGAATATTAAATTTAAATTCGAGCTGAGTATCGTCAGCAAAGGAATGAATAGTACAATATTTGATGCTATTGGAAATATCGAATGTACATAATAAGTATAAAAGAGGCCTCAGGACCGAGCCTTGGGGAACCCCAGACGAGACTAGTCCTGAATGAGATACATGGTTATTAAAAATTACATTCTGAAAACGATCCTTTAAATAACAAGCAAAAAACTTTACTGACAAATAATCAAATCCAAGGAAGACAAGTTTGGCACAAAGCAGCGAGTGGTTGATCGTGTCAAAAGCTTTAGAAAAATCAAGTAAAACTAGAGCAGTATACATGCCTTCATCTCTATTTCTAATGATGTTGTCTAAAATATGCGTTAAGGATGTATTGGTGCTATAAGAGTTTCGAAGCCAGACTGAGTAGGAGAAAGAATTTGATTGTTATTAACATATTCTTTAATTTGGGTATAAATAACTTTTTCTAAAATCTTTGATATTGTAGGTATAAGACTTATCGGTCGGAGGTCACTGTATTTTTTAGGGTTAGTCAATTTAGGTAGGGGAATTACAAGTGTGGTTTTCCATTGAGTTGGGAAGAAACCAGACTCAAGACAACAATTAACAATATGAGTGATATATTTAATAATAAACGGACAACATAACTTGATCAGCGTTAATACCATCAACACCGGTTGCATTAGATTGAAGTTTTGAAATTGTATTCAATATAACATCACAAGTTGGAAGGTGAAAAGTAAAAGAGATTCCTTCTTTATATCTATTTTCTAAGTAGTAACTCAGGGTTTCATTGCTCGGCTCAGAAGAATTAAAGACAGAAAGGAAATAGTCATTTATTTAATTAACGTCACTAAGATTAGACGGAATATCTGTATTTTGTTTGTTTTTTATGTTAAGATGATTCAACGTCTTCCAACGTAGTTTATCGTTATTATTTTTATTAATTTGATTGCAGTTACGCAGGAATTACGAAGTTGTCGGTAAGATTCCCAATCAGTAGCATTTTTAGACAATTTGAATTTACGATGTGCAGAATCTCTTAATTCCATAATAAGCCTAATGTTATCGGTTAACCATGGGGCAAATGGTTTAGTAATTTTTCTAGTAATAATAAAAGGCACATGTTTATCAAAAAGCATAGTTAAGTTGCTGTTAAAAAAATCGACCTTATGATTAATATCGTTTATGTAAAAAATGTTATCCCAATTAACACTTGTTAAATCTTTATAAAAATATTCAAGGGAAAAGTATCTAAAGTTTCTGTAAGTAATGATTTTAGGTAACGTTTTAGTAATTGAAAATTTGAGATCATAAAATATAATTTTATGATCGGAAAAGAGATCTGCATCAAGTGTACCAGACGACAAGACTTTATCAGAAAAATTTGTATAGATAACATCAATAATTTTTTGTGCAGTACTAGTAACTCGAGTGGGCTCGTTAATTAATTGAACAAAATCATATGAATGATAGAAATCCGAGATTTTATTTTGAAAATTGTGATCAACATTTAGATCATCTAAAATAAGGATATGCGAATTTAGGTAAGAAAAATGATAAAACCTCTTCAAGATGATCTGAGAACAGGTTAAAATTATGTGAAGGACAACGATAAAAAACTCCCAGGAGAAATGAAAATTTACTGAAACTCACTTCTAAAAATAAATAATCAACACCATCAGGACAATTGTCAATGTTTTCATCTATACTCTTTACATTTATAGGATTTTTAAGATATATAGCCACGCCACCACCCCGCCTAAGTGAGCGATCTTTACGAAACATTTGAAAATGACGTAGCTGAACTGCATCAGATGGAATTTGTTCTGACAATTACACATATGATATCAAAAGAGTTTTCAATAACTGAAGAAGCAAATAAATCAAAACCAGCCAAAAGCGATCTTGTGTTGATATGACCTATCTTAATTAAATTCATTTTTAAAGAAAAAGATTGAAGTAAGTAATACATAGAAAATAATAATAATTACAAGATATTTTTTATATATTTTTTTGAGAAAATTTATAACCACCAGTAAATGAACTAAATAGTATAATTAATCTTTTTTCGAAATTGTTCAAGTTGCGATTTATAATAAAAACAATTGTTTAAGTCAAATGCAGAGTGATCAATAGGAACATTTTTAAGAAAGTTAGTATTATACTGTTTACAATTAACACAACATAAATTTTGAGATTGACAATCAGTACTTTGGTGATTTTCTGAACATTTGGAGCATGTTAAACGCTTAGATCTACAATTTTTTGGAGTATGACAAATTTTTGAACATGTATAACAACGCAATAGGTTTAAATGCTCTTTAACCCTACACCTTTTCCAGCCTACATACAGAGTACCAGCATCTATAAAACGTTTAAACAATTCGGGAGTTACTTCCAAGACTATGTTGACTACAAGGGTTGCTGATCATTTTGTTTGGTTATCACGAGAATTAGTTTTAGGACTTTTAGGTTTAGTAGTAGTAATGAAGGTAAGTAACATCATTACTTGTACAATCAAGGTCATTAGCACTAATAATATTTTTGATGAGATTATCACTTTTTGCGGTCGGCTCATCAACGTCGAAAGCCATGATGCGGGGTTTGAACTTGACTGGTTCCTTAATAACACAAGTAGAGCCTACCTTTTCTTCAAGATGTCTAGCTTTCTAGCTTCTTCTTGTAATTGAAGTTAAAGAGCATGTTTTTTTGAGCGCTTTTCTTATTTCTTTCTTCTTATTGTCATCTATTGCACCTTTTATTGCAGCATTTAGCTGATCACATAAATAACATGTATCTTTTTTCAAGGGTTTTCTGCGCAAATTAAAACGAGGGCAAAATATTTGTTTATATTTTGAAAAACTAACAGATGCTGTAACTTCTTCTTTATAAAGTGAGTACATTTTCTCCATTGTCATATGGCTTTCTAAGTATTCAGTATTTTTTGTATTTTCACGCCTGTAATGTGATTTGTATTTGGGTATCTTCTTTATTTGATTAATGACTTCTTGAAGTTTATCTTCCGTAATTTTATTGTAGCCATCATGTTGACTCCCGTTAATACTGTTTAATTTTTTAAGGGCTGTATATATATGCGTTTAGTTGATATTTCCAACGTTTTTATGAACTGTTCTCGACAAACTTTTGTTTCACCTATTTTATACGTTCTACTGTAATGTCTTATCAGTGTAACTCCGTTTAATAGAATTTTCATTTTCAATATTCATTGATACTTTCTTTTTGTTTTTGTGTAAAATCATAGATAAAACACAAAACAAATAATTTTATATAATAATAGTTATAAAATACACCTTTTTGCTAATATTAGGTTGATGGTTATGTTTTACCATTTTGTGGGTTGGTTCCTTTATGCATAACTCAGTCCAATTATAATCTATTTTTATCTTAATCACTAACTAAATAAAAACGTTGTAATTTTTTGAAGGGGTGAACAAACTAGAGAAGACTCCAATTTTTTAAAATGTGTAATTGAGTTCGTGTCGGAATATGTATTGTTGGTGGCATTTTACAGGCACAGTCCTGGTAATTTTATGTGAAACACATGATTAAAGTGAGTTACTTTTTTATACACTTTCGGAGATCTCATATTCGGACATCCGAAATATGTATTTTTTCTGGTTATTCCTTTTTCCCTACAGACTATACGGACAATGTCAGAACCCTTTATATTTGCAATAAAGGCCATTATTTAAAATTTTCACAATTTTAGAAATTGTTAGAGCCACAAACGATTATTCTCAACAAATTCTGAATGATCAAATTTCATTTAAATATCCGAACTTATTTCACTTTTTTAATTGTATTTTTTCAAACAAGTCGTTTAAATTATGACTATTATGAGTTATTTCAGAATTTTTTGATGCAACCAATAATACCAATAATACAATACAATAATACCAAATAATCTTGATTCTATCTGACCAAATCGGTAACGTTAAGAAATTTCAAAATTAATTCACGATTGTGAGTATTGTCAAGTCTATAACAGTCTATGACAGTTTTGCTAAAATTTTGTTTTGGGATATTATTATGAGACAAAAAATAAAAACCAGTGTTAATGTTTTAAAAATCGAACGTATTTTAGGACACGTCAGAAATAATGAACAAATAATTCACTTTATAATTTTGTAGTCTCTTTTTTTCTTGGCAGTGCGCAACGGTGCCCAAAAAATAGAGGGATGGCTGCCGGCGTCTGTTGCCTGCGCAGCAGAGACGCTTTAGATCAGTCAAATGCATAACCTTACAATACAAAAATTATTATTGGGGGTTTATTGTCTGGGATTTCTTATGAATTTGGGGGGGATCTTTTTTCTTTTATGACATTAATACTCAGTTTCTGGATTTGTAGGTTGATAGTATTAGCTTCCAAGAATTGATGAAATTCCAGCCAAATGTAATCTGAAAATTGCTAAGTCTACGGATGATCCTCCGTGCGATCATTTTAAATAACAGTCCTTTGAGAAACATGATTCAGAAAAAAAACACTAACACTCCTATAAAAAACGATTTTATAAAACTAAGTACTGCTACACGAGTAACCGAAATTTGATTGTTCTCAAAATTTATAAATTAAACAAATCGCCTTAAAGAAATTGAAACCACTTTAGTATTCTACGATTTATGATCTAAATTATTTTGACCCAATACTGTCATACTACTTCAAACCTTCTTTTTGAAAAACGAAATTATTTTTTGACCGATAAACGACTCAGTTTTATGTCCAAAAATTTAGAGTGCAGTATTTATGTTGTACGTACACGCAGGATAACTTTAAAAAATGAAAACAAAAATAATTTAACTTGCAGCATAAGAATGGAATAGTAATAAGTGTACCTACTACATTAGTTAAACTAGCAATAAGAATAACACCTAATTTCTGAGACAAGTGAGACTGACATGTAAGTATTTTAGAGTTTTCGTCGTTTAAAAAACCATTTTAAGAAAAGAAAATACAGCTTTGTTCTAAAAAATGTAAAATTAACAGCAAATTCTAAAAATTCTCTGCCGGCAGCTAGTCTGGACACCGTTGCCGGCAGCTGGGATGGACACCGTTGCCGGCAGCTGGGATGGGCGCCGTTGCCGGCAGCGGTGGCACTGCCTTTTTTCTTACGTACACAGGGTGTCAAAGAGAGTTGGTAAAGTCCGTTATATACCTCTAAATGTTAGAAAATTAATTATTTTGTTTTCATAAGCCGTAGATACATACTAATCCTTTGGTTTACCTAAAATTATTTTCAAATATATACAGAGTGTTTTGAAAAGAGCTACAATATAAACTTAGGTTTTTTGAATGGAACACCTTAAATTTTATTGCACTTTTGGACTTAGCTTTATATATAAAAAAATTCTTAAATTTTTAATAAGCCTCCATTTTGTCTTGATTCATTCACCGTAAAAGTCGTTTTATATTAAAATAATGATTTACACTAATTTAGTATTAAAAAATCTTGTTAAATATTTAAAATTTTTAAATTTGTGTCTAAAGTTTTGTTCAACTTTACTGGACAAAAAAAATCTCTTTCTGATTCAGAAATTAATAATAATAATAATAATAATAAAACACTTTAAACAAATAGGCGGAGTTCAGATAAACAGCAAGTTGCTGTTCTCTGCTCTTCCATTCAAACCTTACAAACAAGAAGAAAAATACAGCAAGTGAATAAAGAGAAAACAGAAAAAGAAAATAAATTAACATAACAAAGAAGTACAACATAACCAGTAGAATCGTATGACCGCTTCTGTTGTTCAGAATATAGTTTGTCAAACATTGCAGACTTGAAACTAGAAAATATTCATAAAAAGTAGTACATGCTTATACTTTTAAGTAGATACTTACATCCATATTCATAAAATTATAAGTATTTACTTTTGTAGTAATAAGTAAATGCTAATACTTATGTAGTATTAGCATATACTTATAAAATCATAGAAACATAAGTATCTAAGTATCTACTGCTGTCCATATTCATAAAACATAGTAGTTATACTAACAAAAATTAGTATGTACTTATGAAATTACTAGTCTGCTATTCGTTAAACTTACGTGTCTGCAGAAAAATCTATTTACTAAAAGACGCTGTATTTGCCACATCAAGAGCTTCAAGAAACTTTAAAATAAGGCAAGAAAATGCGGTCGATCATAATTTCATATAAATGTAGCGGTTTTCAGCAGAAGTGTGCAATATTTAATGACCTGGATGGACACACAAAAGCCGGTTTACCATTTTAAAAATATTTATCGAAAGCGCCAAACCAATTTTTGTATTACGTTAATAGTCGGAAAACTGTCGGCTGTAAGTAATAGAGTTCGGTAGGTTCAGATTTTTCAGATGATTTTTCGTCAATTTTAGTGCGTTTTGGTTGACTCCGGGCTCATCATAATCGAAGTATATTTGGAAAACTTTTTTTAGACTTATGAAAAACCCGAGTGAATACGTAGTTAGAGTTACAGATTCACCTGCAGATACAAACATTTTTTATTAGAATATTTTATTAGAAAAAATATTTCTCGGAATATTTATCAACCTTAGATAAAAACTCAACTTTAGTTGTTCGGATTCTCCAAACGATTCTGTTTAGAATTTTGTCAACCCCGGAGTATTCCTGGGGATTTCAGGCTATTTCCAAAATTCCGCCCATGAGTGCTAAACAAACTTTTTGAAGATGTTAACTCGAAAACTGTCGGTGTTAGTTAATAATACTAAGCTTGTTCGAATGTTTTAGGCGATTATTGGCCGATTTCGGCACATTTTGTGTGCCTCTGGGTCAAAAGGTCGAGATAAAATTTGAAAAATTTTGGCCGGAAACGCTTAGAAAATCATGAAATGTTATGTTTCATATTTTCAAGCTGGGCGACCTGCCACTCCAAAAATCCAGCTAAGAACTCCACATTGAGGCTGATTTACATTTTGAACGTCAAACTAAAAATAATTGTCGATATTTGACAAATCTGGCGGTAACCAAGCAAGCATATTAGTAGATACTTATATGATGTAAGTATTTGCTCCTCTGTATAGAATGACACTTTATCTCGTCTGGGCATTAGTCAAGTTTAAGTGATTCCCGTCAGCGCTACAGTTTGCGCGGAATATTTGACACATCCTGCACTTGACGGTAAATTGTTTTTCAAAACTTCAAAATATCTCTTACATATGGTGTTTTGTTGTATCCTTTCTGTCGAGCTTTTATTAGTTGCGTTTTTCTTTATTTGTTTAGTTGGTTCGTGTTTCGTTGTTCTTGCGTTTAAAAATTGGCATTGTCACAGTTTCAATGCATTTTTACGAATGCCCAGGCGAGATATTGCTACATTTCATTAAGGAGGCGGTGATTTGCTCATAAGAATAAGCATTTTTTTATGAATATGGATGCAAGTATTTACTTTTAGGTTCAACTGAGACTTATAAGTAAATGCTAATACTTATAAGTATTTGCTTTTAAGTAGATACTAATTTTTATGAATATGACCCATGCTATTATAATCATCATGAGCCACATTAAAAGAAAAGGACTTTTCAAAAAGAGTTGTGCGATGAGCCACAGTATGAATTCTACTTCTACGTCTTACATTAACACTATGCATGTCACTACGGAACTTGATTTTATCATACAGATACGAAGGGGACTTGGAAGTAATTATTTTGTGATATGAACAGAGTCCAAGTAGTTTAAATCGATTTGCCATATTCAACCAGTGAATATCACCGAGATTATGAGATATATGTTGGAATTTCCTGATGCCATAGACAAACCGGAGGCAAGAGTTCTGAACCAATTGTATACGTTTTAGTAAAAGAGTGGTCAAGTGTACAGTATATACTGGAGCAGCAAAGGTGAAGTTTGATAATACTAAACTCACACACAGCATAGACTTAGTCTGTTGAGAAAGGTAGTCTCTATGAGGAAACAGTAATTTAAGCCCAGTAGCATTTACTAATACAAGAGCCAACATGTTTTTCATATCTAAAGAGGTCATCCATAATTAAACCTAGGTCTTTAGCAACATCGGTTATTTCCTATTTTTACTTCGAAGTTGACATTAGATTTAATATGATTGATTTCATTAACGTTTCCAAAAAGCATAAGCTGAGATTTTGTAGGATTTAAATGTAAGTTATGGTCAAAAGCAAATTTATTTAATGAATTTAAATCAGAATTAATGAGTTTGACGGAATTTAAGAAATTTGCAGAAGATGAAGAATAGTATAGCTGAGTATCATCGGGAAAAATCTTGAAAAAATTCCTAAAGTCTTATTTTAAAAAATCTGGAGCTTCAAACTTATTTTGTTAACTTCTTCAGTTTTCATTATTTTTTAATGTTTTTATATGTCACATTAAGTAATCGTTCACTAACAAAACGATGAATAATTATTTTTAAATTTACTATCAGAATTTAGCAGCTTTTTGAATTTAAACCGTTTCAAAATTAATTCATTTTTATTGTTGATCAAATTCTATTGTTATCACGACTGTTAGACAACGTTGCCACATTTCATTTATTTAAAATTTGTTATTTATCAATAATTTTAATACAAAGATTTTGTTTACTATTTTTACGTATAAAAGAAGCCAACATCTTCTTTTATACATCGAGACTTGGGCAGTTTTGTCCAGTGATGTGGGGGCGCCGGCATTGGTCATGGAATTCAGCGCCTGGCGGGGTATTTGCCCGAGGAGTAGCTGTTTTGGCTAATGCTGGTTTACCTATCTCGGCGGGCGCTATGGGAGATTTGCTTTGCAAATTCCCGCCCGTCGATGTGAAGGTCTAGAGTCCCCATGCACCCCGACAGGTGGCGTTCCATCCCACCTTTGTCTCACCATACTATTTTTACCTTTATATGTAAGCAGTTCTTTACAACACACCATAGAGTTGGTGCGCCACGTTTTGAGCACCCTGTATAAAAGAAACAGGAGAGGTCCCAGGATGGAACCCTGTGGGACATCGTATTTAACATTACCACAATCAGACGAGAAATCACCTATGTTGACTATCTGTTTTCGGTTGTGTAAAAAGCTGCTTACTAGTGCAACGGCCTCATTAGATAACCCAATGTAAGTTAAGATGGCCAACATAATATCATATTTAATAGTGTCGAAGGCCTTAGTGAAATCCAGTAGCACTAAAACCGTAATCTTTTTCTGATCAGTTGCGGTTAAAATATCATAAAAGAGCAGTGGTGCAGCTATGCCCTTTACGGAATCCAGACTGTGTGCAGGGCAACAGGTTAAAATCAGCAATATACTGCGTTAATTGACAATACATCACACGTTCAAGAACTTTAGAAATTGTAGGAAGAATACTAATAGGCCGAAGTTGCTTAAAGTCTTTGGGTTGATTAATTTTAGGTATTGGAATAACGAATGCAATTTTCCAAATATCAGGGATGACACCTTGCTCAATACAACAGTTAACTAGATGAGTTAAATATGGCAGGATAAAAGGGCAACACAGTTTAAGCATTAGGGTATTAATTTCATCATATCCCGTAGCTTGAGAATTTATACCTTGAATAATATTGAAAACTGTTTCTTCACTTGCCAATTTAAATTTAGACTCAATTGTATCGCGTAGTCTATTTGTTTTATAATAGTTTATGAGATGTTCAGTTTGACTATCAGTACCGGGAATACTATTAAGAAAAAAGTCATTAATTTCATTAGGTTTAATTAAAGAGTCGGGCAGTTTAAAAGATTTTTTCTTTATGTCAAGTTTATTTAAATTTTTCCACAGTAACTTGGGCTGATTTTGCCTAGCCACATAATGAAAGTATGCTTTCTTTTCATTTTCGATAGCATATGTAGTAAAATTACGCAGTTGTTTATAATAATTCCAATGCAGTATATTCTGAGTTGATTTGTATCTAGATTTGGCTTTATTACGAAGTGTGATTAATAATTTTATTATATCAGTTATCCACGGTTGTCGTATTTTTTTTAATTTAACTTTATGTTGAGGGGCAAGTTCATTAAAAATAGTTTGTTTGAAAAGGCGAAGTTTATAATTGACTTCAGTGATTTTAAACATTTTATGCAATGAGCTAGCTTCAAGCAACTTGTTGAGCACTGCAAGATTAACATTTTTTAGATCCCTATAAGTAATAACAGGAACTTCAAGTTCGCTTATGGCATCAGCAATCTCACAAAAAATTAAGTCATGATCAGAAGCATCTACGTGAACTATTCCACTATCCACAACGAGTGATACATTAGAAACTATAATCAAATCTAGTAGCGACATACAGGTGCTCCCAAGACGCGTAGGCTTATTTATTATCTGAATTAAACCATTTGTTTCTAGCATTGCATTTAAGTATTTACTAGATGGTGAAGTACAATTAAGCAGATTAATGTTCAAGTCACCCATACAGATTACACTATCTCCTTCTAGCATTATTTTATCAACAAAAGATTTATAATTCATATTAGGCGGTCTGTATAAAACACCAAGAACAAATTTAAATCTACTAAAGAGTACAGATATCCATAGTTGCTCAATATCATTGTCATAGTCTAATAAGGTACAGTGTTTGAATTTTTTATGAACATAGAACGCAACGCCTCCTCCGAGTCCAGCCCAATCACTTCTGTACAAGGTAGATTGATCGATTATAAGAGCATCTTCAGCAACATCAGGAGACAGCCAAGTTTCGGTTAACGCCAAGACGTCAAGATTGTTACTATAAATCAAGTCTTTAATTGTTTGAAAGCTAGGCAACAGGGACCGGACATTATAAGATGAGCAAATTTAGGAGAATGAGAAACTGAAGGAGTTACGTGGTTATTTGGTTTACAGCAGTCGTTGGAAAATTTTTGTTCTTAGAGCGTGGAAAATAATACCTATTAACATAAGTATTAGGAGGCCAGAAATCAGGATTCTGCAAAGTGTCCACGAATTTGTAGGGTGCAGTTACGGCAAAAGCTGAAGAAGTGGGTTTCTTGTTGATACGTTCAGGTTTCTCCACGATGAAATTAGCATCAGGATCTAGTGCTTTCAGGACTTCATGTATATCATCTACTGTTTGGGATGGATCAAAGTTGGAAACATAGGTGTAACAAGATTTTTGGACGAGAACAAGCTTAGCTTTGCTCCCGTTAAAGCTGTTGGATTTTTAAAAATGTAAGGTTTTGCTGAGATTAGTTTTCGTCTCTGATCGGTTCTCTTAGGAGGATGTTGCCCGGGATTCCTATTGTAGTTAACAGAAATCGTAGATGGTTGTTTGGACGTTGACGGACCCGCTTGGTAGTCCGGTCAAAATAGACATTTCAATTTACAAAAATTCGCATAGAGCTAAAAATTGGTACAGATCTTAAGTACACTATCACAAATAAATTGTCAAAAGTCCCAACCGATCCCACGTGTGCTAAAAAAGTTATTCAATGTCAAAGGTCAAAAGTATCGATTTTTTGAATTTTTCTTGTAAACGGTAACACTTATCATGAAAATGTTCAAACAAAAGTTGTAGATCTTGCAATTGTCTATAAAAATTGTTTCTATACTTTTTTTCCGATGAGTCACCATTTCTGAGATATCACGATTTCAAAAGCTAAAGAAGCCGTGTGCATAATATGAACACATATCCCCACCACCTGTGAGGTAGTCTGTTTGCCGATGGTGATATCTCAGAAATGGTGATTCGTAGGAAAAAAATGAAAAGGACAATTTTTATAGATAATTGCAAGATCTACAACTTTTGTTTGAACATTTTGATGATAAGACTTACCGCTTACGAGAAAAATGAAAAAAATCAATACTTTTGACCTTTCACATTGAATAACTTTTTTAGCACATGTGGGATCGGTTGGGACTTTTGACAATTTATTTGTAATAGTGTATTTAAGATCTGTACCAATTTTCAGCTCTATACGAATTTTTGCAAGCTTACTACTATATTTTTGTCTATTTTGACCGGACTATGGTGGTTATGTACATAACAGGACCGATACAGAACTGCGATGTTGATCAGCGCGAGACTTAATGATGAGTTCATCGTCATCAGATGAGTCGCTCGATATGTTTTCAATTGATTTAGGAGATAGTGAACTGATTTTATGTTGAAGGCTTGATCGGCGGAATAACAGATAAGGTGTTTTTGTCGAAGGGAGGTTTTATGCCGAACGAATATCGACGATTTTCGACCGTATGAAGGGGGGAGTTATAGAGGTCCCTTGCGAAACACCGCGAGATTCAGTTTGCAAACGACTGCTGAATTATTGCTGGTCCATGTCTAGCGAGTTTTCGGCGAAGATAGTGGCAATGAATTAATTTCATTGGAAGTATTACTTATTGTATATTTGGTACTGCAGAAATTTCGGAATGGAATCCTAGAAATAAAACAGAGAAACCCAGAAATAAAAATTCATGGATATCATTAAGACTTGCAGCATTTAAAAAGTTTTCCAAACATATTGTATTTAATGACACGAAATTAAAACAAGGATTAAATTTATCTGAAGTTTCATTGTTATTTTCCCAGAATTATGAATTCAATTAAAAAAATAGATAATAAACTAATTTAAGTTGCACTCTAACAAATATACAAAATTCTTCTTAAATTTCAAAAAGCTTTGATTTTTGTATGTTGACAAATTTTAGGATGCGGCTTAATATAATATAGTTCTAATCTCTGTAATTTTTAAGTAAATATTTGTAGTGTTAATTAGACATCTATATTATTTTATCTTTACATTTTAAATATCAATTTAAACACACAATGAAAAAAGTCAATATGTAATCTACAAATGAAACAAATAGAAAGCTTGGAATTTTTTTATTGAAATGTCACCTTATATTTAATGACATGTTGAATTTAAAGGTATTGTTATAGACACCATTTATAACACTAAAGTAAATAAGAAACCTTCTCACAAAATGCCTGTTAACGTCTGATAACTTACTGATCAATTGTTGTTTATTACTTTTCTCAAATGTGTTAACATTTTTCAAAATGTGATCTATATTTTCATTGATAAAAAATTATTATTTTTGGTAAATTGACAGTGGTCCGCTATATTTCTTAGTCATACAAATTATTTTCAACTCAATTTTATCACCTACATATTTATAAATTATAAGCGTAATAATACGTAGGTATTGCTTATCTGAAAAGACATATTTTTCTAATGCAATTTTATAAAAATGGATTAATAAATTAATACACGCTGTAGAAACTTTTATTTTAGTCATACTCCAATCATTACTTTGGTAATAATGTCTATTTTTACCACTTTATTTATACGTCTTGTCTCACCAACAATTATAGCTGATTACTAATTTAATATTGTCAATCACTTTTATCGCAAGGTAAATACGTGCAGAAGCATCATAAGCAGCTACCTACATATAAAGATGTGTTTACGATTTAGTTTTTTATTATAGTAATGTAACATGGTGATCAGTTTTCAAAACATAGATATTGAGATTAAAAAATGTACTTATTTATATTCTGCAGTGTGCTTTAATCCACAAAAAATAATATTTCTGGATTGTAAAAGCTCATTTACGTCTTTAATACATAAATAACTATTAATGTATGGCAGCCAAAGACAACGAATCGATTTTTAAACAAATATTTTTCAAATTATTGCAATTTATTCTCTTCTATGTTGAAACGAGAGTTGAAATAAAAATAACAAAAAATTACATGTGTTTACTACTTGAGTTTACATCAATAACTCGATAATAAATTATGTTATAGCCAACGTCAAATTTTTGGCAATCATTCAATCTCATAAATTTTCATCATCAAAAATGTTTGCTGTTGTCTAAAATTACTTTTAATTTGCTTTAACAACAATGTAACAAGAAACTAATAATGCACACCGTTTGATTAACACTTGAATGACCACGAAAAATTTCTTTATCTCTTTTATCTCAAAACGAGGAAAAAACATACTTTAGGTGCATAAACATTTAAGTATTATTTGTTTCGACACTACCTTTTATGAATATTTACCTACTTCAATTTTGCAATAAAATTGATGTAGTTTAGAATGTACAGGGTGAGAAAATAAACTAGTTCTTTGAGAAAATAATTGTAGTCAAACCGCATCTTGCTATATTCTTTTGTTTTAAACTTGTAAATGAAAGTTGACATTTTAGCGAAATTTAAAAAAAATCTTTTTTTTTGTTATAAAAAATACACATTTTAAACGAAGAATTTTATAATGTAGTCACCCATTTTTTTTAACTGTTGGTTTAGTTGTACATAAAGGTTTCTTTTTGAATGTCGTAGGTGGCTGTGACTTTTTCATTTTTGTTTCTAGTGGTCGTAAGGTCAGGTCAGGTCAGGTCATTATTATCATATGCATATTTATATTTATTTATTTATGAATAATTATTCGGTCTTCAATTAAAAAGACAATTCTTAACAATTATTAATAATTTAATGGTTTTCTAAAGATTAGTTAATGTAAAAAACATTAAAATACTTATTAGATTAGATCAAATTATTTACTAGTAATAAAAATTGCTTGTTTTCGACATAAACTGGCAACCTTTTAAATTGCCATTGTATTTTATAACACATGATTTTTTTAATGTCCAGTAGGTACATATCTCTTGAGTACTTTTTTATGCAGATTCTAAAAATGTACTCAAAAATTGACTATCACTTCTGGTCCCTGAAAAAAATTATTAAATATTTTTTTGGTACACGCTCTCTAAAATGGTTACTTTAATTTAAAATTAATTTACTTATTTTATTGTTTCAAACCTGGCGTGTTACAAAAAATGTTTTTATTGTTATTATCCACTATTATAAAATAAAATAAATGTGGACACAATTGATAAAAAACACTTAAAAAATTAAAATTTTTTGCTCAGGTAATTATTGAAAGTGTCGGCAAAAAAGGATTAGGTATTATTAAAAAATATTAGCATTACCAATAATTAATCATAATAATAATAATAATAATAACAATAGTAATAATAAAAACACTGTGTTATTTATTCGTGGTGACACTTGCTTTTCAATTTTCTTGACATATTTATAAACACGAGTATAGTAGGAACCAGAAATATTTGAGATTCACTTATGCAAGCTTTATTGAGGGTTAAGCAGCTTTGCGGTTACCGTAACAATTTTTCACAGCTGGTGGCACCACCCTGAAGATTCACAAATGAGCCGTACTGAGTAATTTTCATAGTAAAATTGTATTAAATGTTTGTTTGGTGAAAGCCCATACACAAATTTCTGTTACGGTCCACCACTCCGTACAAACGTTTGAAAGGTGCCTGCCCTAAGAAATGTAAATTTGTTTATAGCACCTTTACCGCAAGGGACATAAACCATTGTGAGGGGCAATCGGCTTATTCTATAATGAGTCTCAAATATTGTTGGTTCCAACTATAATTTTAATCTGCGACGATCAATTATTTGTTTAATTGGAAATTATTGTATTATTACAGTTTATTCTCCTAATTTCACAATTTTTAGTTTAAAATCACCGTTTACAATTTTTTTAGTTTATTACACCTTTTATGTAATAGTATATTACATGACGAGAGTTGTAAGTAACATATATTATGTACAAGTGGAAGAAGTTGCGCACGAGCCGCTAGGCGAGTGCAGTAATTCCACGAGTACGTAAGTGACTTACAATTCGAGTTGTGTACTATACTTTTTCTACGACCATCTAATATTGAAGGTTATGTTTCACTGCTACAACACTTTGCAGCATCGAATACATGGCCCAAAGAGATTAAGGTTTGAATTGTTTGCTCATTTGGCCCAAAAGGCTAACAACACATTTTCCGAAAAAGACTAAACACTATTTTTTAAACGCGAACCCATGAATTTACCGTAAAAACTTCGTAACGCACTTTGGATTTTTCCGGGAGAAGATCCGCTGTGGTATTTTATCTATGGTAGATGCTTAATTTCTGGCGGAGTTCCAACAATTTCTTCTGTGGAGTCTGTGGGAATTTTGTGTTAGTTGGTAAGATAAGATAAGAAATGATGATTAAGTTGATCGTACGTGTACTCCACGCATTATCGATGAAACTCTTGAAAACTAAATATCCCTAAATTCATTAAAGTACACTGTGCTTTAATGAGCCATAAACAACTCCTACTGATAGACGTTAATAAACGTATTATAAACGCAAAGTATAAAATAGTATATTAAAAAACAAGTTTCATAAGACCATTCTTGAAGCACGAATTCAGTTTCAACAACGAGTGGCGTTAGCCACGAGTTTTTTGAAAAAATGAGTGCTTCGAAACTTTATTATTTGACTCTTCAGCTTAATTATGATAATACTAGCAGTTGCCCACGGCTTCGCACGCATGTCCAGAACCACTTTGAAACACAGAAAAACAATGCAAAACTTAGTATAACAAAAAGTAGAAACACAAAATTTTATTGTGAACTTTAAAACCGTGACCCAATGCGAACCCGAGTAAATTTTGCTCATTCCCTGTTTAACCCTCTTGTGGATGTAATTTTCAAAAATCCTGAAACATTTTCTTTATTTTTAACCGGAAGTCTAATTCCAATTTTCTTGGATATGACTTCAAGAATGCAGGAGTTTTGCGTTGAACTCTTTTGGAGGTGGAATTTCTAAAAATCCTGAAATATACGCCTCTTCCTTTTTAACCGAATGTCTAAGATATCAATTGATAACTTCAACAATAATGAATTTTTTATATGTATAACTTCAACAATGAAGGATTTTTTGTTTAACCCCCTTGGAGTGGAGTTTTCAACAAACCTGAAACACGCGTTTTTTATATTTAGACAAATGCCCAAATACCAATTCTCTTGGTTATAACTTCGAAAATGACATATTTTTATATTCAACCCTTTTGGGGGTGGAACTTTCAAAATCCAGAAACACGTCTTTTTTCATTTTTAACCAAAAGATCATTTTTCATTAATATAGCTTCAAAAATGACGATTTTTTATGTTTAACCTTCTTTGGAGGTGGAATTTCTAAAAATAATAAAATACCTCTTTCTTTATTTTTCACCGAATGCCCAAATACCAATTTTTATAAATATAAGTTCAAAAATGACGGATTTTGATATTTAACCCCCTTAGGGGTGGAAATTCCAAATGTTCTTAAACACACGTTTTTCATCTTTAACCGAAAGCTCAAGTACCATTTACATGGATACAAATTAAAAATTACGGATTTTTATACAAATTCTATCCCGTGTTCAACCCCCTTGGGGTTGGTATTTCCAACTAAAACACGTGTTTCTTCACTTTTTACTGAAAGCCAAAATACCAGCTTCAATTAATGTAAATTCAAAAGTTAGGAATATTTATACAAATTTAACGCCATTTAACCCTCTTAGGGGTTGATTTTTCAAAAATCCGGAAACACGTGTTTCTTCATTTTTAACCAAAAGCCCAAATACTAATTTTCAATGATGTAAGTTCAATGTAACTTTAAAAATGACAGATTTTCTAAACTTTAATTCTAAATTCAACTCTCCATTTAACCCCTTTAGGGCTTGATTTTCCAAAAATCCTGAAACGCGTCTTTCTTTATTTTTAACCGAAAGCCCAAATACTAATTTTCAAAGCTACAACTTAAAAAATGACGAATTTTTTTTCAAATTTTAACACCCTATTTAACCCTCTTAGGGGGTGATTTTCGAAAAATCCTTTCTTAGTACACCCCTACGTTACAAAAGCTATCTACTGTAAAAATTTCAAGTTTCTATCCTTAGGCGTCTAGGCTGTGCGTTGATTGGTCAGTCAGGCCAAGCAATTTTATATACAGGGTGAGTCATTGATATGGGCGTGCTTGATTGCACCTACACCGTCAATGATATCGAAATAAGTCAAAGGGCACTGCAAATGGGAGGCCAAAGTGCATTTTCTAAATAATAAATAAATAAATAAATGCCAGTTTGATGTTAATATGTCAGAAGTTATTGTTTTTTATGACACGCTACATTAATATTCAAGATATTTTGTGTGCATTTTTCAGAAAAACCGAATTATCTCCCAAATTATCAACTTTTAGGAAAAAACTTAAGAAGTAGAAAAGATGTATAATGAGACACTGAATAGGATCTAGTAATAAAATACAGGGGGTGCTATTTAAAAAAATCAAGTTACGGTCCTTCAAATTGTCCTAAAATGAATGTGTCACAACAAGGAGATCCTACAGTAAAAATGAACGATCTTGCCACCGAAAGATACCTCAAACAGTTGTTTACATATGGACAAAGTCCCAATTTGATATCCCAAAAACCAAGGGTACTGCGATTTTTTAATAATGTGCCTGCAAACGCACTAAATTGTAGAAAAAATTAAATAACTTCTAAACGGTTAAAGTAAATTAAAAAAATTAAACGGACTTTTTAAGCTTAAAGAAATGCAAATTAAAATATGTACAAATATACAGGGGGTGCCCATTTAAAAAAACTATGTTATAGGCTGCACTGTAAAAATGGAACACCCTGTATAGAGCAAAATAATTTTAAAAAATGCACTTTGGCCTAACATTTGCTGTGACATTTGACTCATTTCGATATCATTGACGGTGTAGGTGTAATCGAGCATGCCCATATCAGTGACTCACCCTGTATATAGATAATCAGCATTTTCATACAAGTTAAATAACTAATAAAGCCTATTCTAATTATAAATTCCAATGATTACATGTATGTAAAATATTGAATTCCATTTACATATTTTTCTACCAGAAAAAATAAGCTTCTTAGTATATCATAGACAACAATAATTACTATTTAAAAAAATACAACAAAACAAAATAGTAAAAAAATTATCCGACTGTAATACTATGTATTAAATGCTACATGGAAAGACGCCTTAATAATGCCATTATTTTAAACCTGTATTTTAAAGATTATAAGAAAGATATGGTTTTTTTTAATTTCGAAATAATGTCAACTTTTTTTATAAATCGAAAATAAGGACACACATACATTATTGAAATAAAATGGCAATAATTATAACAGTACTGTATGATCATTTGAATTTATAACCAAAGTAGACGGTGTTTATGCTCCAATTTGTGCATACCTACGACTCAAAATTCAAATGATGGTTGTTACATATCGCTGTTTATAATAGGAAATATTTGTGTTTTATTTTTAATTAGTAATCTGAAATTCTGATTTGGTTTACTTAGGGCGTGTTTCGTTACGAATTTTTACATTTTATTATAATGTATGCCGAGAAGAGTAAGAGAGTGATATTTAATCAGAATGAATTCTCGGTTTTTTGTCTGTAACTGAAGAAATTATTTAAGGGACTAAGTTGTTCAATTATCACGAATAACCTTAACAGAGCCATGGCGTTATCAAGAAAATTAATTTTGACACTGTCTGTACAAATATACGAGGTCACAGAATAGCCATAGGTCACACAAGTAATGTTTTGTTTATACAAATTAATGTTAATTACTCCGCATTGAAGTAGAGATAATTTTACTTTATTTTTATTTAGCAAGAGAATCGGCAATTTAATTTTATATAACGTTTTTGATCAAAATATTTAAGTTCCATTTTATTTCAGTTCTACGTGACAGTGATTTTACATGCCACGAGGCCAAATATCATTAACTTTAATAGGTACGATTGTAGAATATGAAGCAGGCACTCAAAACGTTATAACATTGAAGCCACAATACAATGATAAAATTTTAATGTGTAAAGTTTTTCGTTTAGGTATAGTTTGTTGAAAAAATAATTGTAGACAATAATAATTAATGATTAGAATGTTGACATGCAATAAATAATTATTGCGACCTATTTTTCTTGTTTATAAGCAAAAATTTACATTTTTTGCGTTATCTAGTAAAACCAAAAGATATCGCATGTATGTGTTCATTAGTTATTGTTATTTTCGATAATAACTAGCCTTGAAATTACATTAATATGATATATTTTTGAAAAATGTTAGCAATTGGAAACTTCCCTTTGATGGGTACTAACATAATGTTGAGTTTCAAAAGCAAAGACGGTTTAAGCGCTTTGATAATAGTGAGATTAAATGCAATAAAGACTCAAGACATTATGTAAATAAATTAATAAGGAAGACAATCTATTAGGAGAGTTAGTCTTAGTTATGTCGTTACAACAACGACAATAATTTATTCATTGGCAAATTTAGAAATGTAGTTTTCATCATTTTCAAAATTTATTGCACTTGGAAACTATTGGCTGCAGTTAAGTAAGTTAAATTTATCTTGACGAATTTATTGTCACATCCGATAAGTGAGTTAAATTTAAATTGGGGAGACCAACTGATTTAAGTAAGTAATTTTCTTAAAGAATTCTTTGTAACAAACTAAATTAAGCTAAATCCAATTATAAGATGTCAAAAAAAAACGTCAAAATGACATTAAAAATTCTAGTTTACTTTATACTGTAACTTATATTAATAAATTGTTATCTTTATTGCTATTCATTTAAATAACAAGTGTACAAAAAGGATCACCGCTACTTCAGTTTATTTTTCAATTGAGACATTGAGGGGCAGTTTGCCAACACACTGAGATTTCTTTGGAGCTAGCAACGACTGTGAAATTTAGTTTTATTAGTTGAAACATGGTTGTGACTTCGATAGCGCGTCGGCTTTTATTTTTCATCTTTTATAATGCAGGTTAGTATAAAAATTGATTTTTCAGATTAACATTAAATTAGAACAAAAATAAATTTTTAAGTGAATTTCAGCGTAACTATTTTATCGATAACTACACGCAATGAATCACAATTTTAATCGAATAACAGTTTCTAAATAGAGAAAAATTATCACTCATTATGAATATTCTAAATTGTTTCAAAATGTTGTATAAATTATTTTTAGTGACCTATTTACTTGGTAAGTATTATTTTGTAAATTTTGAAAAGGTGCCAAATCTTTTCCATATGTTTTGAAACCTAACACAAATATTGGTTTCATATAAATCAAAACAAGAAGCAGTGCCGCAAATATTATTTTCACCTACTCTCAATTACAGCAATTTTTTGATAAATTATTAACTATTACTACAACATACTTCTAATATTTCTTTTTGGTTGATTGTAGATGATGTTTAATCTGTCCTAAAATTTATATAACTTATCACAACCTGACTTTTCTTGTCACAATAGCTATACAAAGATTTTCTGACAAAAAAATTGTTTACATAAAAAAATAGTTAAGTTTTTTTATTTTTTAGTTCTGACGGCTGCTTTCCATTGGGATTACAAACATGAAGGTAAGGTAAAATAAATAATATTATAGTATTATGTACCTATGCGATTTGGTTTGTGCCAAGACTTCGCAAGTCTCTATTATTACATTTACGGTGTTTTGTAGGAAAATCAGAGAAATTTATTAGTGCAATAAAAACGATTTAAATTTTACGGTTTGTATCTGTTTATAAGATGACTATAAAATCTATTTTTTCCACACTTATCATCTACACATCCATTTTGCTGAATCATATTTATTTTTAATTCATCATTATGTGTAAATTTCTTGTTTCAAATTTCAAGAAAACTTTTATCAAAATAAACCCCCATAAGTCGAAGTACCTGTTGCCAAGAAATTTATCAGAGTTTTTATACCAAAATTTCTTATGATATAAAATTATATAAATAAAGATAAATTCTTAAAAATTTAAAAATGTAGTTTTTCGTTGGTAGATTTTATCCATTTGTCCTCAGGGTGACAGAAAAAAATCTGCTAGTGTAGATTGTCTGACACTTTCCTGTTATCTTTTCTAAATTTTTTTACAGATTTTGAATTTAGTTTAAATTTTTTTCACTAGTTGCAGTTTCCAGAGCTTTTACAACATCATTGGTTGAAGGTGTTGATAATGTTTACACTTATCGTGGTTCCACTCGTGTTTATTTTCTTTTAATATTTTTTTTACGGAAATGTGTTTTAAGCTATTTTTGTGTTATTTTCTGTCTTTTTGAAGACAAAACCAAATTCATTGATAAAGTTTTATCGTCGCCTCAATTCACGTGTCAATTTTATTAAGAACATTTGGACTTTTTATAGTATTTTGTTAATCTAATAAAATAATATCTTTTTCTATCACCTTGATAACGATTATTTAAATGTCAACTGGTTGTATGTAAATATAAATACGAAAAAATTAAAAGTGTAATTATTTGCCAAATGAGCTAAAACAGAATAAATTAAATAAATGTAGTCTGTTTGAAATTTTATTGTACAGGGTGTTCCAAGTTTTATGGCCGAGGCAAAAATAAATATTTCTAGTCGAGTGAAAAAATAAATTAAAAGTCTAAACAATAGAGAATTATTGACGCTACATTATTTTACATTTTTATCACCCCATATTTTGAAAAAATAATTCGGTAAAATGTGACGTTGGCATTTTCATAATTTGGAAACAGCTATTAGTTTAAATTAATTTAAATTCAATAATAATAACTGGGAAACCCCGAAATTTTGACATTAGTATTTGAATAATTTTGTATTCCAAATCGAGGCCGACTCAAAAAATGTTTAAAAATAATTGAGCTTTCAAATAAAAAAAGGAGTTACACCACTGGTATAACGAGTAACAAAAATATGCCATCAAATCTGTAAGGTTGTTAGCTAGTAGGTAAGTAGTTTATAATAACAAAAAAGCACCAGAACATGCGGTTGATGGCAAATTTGGTTTAGCAAATTTCATAAAAATCGATTACTCCATTAAAAAGTTATTAAGGAAAAACCAAAATTATTTTTGAACTTTGTAACATTTTGGTGAATTTTTGGTTTCTTTTTGTCCTCATATTTTCGTTATAACCTTGGAGTCAACAAAATAATTTTCCAAAATTTAAAGGATACAATTTGCACACTAAAATACACTACAATTTGAACATTATTATTAAATATTTTAGAAATTTATGAGGTAAATATGGAGAAATGTAAATTGAATTCTTAATTATAAGTATTGTATTGTTAAAAAGTCACATAATGTTAAGACTATATCGATTATTTAAAAAAAACATTTTAGATGAGTGGCCTGATCAATGTCAAAAGGGAAAACAGCAGTCTCCTATTAATTTGTCACGTCAAATAGCCACCGAAACTCTCTTTCCATCATTTATTTTTGAATACTACGATGAAATCTACAGAGCAGAAATCAAAAACAGTGGACATACAGGTAAAAAATAATTTTTTTCAATTTGTATTAAGAAAATGCTCATTTTATATTATTCAAGCTTATCGTTTGAACAATAGTATATTCAAAAGGATTGAGGATGAAACTAATACGAATTAAGTTGTCATTATTAACCGTTCTAAAAACGGCCTTGCATAAAATGTATAAAATGAGAATTTTATTAATAGAAATTAGAAAAAATATTGTATGATACACCTAAATAAAGTAATTTTATAAAATTCTTACTACAATTATGTATTATTTGTTGTGATCTTATCTCTATCGTAGCTCAAATTCAGCTTAAAGTAGCAGTAAAGCCGAAGGTGAGCGGGGGAGGATTACTGTCTACTTATGTATTAGACAACATGCATTTTCACTGGAATTCAGAGCACACCATAAATGAAGAAAGGTAGTAATAACTAGTAATAGTTTTTGCACTGGACAAATACCGAGATGATATGAGAAAAAAATAATGATAGTACGGAATTCTTGGTATTACTTCAGTGTGACGTTTGGATGTTTTTATTTAAAATAAATTACTACACCTTTAATTTTGCGTTAATTATAGATTTCCTCTGGAACTACATTTGGTCCATTATGACTCTACTAAGAAAAGTTTAGCTGAAGCCTTAAAAGTAAAGGGAGGAGTTGCTGTTTTGGCTGTATTTTTCTATGTACGTATTTATGTTGGTAAAGTCACGATCAAAAAGAATGACACCTCTAAAACCGCGGCCCAAAATCTTTTTGATAAACGGTTTATGTGTACGTTTGGCTAGTTTAATAACCAGCTGGATATTGTGTAAACTAGTTGGACAGTTTGTAAACTAACCTGTTTGTTGAAATTTATGACCTAAAAGATTTGAGTCGGACTTTTGCTATCCGGCCCCGTTGGTAGGGGTGTCATTCTTTTTGATCGTGACTTTAGAATTCTGCTACTAGCGTCCATTTAACTATGAGTAAAATGCCTTCCAAAATACTTATCTTTTTTCAGCTCTCCCCTGATAGTGACAGCGAATTTGACTCTTTATTCGATACCTTGGATCAGCTAAATAAAGTCAAGATAAACGAAGTTAAACCTATTGAAAGATTAGATTTAGGGGACTTTCTTCCAAGAGATAGAGCTGGGTTTTATCGATACGAAGGCTCCTTAACCACACCGAATTGTACAGAAGGGGTAATTTGGACCGTCTTTACAAATGGTTTGCCGATTTCCAGTAGACAGGTTAATAGAATTGGACTCAATATACAGAATGTCCCGCGAGATAGTGCAAATACTTTAACCATTAAAATGAAATGGACCCATATTTTTTTTCCAAAAAACTTCTCTTGTGGAATTTTAGCCTTCAAAGTTGCCCCAAAAATACAGATTGTATTTTTTTTATCTCTGATAATACTTATCCAATTTTTATAAAATTTGACTACAGTCGTTTTAAACACTTATTTTACAGTGCAAATTGTAACGTTGTAGGGCATTGTTGAAGGGGGCTACCAGGGCCTCCTTGACATTAATTGTTTCATAACTTTGTAGCAAATTTTTTTGGAAAAAACAAACAACATGGGTCCATTTAATTGTAATGCTCATTATCGGGTGGCGCACCAACTCAATGGTGTGTGGTAGAGAATTGCTTACATATAAAGGTAAAAATAGTAAAAAAATTCTTTGTATTAAAATTTTAAATAAGTGATATGTGGCAACGTTGTCTAAGAGTCATGATCGTAATAGAATTTGATCAACAATAAAAATAAATTAATTTTGAAACGGTTTCCTAGGAAATAATTCCCAGTGTTGACACATCTACAAATTTAGATTTTTTGATGAATTTTAATTGTTTTAAATTCAAAAAACTGCTAAAGTCTGATAGTAAATTTAAAAATAATTATTCATCGTTTTGTTAGGGAACGATTACTTAGTGTGAAACATAAAAACTTTAAAAAATAACGAAAACTGAAGAAGTTAACAAAATAAGTTTGTAGCTCCAGATTTTTGAAAATATGACTTTAGGAATTTTTTCAAGATTTTTCCCATAATCTACACATGCTTCTCAACAACGTACCACGGAGTTGGTGCGCCATTTTTGAGCAGCCTGTATATGGCTAAAATATTTGCACTACCTCGCGGGACAGCCTGTAGTTAGTGACTTAATTTATATTTTTTGTTTGTAGCTGAAAATCTTCTCCAATTTGAAGACGGAATCTGGCGGCAACATTATTAAGAATTATAGAACAATACAAGAGCTCAATGACAGAAAAGTTCAAATTAAAATAAGTCCTATTGAATCCTCAACTGCATCTCATGTTGCTGTTCCTAGTGTTTTATTATTATATGTTGGATTTTTTATTGTAGGTAATAAGCTCTGACAAGATTTTTTACTAACCATAAGCTGAATATTATTTATTATTACACATGTACCTGTTTGAATCTGAATACATTGGTGTCTAATATTGCTTGTATTTTATTAATTCTCGAATTACTCCACGTCTGTACATAATTTTAATGTGTTTGTTTTGCATCTTATCTTACCAATTCTTAAGTAGTGAATTAAAACATTTTGGCGTTTATTTACTTAGTTAATTCCGAATTTAATTCTCTAGGTAGATACTATTTTTGAAAATAAATAAATAAATAAACAATTGGCAAAAGTAAAAATCTAATTTTTTCTAATTTTGTTGGAATTATGTTATTATCAATTTCTTTTTGTTTGTTAATATTAAAATAAAGTTATCACAATTGAATCTTTCTTTACTTAAATAAAAATTATCTAATCTTTCGTTAAGATTAAAAGTGTTTTATGTTAAGAGTATTTTTACCATCATCTCAATATTACATTACATTTTCGTGTTCAAAAACATGTGTATAATTTTCAATCATGGACAATAAATCAACTGTTAGTTCCAATCTACCTATGGTTATTAAGAAATGCCCTAAGCGTAGGTAAGGTTCCGTTTTCCTGTCATTGACGAATAATCAATTTATAATTATTTAAGAAACAGGAAGATCCAATACAATGAGGAAAACCGAATAATGAGCAAAAGAGGCCGAGTCAATGTTTACTTGTACAAAATTCCTCACAAATCAATTCGATACGTTCGAGATTTATGGAACACCTTAGTAAACATGAGATGGCGATGGTTGATGTTAACTGTTTCTTTTATTAATGTGAGCGCATATTTCCTATTTGCTGAGCTTTTCTTACTCGACGCTTGGATCAGTGGAGATTTTAGTGAATCAGGATATGCTAGTCATAAATGTATCAATGGAGTTCACAATTTTACCAGTTTTTTCATGCTGGGCATTGAAACCATAACCACCACAGGATATGGTTACTTCCACCCCACAGAAAACTGCATTTTGGTTTGGACCATTCTAACATTTAGCACTCTTGTGACAATCTTTATCGATGGGGCTTTTATATCAGTGGTGTATGTCAAAATTAGCAGACCAGCATATACGATAAATACCAGTTTGTTTAGTAAAAAAGCAGTGGTAATATATTTTCTTGTTTGTGTAGTCATCTCTTTTAATTTTTTCTTTTGAGATTTGTTTACGCAACGGAGCTCTTTGTTTGATTTTTCGCATCAATGATAGTACAGGAAAACACTGGATAGGGAGTCAAGTAAACTTATTCCTAATAACACAAAAGGCAACCAACTATGGTGAACTTCTTCCAAACTACATAGTTGAACTAAAGTTACTACCATACGGCGTGTTATTTTGGCCGACTGAAATCGTTCATGAAATCAATTCTGAAAGTCCACTTTGGAATATTTCAGCACAGGATATTCTACTGAACAAATTTGAGCTAGTGGCAACGCTAAGTGGTAGTTCTGTTCTTACAGGACAAGCATCAAAAAGTCAGACGTCCTATTTGAATGGTGAAATTCTTTGGGGATATTGGTTTAGTCCGTGCATGAATTATGACAACGCTAAATGTGAATACACTGTTAATAAGAAGAAGTTTGATAAGACAGTTTTGTTGGATACTCCGCTTTGTAGCGCTTTTGATTTAAACAGAATCGAAAGAGAAATTTCTAAGAAGAGTTTATCGATTGATTGTCTTTATTTTCTAACCGATTGCCAAATAAAGTAAAACTGTACCTACTTTGGTTTTATACCGGGTGAGTCATTGATATGGGTATGCTCGGTTGCAGCTATACCGTCAATAATATCGAAATGAATCAATGGCACTACAAATGGGAAGTCAATGTGCACATTCTAAAATTATTTTGCTCTATACAGGATGTTCCATTTTTACAGTGCAGCCTATAACATAGTGTTTTTTTAATATGGCACCCCCTGTATATTTGTACAAATTTCAATTTGCACTTTTTTAAGCAGTATAAAGCACGCCCATATCAATGACTCACCTTGTACATTAAATTTATTTTACACTATGCAAGAGTTTATAGAAAATACCATCTTCATTCTCAAGAAGTTTTGCTGGAGAATCAAACTCTTTGACTCGACCATCATCCATCACTAAAATCCTGTCACAATCAACAACAGTTTCCAACCTATGCGCTATGGTTAACACAGTGCAGTCCCTGAATTTCTTACGTAAAGTTTTTTGAATCAACTCATCAGTTTTCAAATCTACATTAGCTGTGACTTCATCCAGTATCAATATTTTATTCATTTTTAACATCGCTCTTGCAAGACATAAAAGCTGCCTTTCCCCAACACTAAAATTGTGTCCTCCTTCCGTAAGTTTGCTCTGGAGGCCTAAAGGAAGTTCAGAAACTGCTCGTCTTAGCTCAACTTCGTCTAACGCTTTCCACAATTGTGAATCTTCATACTCTTCAAAAGGATCAAGATTTTTTCGTATAGTGTAGGAAAAAAGCACAGGTTCTTGTGTGATTATTGAGATTTGGGATCGCAGATTTTCTAGTGACACTTCTTTGATGTTTACTTCGTCGATGAAAACGTTTCCTTCAAAATGGAACAGGCGAAAGAAAATCGAAATTAGAGATGATTTTCCGGCTCCTGTTCTTCCAACAATGCCAATTTTTTCACCTGGATTTATTGTAAATGACACTTCCTTTAGTACCATTGAATGTTTGTGATTATATTGCAGTGAAACATCTTGGAAAACGATAGAACCTGTTGTAGGTTTAAATTCGGAATGTGTTTTTTCGTATTCTTTTTCAATTTCGATTTTGGAATATTCTACCACACGTTCCACTGAAACCATACTGTTTTCTAATTCTGCATTCTGTTTGATACCGTATTGTAACATCCCAATCATAATGAAACACTGACTGATTGCTAATCCAATACTACCACCATAAATATCTAGAAGAGAAGTAAAGTAACAACAGTTGAATCAGTTTATTCAGTTACCTAAGTCAAGGAACAAGGGACTAAAAATAACAAATCCCAAGTAAATCACACAACAAAAGTCAATCCAAAACCCAAATGCAGAAGAACAAGCCAAAAACATGTAACTACTTGATGTATACGTATCTTGGTAAGTAACAAACCTACTTGTCTGAAGCTTTTGAGCTTTAAAAGCTCTGATGGTTGGTAGTCCTTGTAGAGTGGAAATTAAATGGGAAAAAATTGGACCACAAGCTAAAACAATGCGTTAATACTTTGAATTACTCTACAGTTTTTTACATTTGGCTTCCAGGCGTTTAAGATTGCGACTGGTATGCAAATAAACGTTTCTGCAGTAGTAGAACAATACTGCCATGAAAAACGTTGGGACTAAAACCCAATAATTTACGAAACATACTACCATGATAATAGATATGCAGTGAGTAACGACGATTGTCGTATCGACAAGACTTGCTGTAAGGTTTTTATCAATGAAACCCAAATCGTGTGCAAATCTGTTCAAAATACGACCAGAGGGGTTCTCGTTAAAGAAACTCATTGGAGCAAATATTATTCGATTAAACATCTGGGTATGAAGATTTTTAGCAGCGTTTAAACAAAATCTAGCAAAAATAATTGTCGTTGTGGGAGCTAATATAGTTATGCATAATGCAGTAACGATATACAAGTGTAAAAAATAAGAAGGGACAGTGCCTGAATATGTTTCTTGATAGTTTACCCAATATGCCAAAAAGTAATCAATCACACTTGTTGTAAATATCAGCAAGATGAGCAAAAATGTTACAACTGTGGCACAAGTGAAGCCACCTGCACCCAAAAATTTGCGATAAATTTGATTTGATACAGATCCAGATTCGTGAATTTCTTCCAATTCTTGCACCAGACTTACTTGTGACAAACGTTTTATTTCTCGTAAAGTTTGCCCCTTTTCTTTAATTTCATCAAACGATGTTTTGGAATTTGTTTTAAAATAGTGATACTCCTTCAGTTCGTTGAAGGTGCCACTTTTGATGATTTTTCCTGTTTCGATTACAAATATCTGGTCTACTTCGTCCAAATTCTCCAAGTGATGGGTTACCAATACTGTGCATTTATCTTTTAAGTAATTTTTAATGCAATCTTGGAACAAATGTTTAGAAACTTGGGCATCCACTGCAGAAAGAGGATCATCAAGGAGATAAAAATCAGCGTCTTTGTATACAGCTCTAGCTAAGTTAATTCTAGCTTTTTGTCCACCGCTCAGTCTCGCGCCTTTGTCACCAACCAAAGTCAAATCTCCGTAAGGAAGTAGGAAAAAGTCTCGCTCCAAAGCACAAACTTTTATCACTTTTTGATACTTGGACTCGTTGAAAGTTTCTCCAAAAATGATATTGTCTCGTACAGAACCAGCAAATAACCAAGGCTCTTGAGAAGCATAAGATATTGAATTACCAGTTTGAAGTGTCCCTTGTGCTAATGGTAGTTCGTTTAAAAGTGTTAAAAGTAGAGTACTCTTGCCACTACCAACAGGTCCAACGATTGCAATTAATTTGTTTGAAGAGAATTGCATTGTTATGTCACTTAAAGTATAATCACCGAGTGATTTGTTTCGTTTTACACACATTTTGTCTATCGAGATTTTACTAGAGACGCAATTTTGAGTTTTATGCACTTCTTCATTCTTCAAAAAGTTTTTAATCCGTTTTATGGAATTTAACATTTCTCCTCCTCCGAGTGCACCCCATGAAAAAAACACAATGGATGTTTTGACAATTTCGTACAATGTGCTTAGCACATAAACATAGTTGCTTGTTAAATTGTGGCCGCCACTTACATAAGCAACTATACTAAGAAGCATAGCAAATTTGTGAATAAAAAAATGAAATGCTAAGTCTATGGCATAAAGGTTGAAGCTTCTTTTCAAGGGTTGCAATTCATTTCTGAAAAATTGAATCAAATTACATTGCCTGCAATTGACAATAACTACCTTCGCACAGTTTCAATGAGTTTAGAAAAAAGTCTTTCCCAAGTAAACATTTTAACGACTTTTATGCCTTGAATTATTTCGTTCATCATCTTGACCCTTTGGTCTGTTTTTAGCGAAGCCTTGAGTCGGTAAAGAGTTATTTTTTTAAAAAGAAATACTAAAACAAATCTACAGATTAAAAACTAGTCGTTGATTTTATCTTACTTTGGGTAAATACACATAGCAGGAAAACTGATATTCCGTATATGGCTCTAACTCCCAACATATCATGCAAGTGGTAGAGAACAACCGCAAGTTGTAAAAATATGAGCCACACATAATGTACATATCTGATTAATCCACAGTGAAATCTGGTAACATCATTAGATAATAAATTGACTGACTGACCAAGAGTGACTTCAGAAAGGGTCTCGTAGCTGAGTTTCAAACATTTTCTGTAGATTACCGAACTTAAAGCAACTTGAATTTTTAAGCCCAAGTGCTCTGTTTCAAACCAGTACAGATGTAAACCAAGCATTCTAACCAGCACTATCAACATCAGATACAAAGAAACTAAATAAGCCTGACTTTTGCTAATAGTTTTGTTATTTGGAGCATAGTATTGTAATAACTTTGCGAAAAGTACGGTTTGATATATCCTTAAAAACATGACGATAATCCAGTTTCTTACAATAATTTACACATACCTTATCAATTCTAAAATTGTTATCATGAAACCATAAAACGCAAAGTCTAAACCAAATATCTGCCTGAGAGCTTTCCATAGCGACACTTCACCTTGTGAACTTTCAATTTGAATCTCCAATGCTTTTTTAAGTTTGTCGCCAAGAAACTCAGATCGATCAGCTTTGAGAGGGCTAAAAACTTCATTTTCATTCAATTTCTTTTTGTATCCTTTGAGAAGTATAGGTATTTCCCATCTAGAACAATTGAACCTGCACTTTCAAATCTGTTGACAACAGACACAATGTTTCTGGATCAGTCAAACGTTTGTAACTTACAAGAATAGAAGGTGAGACAAAAAATTTGTTTTTTCTTTGGGATGAATTTTTGACGAGCATTTACTGCTAGAGGACATTTTCTTTTTTATTAAAAAAACAATGTTTGTATTCTCACGGTAATGAAACTGTTTATAACTGAAGTCTGATATACTTCGTAAAATGTATATTTGAATAGATATCTATTGCTTAGTGGTTATCTAGGCACATTATCGGTTATGTGTGGTCTCTATGTTACCACAAATAAAGAACTAAATGGAAATATGTACTTAACCACTAGCGACCTTCTTCAAAAAGTGGGTTATTGTTATCAATTGCCTCGCGTTAAATTTTACACACTAGTTTAAAAGGTTCAATGGAATGGGATGGAAGAATAAACAATACGCAGTAGTAGTATTTATTTCAATGTCAGACCTATACGGATACGTAAATCCAAATATATTCGGAGTTATTTGATAAAAACTTGTTTTTATCAAATTTTATGAATTTGTGCATCTTACTAAGGGTGGAATTACACATTCACATTTTGCTTTTTCAACATGTCTTCCAGAATAATCTGTAAAATTCTTGTATTCAAAGGTCTGTCCAACTTTAACTGTTTTATCCCCAAATTTGCAGGCGTGTTCTAAAGGCATGTAGTGATTGTTTTCAAGGAAAAAAGTATCTACAATGTTTTACCTGATTTGTCATCACCTGTAATAATTTCGGACCCGTCAGCTAAAAACAGTAACACATAAAAAATAACACTTTTTATGCTCTAATACTGTCTTACAACAAATCCAGCCATTTGGACAACATAGAACCTGATCACTAATTGTACTCGTATTTACACGATAGTATGGAGCACAAGAGTCTTGACAGTGGATTCCAGAAGATCCAAGCTGTTCACCGCACCATGTTCTGCGACAGAATGGTTCTTCAAATTTACCATTAAAGCCTTTCTGACACACACAATTGAAACATGTGTTCTTTGGGTAAAACTGATCACCCTCTTTATATTCTCTACCGTCAACTATGCATTTTGTTTCTTCATCAAACGGAGCTGAAAACAAAATTGTTATGTGGTACAGTCACGTTAAAAAAAATGACACCCCTACCAGCAGGGCGATAAATTTTTTACAGTTACAAAGTTTACAAACTGTCCAGCTAGTTTACACAATTATAAACTAGTCAAACGTACACATAAACCGCTTAATATCGAAAAGATTTGTGGCCGCTGTTTTAGAGGTGTCATTCTTTTTGATTGTGACTGTACATTTAGTGAAAAAATCTTACGACAAATTTCTCCCACTGAGCAGCAATGCTCTAAGGAGTATTTCCTATAACATCCCTTTTTTACGGGTGTTCCTAACCACTCAGGACAATCCAAAACTGCACAGATGAAGGCAGACCTGCAAAATAAATCTTGAACAATGTTTAAAGACTTTGTTGCCATAAAATGCCTGTTTTCGTTCGTTTGGCAAAAACATCCAGCATCACATGAAGGATCTGATAAACTACTGTTGACCTGCTCATGATCTTGATATGCTCTTCCACGAAAATAACAATGATCCTTAGATGGTTCTAGGCCTTTACAAGAAAAACCTGAAGGACACTTGGATGCATTGTCGTATTCAGGTGTGCATCCAAAATCTTCGTAGATTAAAATTCCGTAAATATCGCAACTGCTGTCACCTATGAACAAACAAAACATCGAGAAAAACATTATTAAAAAATTACCTACCTGAAATAATAAATCGTCCTATTGTTAAGGACATAAATAGTAATTTCAGTAAGAATTTCAAACTCTGCTCCATTTTCGATCTATGCAGGTACGTGAAATATCTTTTAGTTGGAATAAATACCAGTGAAGGACGTCAAGTTATTTTATTGTCACGTGCTGGACCGAAACTGGCAAACTCATCAATATACACATGCATTTGTTATTAAGAAAAACAGCAATTAATACCACATAAATATTTATAAACCTGAAATCTCAATTTATCACACTGAAATTGCATAACAATAAATTCGTATTCATTTTATTTGAGAAACCTCAAAATTGCACCTTTCACCTTTCTATTTAGAATGTTATGCAAATGGGTAACCCAAAAATGGTCAATCATCGAATAGAAGAAGACTTTAGGGATGATATTAGTGTATGTATCGTAGGCTAATTGTGAAATCAGACGTTTTATAAAACGTTTTGTTATTAACAAAAACAAAAGTTTCCCACCAAACGTTTACAAGTAACAACGCGTTTCAATCCCAAAGTCGTCATCCTTAGGTGAGAATCTAAAAGATAATAATCCAACAAGAAGTACGTTTTCTTATTGTAGGTATAAACAACTAGGCAAATTGTAAACGAATGAATAAATGCAGTTCTTTAATGGAATGAGAAATTTTATTACAAAAAGCCTAATTGGTCTTCCCCTTATGGGCGATTAAGGTGGGGAAAGTTGATAAGGATGACACTTATTCCCGCACAGGGATCGCTCAAATCGGAATATTACCGAAAACGTTTGGGTCTGAAATGATTTATAACAGGATTGAATTTCTCTGTCTAATAATTTACAACCCCCTCGTAAGCCCATAGTCCCAACTTCACTACACTTTGTTGGGGAAGTAGGGACATTTGCGCCCGGGACACTTGCGCCTTTTTACCTGAAGTGTTCAATTAAGTTCAATTAAGACGTGCATTACGTTTCCAGAACTTCGCACGTAATAATTCAGGGATTTTTCCACTTCTGCCTCAGCATAATTTTCAGTGAAAATAAATTATTTACATAAAAAAATTGTTTTGCTCACCGGTTGATATTGTTGTTTGGCGCGCCGGATGTGCAGAAAGCCGGGATCGAAGACGAATCCCGGTCGTTGGTGACGTCACTTTCAATGTTCATGACGCTGCCGGGATTGGAGTGGATAAAAAAAAATATATTGGTTTTCTTGAAGGAGGTTGCTCTACAGAAAAAAAAATCTATTAAAATACTATTGTAATTATTTTCAAGTTGCATAATTAAATATCTCTTATCTAAGTCTAAAATGATACAATTTCTTCTTTGCATAAAACATTTTCCTGTTTTGTTTTACATCGATTGCTGCTAGTTTTGGATTTGCTTTTAGATGTGAGACTCTCATCTACAATCCAACACCGTTTAATTATTTTTTGTATCAACTTCATAAAATATAAGTAGCTTTCCCTTTCTAGTTTTATTTCTGCCTCTTTCATGCTGCCAAGACCTAATGATTATTGTACCATTTTCTCTGAGAGTATTTTGCGTAAAAGAAGGCTCAAACTTGCTACTTATAAGTATTGCCATGTGTTTAACATGTTTGATTAACAAGCATTTCTCTTCTTCTAAAGTTTTTGTAGATCTTGCGTGTAGAACAATATTTCAAACATTGATTTTAATTTATTTGACACATAATGCGATGTTGTCAAATCTGGCATTCGCTATTTAACGAACGATCACCGAACGACTAACGAAGGAGGTCAAAAATTGGAGTTTTTATATGTCATTGTTACAAGTCATTCGTTAAATTGCGAATACGCTATTTTAACGAAGGATGTCAAAAATTGACTCCCTGGACACTTGTGACACGATATTTATGTCAGACAGTGAAGTGTCATAATGTAAACAAGACGGAATTTATGTCTGACACAAATATTTCAAGTATCGGCAAAATATGTCAGATATTTTTTAGTGACAGATGTGAACAGATGCACTTGACACACAGATGTGACAGATGCATTTGAAAGTTCAGACGTGTCTCAGAAATTACGAGAGTTGATGAGTCGTTTACTTTTGTGGTTGTGTTGCCACACAAAATCAGAATGAATGACTAGAAAAACTTGTTGAAAAACGTATATTTAGTGCTGAAAACACATTTTGAAAAAAGTCCGACAGAATTTCATGAAAGAAATTGCAAGAAATTTCTACCGGAATGTAAACCGTTACGGAAATTATTTGGCCGACACTTGACATAAATGTCTAGAGAGAAATCTCAGATGTAAACGCACCATTTAGAATTAATAATTTTTACAAAGCTTAACTCAGTTTTGGATAAAAAAAAAGGATTCAAAATTTTGTCAGTGCCTATGTTTCTTGTTCAACTTTTACATAAGTAGGGAGTATTATAAGCGGGCGCAAGTGACCAGTGTTGTTAAAAATACTTTTTTAAAAATATTTAAATACAAATATGTACAAATACTTTTCCGGAAAAGTAATTAAATGTATTTCAAATACAATTTTTCAAAATGTATTTAATTGCAAATACAATTACATTAGCAATGTATTTAAAAGTATTTAAATACTTATTAAGGCTGATTAGTAGAAAGCTCTATTATATTTTAATGCGTTGTTAAAAGTTAATAACGCGGATAAACCAATCATATTGGTCCAATTTGGTCACGTGATCAGTTAATCACCCATTTAATTAATGTGTGGTACTTAATGTAATTAATTAATCCCGTTAATTATTTTAATCCCATTTAATTAATAGGATTTAATCGGGGATTAAATTAATGACCCTTCTAAAAAATCGATCCTTAATTTGGATAGAATTTTTCTATGACCTGTTAATTATTATTGAAGGTCACAGAATAACAGCTGAAGGTCTCGGGTAGCAGAATCTGGTCCTAATATTTTTCCTGCTACGTCATAACTTCGTTTGTCATGATTTTACTTCACGTCAGACTCAACTTTGGAATTTACCCTTACTTTTTGGTCGTATCCCTCTTATTAATGTAATCCTGGATGACCTGGGTCCTATTCGTATTGTTGCCAACAATTTCTTAATCTCTTAATGACAATGAGAGTGAAAAATATTTTTTCCCAGAACTTTAGTTAATGCAGGAAAAGTCCTCGCTCCCGACAACGCAGATTATCTGTCTGACTCACTCTGACTACCTGTCTCAGGTTAGGGTAAGTGGTGTCGGTGTTGGGCATACCGTACTGCAGATTCCTCCCAACCGATAAAAGCATTTCAATTTTAATTACAAGTATTTAAAATTTCGGGGACAATTGTAATTAAATTACATTTAAAATACAAAAAAAAGAAATGTATTTAATTACGTATTTAAATACAACCTATGTATTTCAAATACTTTTTTAAATACATGTATTTAAATACTTAACAACACTGCAAGTGACCCACTACACCCTGAATCACAGGTAGGTAACAGGCTTAATCCAGGATCGGGCGCATCTGACCCACTTCAGGTAAAAAGGCGCAAGTGTCCCGGGGGCAAAAGTCCCGACACCTTTCTGGGACCTTTATCTCAAGCAGGTACTTCGGACAGGGTTAGTGGCTTGTTGTGAATCGAAATATTCAAAATATCGATCTCGATCATCGATCTTTCACGAGGAATTGGTCGTTTTGTTCTGCAATGTTCGATTCAGAGAGGCATCGTACGCATGTACTACAGCATGAGGCAACCTTATCGCACACCTAAGAAAATCGCAATTTTGCATTTTACACGCCTGACTGTACATTCGAAAGGTATCTCCCCTAATTTTTTGGTAATTTTTCACTTACAGATAAAGATAATAATTAAAAAAAAGTAATTTTCGACCAAAAAGTCAAATTTCGAATTTTATACTAACCTACGCGTATTCACTTCAGCTAAGTGTTTACGAAATTAGCGAAAAAAAAATACCAATCAGATTTTGAATTTTACCTCTAAAATTATTTTTATTTATGAGTTGCCACTTGTGGCGTGTAAATTTAGGCGACAATGTGAACTGTAATTGGGGTAAGATTGTAAAAGATTTACAACTGTTGGAAGGCTGGGTGCCGATGCCAGTCATTTCTAGCAGTTCATCCAGGACCGTAATCATTATTTTATATTAAACAACATTTCTTAAACAAATTTTATATTAAACTCGTGCAGATTGTGACGGATTACGGCCCACTTCACCAAATACTAAAATCATTTCAAGCCTTTCAGCAATAGAATATCGGTAAGGCATGACTAAAAATGGTACCTGATAGTTAATTATATTTGAGAATAATGTTTTTTTACATACCGAATTTAAATTCAAGTGGCTTATTAAATTGAAATTGTCTTTTAAACTAAACACACGCACACACAGTAAAACTAAAATAAAACTAACGAAGTAACACACAACAACACACAAATCACCAGAATCGCACTACTCGAAGGAGGTTTTCATAATAAATATGATAATTCTGAAGTAATTTACCTGAAGATTAAATTACTTACCTTCAACCCCCCAGATAACAACCACTAAATTCTTAGAAACAGATGAGAAAAATTAACCCTTAGCGCACCTGATTTTACCTGCGTACAACAAGTTTCTAATTCTTAATTCTTCAAAACATTTACTAAAGTAAAATTCTGTAACTCGGCCCTGTAAGATTTCGTTGGATTATTTGATGCAAGCATCAATCTTTGTTAATTTTATTGGGAGGCTGTAAATTAAGGGGCTTCGAAAAGATCCCTTTGTTGGCAAATTATGTCATCTTCTTATAAATCACGCGTCGGATTTGAGTTGAAATAAAAAAGACCGATTATTTGACCAACCAACTAAAAATTGATAATTCTGATACCACGGTTCGATTGGCTATCAGGTAGGGATTCACGTAGCCTAAAAACTTTGTAGTTAAATTAACAGTTAGTGCTCAGAATCTCACAAAATTGCTTCGACGTTATTTATTAACAAAAAAATTTAAGAAAAATTGAGAATGGTCCTTTTCAATGTACAGGCTGGTGTGTGAAAGTTCAGGATTTTCATTTCATTAGAAGTCGCGACTTTCTTGGGTGTGCGCTGTATTTTTGAAAAAATTGAGAGTTTATGCATATTTTTGCTAATTAATAATTATATCTATGCATAAAATTTTTAATCAAATACAGGGTGTTTACGGTCTTGGGGTTGAAACTCAAGGGAGATAATATGTGTTGTAAAAGAACCCCAAAAAGCCATGTCAAATAAAAATTCACATTATAACAGAAAATCATTCAATTTACACTATTTGTTTGTGAACTGCTGATTTTAATACAACAATTACTATTACCTTGTACTTCACCGTAACTGCTAATCATGACAACCAATGCATTATTTCAATAATTCTATAGTCCATGGACATAAATTAGATGAAGAAACTCCACAAAACACAAATCACACTTGCTCGAAACGCTTTCGGCTGAAGTAATTAAACAGAGGACCATCGGATTTAAATTTTGATCAAAAATAAAGCCAAATGAAATGATGACAGTGTCAAAACTTTAAATTGACGTTTTTCACTGTCGTGGTTACAATATTCTTATTTGTTGCAACAATTAAATTTTATTTTAACAGAGAATGTATTCCAGTGACCCTCAAACCCTGTACCAATACTCCGAAGTTAAATAATATTCTTAAAAGTAAGTTCCTTGGGTTTTTTTCATAGTTACCCTATTTATACACTCTTTTAACACCAGGTAAAGTTTCGACTCCTAGACCGTAAACACCCTGTAGAGAAAGACTAAAAAAATACTATCTGTGGAAATTTTCTTATTTGACTCTTCAGCTTGATAAATTATGATAATCAGCGTTTTCAAACAAGTTAAAAAAGTATTAAAGCCTACTCTAATTATAAATTCAAATGATAACATGGTACTATACCTAATTATCATTATTTATCGATAATCTTAATATCACAAAACAGAGTGTAAAATCTGTGGTGTAAATAAATAAAAAAATATATGACAAATCTCCTAGTAAACGTTGTACCCGCAGAGTTCGAAACGAAATAAAATTACCAATGGTAACCCGTTTGAGAAATGTTCTGGAAAATAATGTTCTACTTTGTCGAACTCGCGTGTAGCATTCCATGAATATTTTTTTGTTGTTTCAATAAGACATTTTTTCGACTTTTTAAATTTGTAAGTTTGGTTGAACAGACGTTAATTAAAAAAATATTCCTATCATTTTAACGAATTTTTTATATTTGTCAATTTTATAAGGGTTATTTTTTTTGAATGCTAAAAAAATATTGACGTTTTACTAATTGAAACGAGTATAAAAACATTTCCTAATCGAATTTCACAAAAGTCAATATAGTCCAGTCAAATAAGCCTTTAAATTGAAATGTCGTGGAAAAGCTTCCATTTTTGATATAAGTTACTGTGAAGTATTTAAAAACGTTTGATCAAAAAAAATTTTGTTTCAACCCCCGAGATACTCGAGGAGGGGTTGAAATAACGAAAATAAAGTGTTTTTTACTGTACTAAACTACTGTACTAAAAACTAAAACTGTTAAAATTTAAGGAGCTTTATTAGTCGTTGTTGTTATAGCAATAATCAACAAAATCGCGAGGTTTGCTATTTTTTGAAGTGTGTTAAATTTTAACAGCCCTTTAATAAAGTTACAGAATAGGTAGGTCTTAGTGTGTGCAATTTGGTAAAAATACCGTTTATTTATGCATTTGTTATGTAATTAGTGTTGGTACAGTATTTTGTTATTTCCACTAAAAAAATTATTATATGATTTGGTAAATGAAATCTTTACCTATTCCTTAGGGTTTTTTTTTTACCAAGAGGGGCTCAAGTATCGAGCCGCACACCGACGCAACAAGGCCCATTGTGTGCTACTTCTCGAAGAAGATCACAGCAGCAGCCCCGTGCCTCTGACGGAGCACAGTACCCTTTCTGCTGGAGCTATCTCGATCGCATCAGGCTCCAAGTAACGGGAGCCCAGGTGTGTCCCTCTGATCCCCGTATAGGCGGGACAGTAGCAAAGAACATGAAGAGGAGTTTCCTCATCTTCCGCACAACCTCTGCACTCATCGTCTTCCTTGAGACCGATAGTGTGCAGGTGTTTCTTCAGTGGGCAGTGTCCCGTGTACATACCCACTAGGAGCTGGAGGACTCTTCTGTTGAGACTCAGCAGGTTTTCACTGCGTTCTCTGTTCGGGCCTTTAATGAAAAGCCTCGACTGCCGCAGGCCGTCATGACTTTGCCATTCAGTTTGATGGCGAGATTCCATCCACTTTTGCAGTGTGATTTTCTGTCGCCTTTTGGCAACGCCCAGAGCCGGCTCCGGCCCGATGAAGTCCATTACTGAACCTTTACGGGCCAGAGTGTTAGCTACCTCGTTGCCCACAAGGCCACAGTGTCCAGGAATCCAGCATAGGACAACTTCTTTGTTGCGTTCTGCCAGTTCCTGTATTCTTGTGCGACAATCCCAGACAAGTCTTGAAGTGTACCTGCACGACTGCAGGGCCCTCAAGGAGGCTTGACTTCGGTACAGATGCAAATTCGCCGGTTTGATACGGCCCTTTGCACGCACCGCGTCACGCAGATTATCAAAGCAGATATTTCCGCTTGAAAAATGTCCACATGTTTGCCAAGAGGCGTCGATTCCTCAACGCCGAGCTTACATATGTATACTCCTGAGCCAGCTCCATCAGAGTGGACAGACCCATCCGCATAGCAAACGAGCTAGTCTCTCTTCCTGAGATGTCTCGTTGATTCGCACCAGTTATCGCGTGGAGGGATTACCACACGATATTTGTGGTTTATTACACTTCTGGGGGTCATACTATCGTCCCCCATCTCGTAGATGGGGTCCAGGGCCAATATCCTTGTCGATATTGACTGATGACCCTTACCAGTTGATGGTTTCCACCGATTTGCACTGCGGAGTCGCAGGAAGGCCATTGCGGCGGTCTCCTCCACAACAAGATGGAGTGGTCGAATACCAACAAGGACCTCCATTGCCGCAGTCGGTGTGGTTCTGAAGGCTCCGGTAATTGCCAGGCAGGCCAGACGCTGAATCCGGGCTAAAGTCTTTTTGGCACCAGACGTGCACGCCATGGTCCACCAGACAATTGAGCCATACGTAACCATTGGCCTGACAACATAGTTGTATACCCAAAGCATAGTATTGGGTGTCAAACCCCATGTTCTGCCAACGGCCCTCCTACATGCCCAAAGGGTACGGGTCGCCGTTAGTGCTTTGTCTTCGACATGTGGTTTCCAGGTCAGTCGGGAGTCTAAGATGACACCCAAATATTTTACCTTTCCGTCAACACGCAGTTGTTCTCCAAGCAGAAGAGGGGCCACATGTTGGCCACATTTCTTTCTTGTGAAAATGACATGCCCTGTTTTTTTCGGATTTACCGATAGGCCATGAGAACTGCACCATTTCTCCACTAGCCGGAGTGATCCCCCTTGTGAGCTCCCCGGCCACATTGAGAAATTTGCATTGCACCAGGATGGCTATGTCATCGGCACAGCCCTGACAATACACGCCAAGCGCATTTAGCTAGCGGATAAGGTCGTCCACTATAAGGTCCCACAGGAATGGAGAGAGAACTTCTCCCTGGGGGCAGCCCTTAGTGGCGATCACTTTAACACAATACGAGCCCATGTTCGTATTAATGACACTACTAGAGAGCATCGCGCGGATCCAATCCACAAGGATGGGATCCGCACCCCTCTCCAGCAGTGCTTCACTCATAGACTCAAAGGTAGCGTTATCAAAGGCTCCCTCAATGTCTAGAAAAGTTCCCAGAGTGTATAATCCACCGTTTAGCCCGCCTTCGATCGTAGATACGATGTCGTGCAGGACCGTTTCAGTGGACCTTCCTGAGATATACGCATGTTGGTTTTGGTAACGAACAGCCGCTCCCTAACATGTTTGTCGATTAATCGTTCCATCGCCTTTAAGAGGAACGATGTAAGGCTAATCGGTCTGAAATTCTTAGCTTCGGTGTACGATGAACGTCCTTGCTTAGGAATAAAGACAACCTTCACCTTTCTCTAGGCCTCTGGGATGAAGCCCAGAGCAAGGCAGGTTCTGAACAGTCTGGTCATCGGACCGACAAGATGCTCCCGCCCCCTTTGTAGGAGGGCAGGAAAAATCCCGTCTATCCCCTCAGACTTGTAGGGTGCAAATGAGTCAATTGCCCATTATATTCCTTCAGGCGTTATTACCTGAGACGCGAAAGTCCAGGCATTTCTGGATGCTTCTCGCAGAGATAGTCCTACCTCTGGTTTATCTTCGACTTTAATGGAGTCGGGAAAATGCGTCTGCAGTAAGTGCTCCAGTGTGTCGCCCTCTGTGACCGTGAAGGTCCCTGTGGGCAACCGTAAGGAGCCCAGACTAGCTGACGGATCTTTAGATAAGATTTTCTGAAGTCTCGTAACCTGTGGGAGCCTGGTTAGGCTCTCACAGTAGGACCTCCAAGACTTATCTTTTTTGCGACGTGTCGCCGATTTGAACTCCCGCTGGGCACTTCTATAGAGTTCCCATGCAGTAGTTGTGTTTACAAGTGTAGCCCTGTTCCAGAGCTTCTTTGATTTTTTCCGCAGTTTTTCTAGTTCTGCGTCCCACCATGGGGCACATTTGGTCCTACGTGGGCTGCGTAATCGGCAGCTCTCAGCGTAAGAATCCATAATGGCCTTCTGGAGTTGCTCCGATGCCATTTCAACATCGACTGTATTTTTAATCTTCAGCGGCAAAAGAGACACCCGGCCACCCAGTGCTTCGCTGTACGAAGCCCAGTTGGTGGCCTTGGGGTCTCTATATTGTGCGCTGAGTGTTGCATCTTTGCTGATGTAGAAGCGTATGTATCGATGGTCCGATGCACTCAACTCTTTCGATACATGCCATCTCTCAACATCCCGGGCTGCACTCATAGTGGCCACTGTGATGTCAATGACTTCCTGTCTCACCGAGGTGACGAAAGTTGGTTCATGTCCGACATTGAGTATGTCTAGACCGGAAGCTGCTATATAACCTAGGAGCGCCTCCCCACGGACATTAACGTCTGAACTACCCCACACAAGATGGTGGGAGTTCGCGTCGCAGCCCATGATAAGCGGCCACCCCCTGGATCTGTAGAAATTCACAACATCAACCATCTCTTGCGAGGGAGGAGGTGTTGGTGAGTCATAAGGGAGGTACGTCGAGCACATCACAAGTGTTCTCAGATTTCCACTCTCTTTGTAAGTGATCTTGGCCGCTACAACGTCATCTGAGCAGAGTTCTCTCAAAGGGAGCGCCTCTACTTTATTAGACACGAAGAGACAGGCTTTTGATCTAGAGCCATTAGGTCCAGTTATAACTGTGCCCCTCCTGGCATTTATGCCCCTTACCCGCCCCACTGAAATCCAGGGTTCCTGGAGGAGGCCAACATCAATGCCCCACGCGTCAGTCCTCCTGCTGAAGCAGCTGGAAGCCTCGACGCTGTGGTGCAAGTTGACTTGTACAACGGTCAGAGGTTCCCTACACATTGCTAGGCCCCTCTGTACCGCCGCTCTCCTCCCCTCCTTGTTCTTGTGGGCCTAACAACTTCACTGTTGCCCGGCCCAGCAAGTAAAAGGGGCGCATTTGCAGGGCTTTGAGAGGCTCAATGAAGCCCGCCCAAAGTCCCACAATGATGCGGGTTGTCGTAAAGCCAACCCTCTCTGATCCATAAACCAGCCACGAGCGGCTGTCCAGGCCAGGATTGCATCTCTCAAGACGGGCCAGGATTAGTTGAAGTTCCATTTCTGGCCCCTGAACATACACCACTGCCCGTCTTGGTTTGGGGATTTCAGCCGACGGAGTGATCCGGAGCTGCATCCCTTCGAGCTGAAGGTTTGGAATCAGCTCGTTCAACCAATTCCTGGAGACCTTATCGTAACAATTTACGAAAAGTGCTCCCTGGCGAAACTGGAAGCCTTGGAAGCGCGGGATGAACCCGGTGTTACTGGTGACCAGCGATTGAGTTTAAGTGGATGATGTGGCCGTCGATGTCGTGTTCTTTCATAATTTTGACCGCTTCTCGGGTGCAAATACATAGGGCCATGATGTTAACTTCGAGAACTTGGCGCCAAAGGTCGCTATCACGATCTTAAACCAAAAAAAATAAATGATCGAAAAGGGCTTTGTTGTAGTTCAATTTTTGTGTGTTTAATAATAAAATTTCCAAATGATATTTGAATTTTCGTTGTTGTTTTCTTACATCTGACCGTCTGATATACAATTTCCACTCAGAGATTGGACTTTTTTAATTATCCTGGAAACATTAAAATCACTGAGATATGCGTATGAGCGGGGTGTTTAAAGCGTACTGAAAGGTTGGTAGTATTCCCGCGCTTGTAATCCTCCGCCGATTTTGCACCTGTCATGTTTTGTGGTCCTGTCAAATTCGAATTCAAAACGTCTTGTGCTAAAGATTCGGGATTAATTTTGGTTAACGACGTTTGTAAAGTGTTAATTATCGTTTAGAGTTTGTGTTCTAGTGAATATTTATTGTTGATAGTGGATTTGTTTTTGGTCAAGACGATGATTTTAAAGAATTTTCACAATTTTTCTCAGGTAATTGCAAATATTCCTAGTTGATTATCAATAGGAGCTTAATCGTTAACATTGTGATTCATCAAAACAAAAAATAAAACGTTTTCAAGGAAAAACTAAAATTTGGTCCGGTACTACTTTAATCGCGGAGTGTTAGTAACTTGTTTTTCACTTAATTATTGACTGCAAATACTATACAACCGTTTCAACAATGGTTAAAGTATGTTTTATTCCACAGAATAAGAGATTAAGTAGCGTTTTAACGCTCAAAAATCGATAAAGTAATACTTTGATAGAATTATAGGTACATGATTGCATATCTAAATGAAAACAGAGCCAAAACCGTCGAAAATGTCAAAAAATAGTGTAATTATCGGTTTAATTTGGTGATTTTTCAGTCTGTTTTCTCAAAATGTTGCAAAAACACCACAAAATTTAATTCAAGAATGTGTTTAAAGCTTGTAAGTTGTAAAAAGTCCGAGCATGATTTCCAAAGAAATTTACTGTTTTCCGAATTTTTTGGTCCAAAAGCGAGCTAACAAAATTTTTGGAAAAGACAAAAAAACATGATTTTGAAATCTCTAAAACTAAGTGAGTTACCGATTTTTTAAGGGACAGGTGCAAATTCAAACATTTTCAAAAATCCTAAATATCTCGAAAACGGTTAAACTTGGGTATAGAGAAAGCTGATAAAAACTCCCTTAAAATAACTCAACTAATCCAAAAACGCAGTGAAAAATATAGCTTTCCCTTTAAAATAAGAAAGTTAATAGCGACTTCCGGTATAACCGAAAGTGCTGCCATCTTGAAAATCTTTTCATTGAGCATAACTGTTGGGATTATGTCTGAGTACCAACTCTCAGATAAATATCTTTATTAGAACTTCCAATATTTCTAATGTGGGGTTTAGACGGAACACCCTGTATTTACATTGCATTTTAATTATACAAAATTTCCAAATACAAAAGATTGCGGTCAGCAACTCAGCACTTTGACAGTCGTTGCTCCGAACGTCAACGACTGTAAAGTGCAGTCCAATCAATTGCTTAATTTTGGCAATAGAGAAATTTCCACATCAGGAAATGAAACTTTGGAATCTCGCCAGAAGTCGTCGACCACATTTGCAACATTGGCAATATTCCTGACCTGAATATTGCCTTATGTGGTCAATTTTAATTTGAAAAAAAAAGATGTTTAATTGAGATTAAACAGTTTGGTATTTTTCAGTCAGTTATAGGAAAATCACGCAAAAAACCCAGATTTTAATCCGAAAATGTGTTTAGAACTAGAAAAAAAAGTCCAAAGAGCATAATTTTCAACCAAATTTTGTTTTATTTTTCAAGTTATTTTTGTTCGAAAACGAGCTAACAAAATTTATGGAAAGTAAATAACTTACCTATAGTTACCTACAATTCTGTAATACTTCTTTCAATGTTCATTAATTCATGACTTTTGAATTACTTTTTATTCCAGATTCCAAACAAATCAAATTTTTGTTCCTAATATTGGACTTGAAAAAAATGCAATTTTTCGAAGACGTGATAAACTGCATACAACAATGCATAGAATCCAGTGACTATTGCTCTTTTTGTTAAATAGAAAGGTGCTATAGTATATTAAAAAACAAGTTTCACAAGACCACTCTTGAAACACGAATTTAAATTTAAAAAACGAGTGGCTTGCTACGAGTTATTTTAAAGAATGATAGCTTTAAGGTTTTATGAAACGAGTTTTTTGTACTATTTTTTGTAATTTATTATTATTATTATTATTATTATTATTATTATTATTATTATTATTATTATTATTATTATTATTGTAGTTTTCTGAGTTGAGGCTTGCGCCTATGAAACTCACTTCACACAATTGTTAATAATTGTTGGACCGACGGCTTACCGTGCTCTCCGAGGCACGGAGGGGTGTATTCTGAGAAATGGGGTAAGAGAAAAATTCTCTTAGCCAAAGCCGGATTCGAACCAACAATCAAGCGAATGTTCGGGTCGAGAAGCAAACGCCTGAACCACTGCGCTACCTCTTGCCATTAAAAAAAACTCTTGCTTTAATCGACTTTTTTTTGTGACGATTAAGTACTAATGATTTTTTTTTATTTTGAAAGTGAATAAGTGATTTCAAATTTTTGTTTTATCCAAATTCAGTCAAAAAACACAAGTATGGTTGAAGGATGAAGGTAATGAAAACTCCCTGAAATTTGTGAAATTGGCAAAAATATGGTCGCGAATTTGCTTTCTGTCAACCTAAAAATTTTCGTAAAATGTCCAATGACATCATGATGATGTTGCGTTTTTAAAGCATCTAAGTGGAGGCAAATTACAAAAAAATATACTCTTTTTTATAAATTCCTCCCACTGAAAGTCAAAACGGTTTTCAAATACCAACCCAGCCCTCAAAAATAAATAAATAAATACATTTGGCTGGAAGAGCTTTCTAGGTCAAAATAGTCAAACTTACAAAAGCATTTGACCAAAATCTTAGCATCGGACTCTAATAAATATCTTTGACATTTGGAAAAAAATTCCTATTATTGGTTCAAAATCCTGAAAGCAGCGGTTTTTTAAACATTAAGAATTTACAACAAAAAGAAATCTTATTATTACTAATTTAGTTATGGAAGAAAAACTACAAATCATTCTTTTTTTGGGCCACACGTCATTTGGGAATAATGAACTTCTTTGAATAATTACCTGCTGTTGTTTTGTGCAAGTCATCTAAATTATGTCATATTTTATTATGTAGTAAAGTAGATCATTGCAGTGTTGTAATAATTAATGTATTGTACACGATACGTGAATGAAACGTCAATAAAATAACCATTTTCCTCTGTATTTTATTTAAGATGGGTTTTCAACAAACAAAACTTAGAAATAATATGTATTTTAAAATTCAAACCCAACTTGTAAAAAAACATTAAAGAAAACAGAATGTTTGTGCTTTAAAAATTCATCTCGGTAACTTTAAAACGAGTTATTAAATCCAGTGAAACAAGCAAAAATAATCGGTAATTATTCATAGCTACAGTTTTAGCTACATTTTAGGTAAAAAAAGTTAGTTTTCAACTGAAAAAACATGCTTTTAATAGAAATAAAAAAAGAATACAATTATTAATTAATTTAGTGATTTGTCGTTGATTTGTATTATTACTTGTTAGCGAGCTTGTTAGTGAGAACTTAAAAAAACTATTATTAGATTTTACAAAACGTGAAATTTTTCACAATCTTCATCTTGAGCGCATTTGGAGTAGATAATTTTAAGTTGGAATAAATATATGTATCATACATATAGAAATAATTATTGTTGCAAAAATTTATTTAATCAATTAGCTTATTTCATCTCGTTAGAATCTAGATTTATTGAGAAATCTAACTTTTTCCAAATCCAATCAAATATGACACAAAATTTGTGGTTTTATGTTTTCAAAATTTTCACAAAAACGTCTTTTCTAAAATGAAAGCAAATGCAAGTCAAAAAACGATCATTGTGTTCCAATTCAGTAGAAAATTTTATGATTTTATTCGACGTATATGATTTTTTTAAAGTTGTACTTACAACCAACCTAACTCTGTTAATTTTAATAATATCAAAAAAGTAAAAAGAGTATTTTTATGTAACATTTTTGTTTTACAATTCTTATTTCAAACAATTGTTTCCTAGCTCTTACTTATTTAGAATAATCTTGAAAAAATACCTATTTTCGGAGGTTGGAAAAAATAACTTTGATTCAACCTTTTGAAATACTTTACAATAATCTAGATCACAAATTCAAATATATCTTTCACAATTTTAATTTGAAAGGCTATTTGACTGGACTAATATATATTTTATATCAAATGTCATATCTTATCGTTAATTTTAAAAATCTCTTTTTTTGATCTCCGACTCTCCAAATTACCCAATTTTCCCAACCTCTTGAATTTATCATCACAATGATTTTTCATTTTCAATGACAGGTGACGTAATAATTGTTACACAATTACTGTATCAAAAAAAATCACCAAATAAATAATTTCGTGGGTATAAAAGATGTTTGAGTTGTGAGTTTCTTCAGTTCCTGGTTTGAATTGGTACGCGAGATAGCTATGGATCGTTGGGTTGGTAAAGTGGCGATTGTTACGGGGGCTAGTGCCGGAATGGGGGCTGCAATAGCCAAAAGTTTGGTGATGAAAGGGTTGAAAGTAAGTATGATGGGTTAATTATAATGACAATGAGTTGACAAAATTGGTTTATTGATTGGATGGAAATAGAAGATGTTTGGGTCAAGGTCGCAGCGAGAATCCTTGTACAAGGTTTATTTTATTATTCATTGTATGTTTACTTTCGATTGAAGGTAGTGTATTGATGATTTGTTTTTCCGCATTAAGATACAGGCTGTTCTAACAAATCTCATCTCTCTCTTTCGGTGCTTTTTTGAAGTCGAATAACATTGATTCAAAATCGCTTTTTCACGTATAAAACCATTTGTATTTTTTGAGAACATTTTTCGGTCGGTAGCTCAATTTTATCGAGTACTTTTCTCAAAAATAAGCCGAAAAAATGTCTAATTTATAATAAACAAAAGTCCGTGTTAAGTTGTTTTTTTTATGAGTTCACTTAACCTGGCCAGAAAATAGCAAAATTGGGACGAAAATAACATTAATTGATATTGTTTTGTAGTGTTATCACATGATTTAGTGAGAAAACTAGTGGAAGCGCGCAAATCCTCTCGGATTCGCAAGAGCTCGGTGTTGTGCCGTTACACCTCGCCCCCCTTCGCCCCTCTTCGACCCCCTTTGTCCCCTTTGATCTTCTTCAACCCCCTCTCACCCCCTTCGACCCCCTTAATTTGGGGCATTTGAAAATTGGAGAAAACCACTCACCCCTTTTGCACAGACTTTATAGAATTGTTCCTTTGGTCCTTTTGGATCGGCTAGGGCTCATTGAAATAACAACAACACCAATTCTGAATTGTGACAATTTAATGAGAAATGTCAAAATTGTAATGACAGATGGCCTATGAGTGTGAGTGAGGTGTAATGAACGGCGCGAAATTGGTGCAAGTCAAGACGCTTTTGGTAATTTAAGAAAAATGTGATTTTAGTCATTTTAAAACCTTTTTTGACCCCAAAAACCTGCCCACTTTGTAGAATTTTGATTGAAAGTTCGTTTTTTACTTTTGTTCAGACTCTGGGTATTGCTTGCAAAATTTAGTGGGGTATTTAGTGCTTGCAAAATTTCAAAGCAAAAACAAAAGAATAAATGTGACAAAGAAAGACCTATTGACGGTTTTGAGTGTGTAAGACAGGGCTCAACCTATCAGATATTTTAGTGAGAAAATTAAAGCTATATGTTTTTAATTTTTTTCTTAATATGATAAAAATGACCAGATTAGATCAAACTGTGGTTCTTTTAATTTGTTTCGAGTAAACTAACTTTCAAAAATGACGTCATGCGAAAAAGTTAAAATTTCAAAATAGTGGAAGTTCCAAAAATGACAGAAAAACAAAATTTTCAAAACATCTGAAATTACAAAAATGGCGCAATATTCAAAATTCCAAATCTAAGGCAAAAAAAATTTAATTACAAAAAACATACAAAATTACAAAAAACTCACAATAAAACTGCGAGAACTTCAAATTTCTTAAATTGTGAATAATGTAAAGTTAGAAAACCATGGTTATTTCAAAAATTATAATTTTTTGGTGGAATTTCCGCCAATTAAAAATTTGAAATTTGTGCTATTTTTTGACATTTCGATTATTTTGGAACTTTAAATTGGAATATTTGTCAAAAAAATGCCATGTAATCGAAGTTGGTGTCTTTTGAGTACTTTATTCAGAAATTTACATGCCTAATAATCGGTGACATTTGAGAGAATGGAATTCGGTGGTATCTTCGACAAAGAAAATGGGATTTTTTTTTACTTTTATTATACAGAGTGATTCACATAATTTTACGACCCTGACGAATTTGAAATGCAACCATTAATACATTACTCAATTATAATTTGATCAAAAACACTAATAATTATAAATTTGTTTGTGATTTGGATATTCCTTGCAAACCTTACAAAATTAGGTTCTTATTGCAGCCTCTTGCGTTTTTGTTTTGGTCAATTTAGGTGCAATTCAACTTCCAATGTATAATGGGTTCCATTTAAAGTTTGTCAGGGTCTTAAAGTTATATGAATCACCTTGTATATTTATTTAATATGAAGACACTTTTTTTGATGGCTGTTTTATCAACTTATAACAATAAATTTAAAAATTTTCGTTCATAAAGTTTAAGTCTGCTTCGTAAATTTAAATTCATTCGCTGACTAAAACCCTTTATATGTCAGAAACTACATATAAATATTCGGATAAGGCAAGTTGGCTTATTTTCACTTCATTTGAGCTCTACTATCAACCCTTAAAATATATGCAAAACTATCAAATTCACCTAGGATAGTTCTGTTTTTTAATTTAAAAAAAATATGCAGGATGCTTTGAAAAATTCTTATAAAATTGTTTTAAAATATTTTGTAAATAGTTATTTATTACACAAGATGTGTTATAATGATTCTCATTTTGTGTATATTGAAAATGATTTACATGTAAAAAATGAGCCGCTCGACTCAAATGAAGCCGCTGGCAATAAATGTCAAAACTGTCATTTGTAAAATTCACAAATTGTCAGTTAATTACATTTAAAAGTTTCGTTAAAAAGCAACCAAAATGTTAGTCTGTACCATCGGTGGACATAAAAAACTGGTACAAGCATGACAATTGTACTTATAAGTCAAAAAATCACAAATTTATATCGGGTAAATTTGGCTTTTGCAAATAAGGTTATAAAAATTATGACATACTAATGACATGTTGTTAAAAACATTAAGTAAAGTTCAGTTCCCTAATGTTTTCTACATTTACAACGATTATACACAGTTAACACAGTTGGTCTAGCATCTCTTTAGGTTCAAAGAGCTCCAGCGGCTATGGTCACATTTCCGACAATTTTTGTCTTCAATGACAGTTCAAAAGTTTGATATACAATGAGCAAATTTTAGATGTACCAGTTTTTTATGTCTATCGATGGTACAAGATAACACTTTTATTATTGAAGTGTATTTACGACTTGATGTCTGAATACCTGAATTTTTCGAAATGCGTTCGAACAATTGTTTGTCAAATGAAGAAAATTGATTGCTAACGAAATCTAAATTAACGGAATGGCTTGAGGCAGCAAGAATCTGCGGCTTGATGTGTGATAGATCCAAATTTATTAAGAAGAAAACCTACTGTGAGTACAAGAAACTTTTTATTATTGTCCTTGGGCATTGAACATGCCGTAGGGCCGTAAAGAAACTTTTATGTTTTGGTAAAGGTGGCCACAATGGTCTGATTATGATACATCTGTAGGGTTGCTATAATTCGTGTGTAGTGATACGATACTGAACATTTAAGGGAACACAGATGGAGATGTACAAAATAGTTTTTTTAAACCATATTATGCTCATGGATATTATAATACCACAGAAAAAAAGAAAAAAGTGCAAATAAAACAAAATTGAATGCAGGAAAAATCAATAATTTCAAGTCCCTTTTCCTGCAAATGGGATGGAATTCTATATTTCAGTTCATTTACGAGACTGATTCAGACTTATTCAGTCAAAAACATCCAATCTTTGAGCAATCGTCACCATTTTTTGAAATATTCTAAGCGATCGTAAATAAATTTGCAACTTTTTTCTCAAAATTTTCTTTTTCGTTTCCAGTTTTGGGACATTCTTTTTTCACACAATTTGTTATTTGTCTTATTAAAATTCCTATAAATTTTGATTGTCTTCTTTTTGAAATATTTTTTCTGCTTCTGCTAATAAATATTTATTCACCTCTATTAGTGTACTTCGTAGTATTCGGTTTCTAAATTTTTTTAAATTTGATTGCTGGCAAATGACCTAATAATCGGTAAATTCACATTGATTTTTAATTTGTTTTGTTTCTATAAGCATTTTTATGCATTAATATATTTTTTTTGAATACTTTCTCTTGATGGCACTGAAATACGGGACAAAAATGGGACGTAACAGAATACGGGATGTAATCTTCAAATAAGGTGACAGTCTCGTATATACGGGACGTATGGCAATTCTATAATATCTGTGCATAAAAATTATTATTTAGCCCAATTTAATACCTCATTTATTTTGCAATATCTTATCACAACATGCCCAAAAATTGCATAAGCAAATTGACAATTGATGTTTTCTCGTATCTTCCACTCGATTAGATCGATTTTTAACAAAATTTCGTCAAAAATAACCTCGAAATAATCTCACAAAAACAAGTCAACAATTAGAAAGAATGACATTTTCCAACATCTTATTTAGTGTGAGAATGTTTAACCGTCAAAAACGCAAAATTTCGATAAAAACAAGTTGAAAAATTTAAAACTAGGCCGATAATACCTCGTACCTTTTTTGGGCTAAAAGATATTTTTAAATTTTATTAAATCGCATTGAACAATCATCACACTGTTACCATAAAAATTATAAATATTTTCTACCCACCCAGTTTTACCTTCCTATTGGAAAAATTTTAATTAAATTCGGAAATCTGGTGAAGATACCAGTCGTTGCAATTTTTTTTTGACCTGGCAAAACTTCCCTTATTGTCTATGTTTGAAAACTGAATTAAAAACACTCCAAATAGTAATTTTTTTGTCCAGGTTGCAGGCCTAGCCCGTCGCATCCAGCGCATCCAAGACCTCGCCAACGAGCTCTCCGATGCCCCAGGTCAGCTCTTCCCCCTCCGCTGTGACATCACCAGCGAGGAGGCCATCCTTAAATGCTTCAAGTGGGTCACAGACAACGTAGGTCCCGTCCAAATCCTCGTCAACAACGCCGGTCTCACCAGACCTACCAATCTCCTAGGTGAGCCCACTCCACTCACCCCTACCACTCCCACTAACACGTCTCTCTTTAGATGGCGCAAGCGACGAATGGCGTCGCGTCTTCGATGTCAACGTCATGGCTCTCTGTATTTGCACACGTGAAGCTGTCCGCATTATGCGTGAAAATAATCTCTACGGACATGTCATTCATATGAATGCCATTGCAGGGCATTACGTGCCCAATTTGCCTCAACCGAATTTTAACGTTTATCCGGCATCGAAATTCGCTGTTACGGCCCTGACGGAGAGTTTGAGGCAGGAGTTGAGGTATAATAAGTTGCCGATTAAAGTTACGGTAAGTTGAGTAAAGTTATATCTAAATATTAGGATGCCGGATGCGATATGGCGTACAAAAAACATTCTAGTTCTTGTTAGTTCCATAATGTCGCTAGGTGGCACACGTCTATATTTATTTTGAAAATATGGAAATATAAAAATTGCTAAATTGTACCTATTTTATTATCTTTTGTATATTTGGGTGCGTACATTAGGCGCAGGACTCGTAAAGTTGTGTGAAACACCCAGTACTATTCTTGTTTCGCTCCGTAATTCTGTAACGTTATGTAATATTGCAGAGTATAAGTCCTGGAGTGGTCAGGACTGAGTTCCAGGATGGGTTCCCGGAAGATGGGACTAAGGAAGCTTTGGCTGAAATGCCGGCTTTGCGTCCTGAAGATATCGCAGAAGCTGTGGTTTATATTTTATCAACAGGGCCACAAGTTCAGGTAAAATTGTTATTACGTTACTTCTTGAACTTTTGCGTTTATGTTCACAGGTGCACGAACTGACCGTTCATCCCCTTGGTGAAATATTTTAATATTACAAGTTTTATTATTGTTATAAGAGAAACAAATACCATCTTTTTTATTTTCTGTTTTGTTATTAATTTCATGTATTTTTTATTGTTTATTCTTAAATGTAACAATAAAAATATGCCATCCATACTTGTTTCTTTTTTGTGTTGCAATAACCGAAATTGTCAATTTTTGATTTTTTTTGTTAAAAAAATTAAATTATGTCTAATACTAAGCAAAACCAACCAATAACAATTTAGAAACATCATAGTTAAAAGCTATATGCAAAAATGCAAAAAAATAAAAGTTTGTAATGTAGCTGATTTGAGAAACATCCTGTATTCCTGTATACTTGAAAATAATTTCAGGTGAGTCAAGACGTTAGTATCTATGACTTTTGTGAAAAAAAGATTGATTTTCTAACATTTAAAAATCAGCAATGAACTTTTCTAAATAGCTGAAACACCGGTATTAAGGCAACACTTTGAAAGATCGTGTTTGTAAGACCTATGTTTCATTTGTAAAAAATCCACTTAATTCTAGAGTTATGAAATTTGACCCCATTTGGTCCCTTATTCGTAGAAAATTAAAACATATCCAACAAAAAAAATCAATTAGTAGAGGATTTTAATAAAAGATTGAAACAGAAACTTAGATACGTTTATTTCTTGCACAATAATAACACTTTTCAAACACCAGTTTTTTTCTTAATCCAGTTTCTGAAAGACGCAGTCCTGGTGTATCCCGCTGGATAATTTTTCTCGCAAAAGCTGTCTCCTGTAAAACTAAAAATCCCAACATGAATTGGATTTTCACTTTCAGCGTTGATAACAAAGGAACTCCACCGTCGTGTAAACAGGGACTTTTAACCGAATTTGGGTTTTGGGTGCAAACCATGAAGTAACAACGTCAGGACCGTAAATTTGTTCACACTGTTTACTATCAATCACAGGGACATCAGCATATTGCAGAATCAAGGTTACATTAAAGTCTTGAAAGTCTAAAATATAGTTTTTGTATAAACTAATTTGTTAATGAAACCTATTGATTGTTTAAGCACAATTTCATATTTTTTATCGCACCATCGTTAACTTTTTAATTTCCATTTCCTGTGTTGTGTCAAAAAGGAATTTTTCTTTTTTTATTTATTTTATTATTAACTCTTGAGTCTTGATGAGTGAAATTTATTTATGTATCAAGTAATAATTAGATTACTAATGTAATTAGTCACAGAAATTAATTAGGTACCATTTGACTTATTAGATTCTCGGCTAACAAATTTTCTTGTATTAAAACACATAATTTTTTTTTTTAATCTTGAAAAATATTTTATTAATAATATTAATAATATTAATTAATTAATATTAATTAATAATATTTATATTAAAAAAAAATCTTGAAAAAAAATGACTTATTCAACTTTTTGCATTTTGTCACACTCTGTATATGTATTATTTGCGTACTTTAACTAAAAGTCGACTATTTGCTAAAACTACAAGGTATTCTGAGTTTTCTGTTGCACATTTCTCGGAAAATATTTATAGGCGACTTTGCAGTGATTTTTCAAATGTTGGTCTTTTTTATAACGAAAAGTTCAATAATTCCGAAACGAAAAGAGATAGACTTTTAATATTTTATACAGCGTGTTAGGGAATGGTTTAGCATAAATTGAAAGGTTGATAGAGAATGGCAATACGAATCGATTAAGTGAAATTTTTGTAAATCTAAAATGCATAGTTTTCCCAAAAAATCGTTCTGAAATTACAGTCCCAAATTTTGAGAACCGCTGAACTAGAATGATAAAAATTAGCGTAAATTTTAATATTATTTACAAAATAGCTGAGGTAAATTAACTTTTTGGTCCACTCCGTAATTCTTCTAAATTTATGCCAGATTTGGGGTTCGAACCTCCCACACAAATGACCATGTTACCTACAATTTTGAAAAAATTCTCAAGCGTCCATGCGCCACCATGTCCACTTTGTTTAAAGAAAAAAATTAATCGCTAATAAACTACCATAAACGACACAGTGGCTCTCAACAGGTGGATTAATAAATTTTTTTAAAGAAAGTATGCACTTTTTGGAAAAATGGTATAAGGCTTTTTAACTCGTCTGATCATGACAAATTCACATACGAAATATTGGTAAACCATTCCCTAACACCCTGTATAAAGTACATTATTTTTTTGGGTAGAATCCAATTATGCAAAAATATACAGGGTGTTAGGGAATGGTCTCCCAAGAATTTCAGGGTGCATTGATGAAGCAAAATGTGGTCGAAAACCTTTATACAATTTTTTGATAAAACAAATAGTTTTCTGAAAATTAAAATGATCCCCATTGTTTGGGAACTGTTATAATAATGCTTTGAACACAAAAAATCACATAAGTTCTGCATTAATAATTATTGTTGCTTGGTAACTATTGTATATTTACTACTGTCACAAGTACTGTCAAAGCTAAAACATTTAAGTGACTTTGTTATTGAAAATCTATTTAAAGTTTTGCAATGGTCGAATATTTAAACGAAGAATATGCAGATAAGCATTTTGTGTATGGGGAATGTACCTAATGGCAATGCGAGTGCTGCCGACCAAAGGTACGCAAAACGTTTTCGTCAAAGGAAAGTTCCAGATAGGAAAACTACTCTTGGTCTATGTTTTGACGTAGCACAACGTTTGCGTACAACCGATTCAGTGACACCAAGATATTAAGACGACGAGAGAATGGTTAATGTGGGAGAGAAAATTTTGATCGAGTTAATGAAGATCCTTCACCAAGTACTCGACAAAAGCTAGGGCAGTTGGAGTGAGTCATTGGACTGTATGAAGAACTTTGAAAGAATCTTTTCTCTATCCGTACCATTTACCACGACCAACTGTATCAATCTCCGCTTGCTTCGCTTCTCTCGCTTCTCTTCGATACGGCCATACCGCTCGGTTAGAAAACTGTTCCGATCTAGTAACCGAAATGGCGTTCGGCACGTGCTGCCCCCAAATTATTTGAACTTGTCAAATTTGAAGGTGTCAAATAATTTGAATTAAAACGAGTGTTACCCCACCGTATAATGGGAAAGAAATGTGTGATTTGTGGAAAGGAGGCTTCTTTTCGTTTGTACCGTCGTCTGCGACGATTTGTATGAAGATTATTTTTCAAGAGATGAGTAGATGACACTAATGACACTAACAAGACAGGTAAATTATAACCTCGAAGCACCACTCTGACTTCTGACCTGACGTCTGACATCATTTTAATTCACATACTTGTCACTTGGGTGCTCTACCTGCCGAACTTTCGTTTCCAAGGTCAAGAATTTGGTTTCTTATGGACAAATCGACAAGCGGTATGGCCGTATCGGAGAGAAGCGAAGCAAGCGGAGATTGATACAGTTGGTCGTAGAGATGGGAATAATCGTTCTTTTGTATGAACTAGTTCGCGCGAACTAGTTCACTAAAAAGAACCGTTCGTCTTAATAGTTCGTTCGCGAACTAAATCAGATGAGATCGCGACGGGAGTGCGCAGAAAAGCAGCAGCAGAGAACGATCTGTAATGTGTAGAGTTGAGATGGTACTGGTAGTTCGCGAACGCAATGCGTGGTAATGCGGATTGTGGAGCGGAGCAACGTTCAACAAGTAACAAACGAACTACAACAGTGCAGATCATTTCACGCATTCCGGTCGTTCGCCGCTTACCAGTTCATACTTCATTTTAGATACTCGTTCGATCGACCGATCGTTCGCATAACCTAATGGAGAGCAGACTGGACAGACACACGTACGAAAAAAGTATCGTTCGAAATTGAACTAGTTCGTACACAGTTCGCGAACTAGTTCATTTAGTTCGTATAAAAGAATCGTTCTTTTTATTAGTTCGTTCGCGAACTACCCATCTCTAGTTGGTCGTTGGTCGTGCATTTACACAGAGTTCTGTTTTGTTCTTCTCTTTGTTGGTGTTTATTTATTTTGATTTTATTTTGTAGTTTATGACTTTATTCAAATTTATTGTTTATTGTTTCATATAAATAAATAAATAAAAAGCGTGACTCTGACTCTCGAATAGTCTTTTTAGTTGGAAATAATTTGTTTTCATCATATTTGGTATGTACGTAAATTTTATAAAAGCTGCAGTCTTACTTCAGTTCTCCATGAAGACCCTTACCTACTTGCCTTCATTAACGGAGCGACAAATTATTTTTTCGACAAAAAATGCAAATCTGGGTAGTTTTGACGAATTATGCAACGGAATTTTAAAAACGGAAACGTAACATTGGTCGCAAAAGTCTGTCATGGTCTGTGAGAAAATTATTGTTGTTTTTTTGGTTGCTAAGCGTCACAATTTTCTTAACAAAACGATTACTTTTATTCATTAACTCAACAATCAAATTATACAGAAATTCACAAACAGTGAGTATAAAATGGTATAAAGGTTTTCGTTTTTATTTTGCCTCATAGACTCACCCTGAAATTCTTGGGAAACCATCCCTTAACACCCTGTATAGTGTTCCATTTAAAAAAATATAACTTTAATTTACCACTCTGTATAAAACACCCTGTATATAATAAAAATATTTTTACTTTGTGGACTTTAAGTTGATCCATTGAATAATAAAAACGGCATCGCAATATGTCAAATAGCAAAAAGTTATGGACTGATTATACAGCCCTGGGTCACGCTGTATTACAAATATGGTTAATACAGGGTGTTAGGGAATGGTTTAGCAATATTTCGTATGTGAATTTGTCATGCTCAGACGAGTTAAAAAGCCTTATACCATTTTTCCAAAAAGTGCATACTTTCTTTAAAAAATTTTGTTAATCCACCTGTTGAGAGCCACTGTGTCGTTATCGGTAGTTTATTAGCGGTTAATTTTTTCTTTAAACAAAGTGGACATAGTGGCGCATGGCTGTTTTGAGAATTTTCCAAAATTGTAGATAGCATGGTCATTTGTGTGGGAGGTTCGAGCCACAGTTCTGGAATAAAGGTATACGATAAGGCGGGGATTCTGGCCCTTACTGTTTTAGGCAACAAGGAAATCAAGGAGTATAGTTATTTGCATACTTTCAAAATTTATTTTTTTCTAAACGGAAAAGCGGAAAGCAGAATTGCGGTTCAGTTTGGTGAATAGAATCCAGATTTACAATTAATCATAAACAGTTTCGAATTTAAGGGGTCTTAGAATACATTTTCTTCACCATTGAATTTTAAGCCAAAATTTGGACATTCGTGAAATTATTTGGCAGTTTCGGTCAGTGTCACTTTCGAAATAAAAAGAATAAAATATGAATTATACTATACTAAAATCTGATAGGTTGAGCCCTGTCTTACACACTCAAAACCGTCAATAGGTCTTTCTTTGTCACATTTATTCTTTTGTTTTTGCTTTGAAATTTTGCAAGCACTAAAAGTGAAAAACGGCAATACCCAGAGTCTGAACAAAAGTAAAAAACGAACTTTCAATCAAAATTCTACAAAGTGGGCAGGTTTTTGGGGTCAAAAAAGGCTTTAAAATGACTAAAATCACATTTTTCTTAAATTACCAAAAGCGTCTTGATTTGCACCAATTTCGCGCCGTTCATTACACTCATCGCCCATCTGTCATTACAATTTTGACATTTCTCATTAAATTGTCACAATTCAGAATTGGTGTTGTTGTTATCTTTGAAAATCAAACGGAACCAGTCATTAATCGTGCTCAGTGGTTCAAATGGGCAAAGTGGAACACGTGTTTTGTGAAATATTTGAGAATTTGAAGGACCGGGCGGTAAGTTGGCGCGCCGGCGCACGATCCGCCCGCGCCCCTTGATTGTGTTTATGATGGAACACCCCAGACGTACTCGAGGAAATATCGGTTCAAAAAACTGTTTTAGACACATTTTTCGGTTACAGAAAGGTAGGTCCTACACCTTTGCGGTCCAAAACCCATTTGAAGGTTAATTTTATTTGCACCGGATTATGACCTGATTGTGACGTCATCGTGTGACGTCACTGTCAGTTAGGCGGCCGATTAAAATACAATTTTTCTAAACTTTCTGACTTGGAAGAGTGGGGTGGTGAATTGTAAAGTCCCGTGAACTAGAATTAGGCGAAAAAATCTCGAAATTAAGGTTAGTTGTCAAATTTGACGTGCCATAAAAAACCACACCACAACATCCGGCCAAAATAATACAGAACCAGTTTCAATGAGCCCTAGCCGATCCAGAAGGACCAAAGGAACAATTCTATAAAGTCTGTGCAAAAGGGGTGAGTGGTTTTTTCCAATTTTCAAATGCCCCAAATTAAGGGGGTCGAAGGGGGTGAGAGGGGGTTGAAGGAGATCAAAGGGGACAAAGGGTCGAAGAGGGGCGAAGGGGGGCGAGGTGTAACGGCACAACACCGAGCTCTTGCGAATCCGAGAGGATTTGCGCGCTTCCACTAGTTAACTAATACTAATTGATGACTCAACATATGTTTACATTGCTATATAAAATAAGGCGTAAGTAATGGTAACAGATTTCAAATTCTGCATGATGTAATTCTACTTCAAAGAAAAAAATTAAATATAGGGGTATACAAAGCTCAATGGGAAGACTGAATTAATAAAAATAAAAACTAACTTTAAACGATCGTGCTAAGAATACGACTAGGCAGTGTTTTAAATAAAAATAATTTTATCTTTATCTCTGGTATTTATGTTATTATAAATGTGGTTAACAGTAAGGACATTAAAGAAGAAAAACGTTCTCACATTTACTAGGTGGTACACTTCATCATAATATTTTAAGTCTGCATATTCTTGGTTCATGATTTTAGTCTTTCTGAGAGTTTACTTGCCGTTCATTTTCGAATAATGGATAACGTAATTGTTTCATACAGAGTGAAATTTTTAACTGGAAAAATAATTTGGATATAAGCCAATTTTGTGAAAAATTCCGAAACAGGTCGATTTTTATTTTTCCTTGTTCATTATTTTCTATATCTGGTTTTTGTTTAACTGCTGCCTGGAATGCACAGCCACCTATAACTTTTTTTTAAAAGTAACGGTATATGAAGTGATACCTCGTGTGAAAGGGTATTTCGAAAGCAATACAATGCATTATTTGATATTAGAAAATTTTGAAAACCTACGTGATAAAAGAATAAAAAACAATTTTATATGTTAAATAGTGTTTAATGTTCAAAATGTTCAAAATATTCAAAATGGACACCTTTCCTTTTGTAGCAACTAGCATAATGATAGTGTAACAGGTATTTCCTAACGTTTTGTAACAGTTTGTGGATAATTTTCTTTACTTAATTTTTTTGAAAGTTATCAAATCTTTAGAAGACAATAATCAATAAATAGCGTCCTTTTAATTTTTTAACATGTTAAAGTAGAAAGCATTTTGATGCTCTGTTATAAAAATGGAACTTACTGCTCCATGCCATCCAATTGAACCACCTGCATCTGTGATGTTGTATCTAATGCTAATGTGAATTTTTTTAAGCGCTTCGTGCCATCCAATCGAGCCAAGCGCATTTTTGACATTGTGTTTTACGCGAATTTCTAAAAAATTGTTAAACCTTTCGGAGCCGATAATAAGAAAACTAGAAAGGGCGCCCCTCCAATTTTTTAATATGTTGGAGAGGAGGGTCTTGTAATGTTCTTATATAAAATTGAAGCTTATTGTTCCGTGCCATCCAATCGAGCCAAGCGCATCTTTGACATTGCGTTTTATGCAAATTTTTCAAAAATTGTTAAATCTTCTAGAGCCAATAATAAGAAAACTACTACACTATTAACACCATTTCGAGTTTATCTTCAAAGGAGCATTGAAAGGGCATTTTTTAGGTGAGAAATCATTATTTGACAAGTAATGACAGTACAAATTTTTGTGAATCAAGCAAAGACACGAGCTCTGTTTTCTCAAAGGTGACTACGATAAAACATTTACCTGATTTTAACAAAATTAAAATTTCAATTGCTCAAAATGCTTTTTGTTTTTTACTAATTCACTTTGGGAATCCTCACTCAAAAAATAGGGGGAATTTTATTACGACAATACGATTACAATAATTTGAAAAAACAACATTTTTAATGGAGTTTTTTTGCATTTCACGCTTATACCATGAAAATTTGGGATAACGCTAAAGCATCAGATTGAAGCGTGTTAGAAACTCTATCGTTTGCAATATAATTTTTTTCCTTTGGGCAACCAGAAGTATTTATTTTTTAACTGGCACTAAAACTTGAAACACACTGTATACAGGTTATTAATGAGTGGTTAGAATAAGCACAATTTTATATCTAATAAAATAACTAAATTGTCAATAATTACCTGGGTTTCTTAAAAAATAATTATTTCAATGTATTTTTGGTATCTATTGAATGTCCTAGCTGGGGGGGCTGAGCGCCAGCCCTCCCTAATACCGAAAGCCCAGAAGCCGATTCAACGACTCTGCACAAGGCGTGGTGTAGGGAACGTTTTGGCTTATGGGATCGGGGGGCTTGCCTTAACCGGCCGGCCCGCGAGGAAAACAACCTCTATAAAAAATCCCAAACCCAGTGGTCGGTTTTGCAGTTTCTGGTGCCGAAGGGTGGTGCCTGTCGGTTGCGACGGGCATGGGTGGGGGGGAGCCCCACTTCCTAGCGTTGAAACGCCGGCGGGTGGATCGTGCGTCCCCGTTCGTAAGGTAAAACGTCTTGCTTCGGGAAAGGGCGTCACCCTGGAGTGAATCCAATCCAACCGTCCCAAAACGTGGGTAACGATGGACAATTTAAAAAACAAGCATGGGGAAGACGCTGAGACCAGTGGGGCGGACCAACTGGTAGAAGCAGGAAAGCAAACTCCTTCAACATCTGAGCGTGATGAGGAGTCGGTATTTGGTAAATCTACGAGAGTTATGAGAACACCACCGCAGATAAGACACAGAGCATATACCTGGGGAGATGACCAAAGTCTAAGACCCCAGGTTGCGGACGTAAGTAGCTGTTTGGCATCCGAAATTGTGGACCTAACAGAGTGTGAAACACCAAAGCTTGAGGTGCAAGCAAAAAGGAAAAGAGAGCATACTCCCGAAGTGGAAACTAAGGAGATGCAGAACTTGATATCTGGGCTTAAGAGTAAAAGCCAGAGATTGAAACAGATAGTCAAAGGGGAAACCCAGGCTGAAGTGAAAAAATGTGTAGAGGACATGAACAAGTCAATACACATGTTGGAAATGAAACAGGAACAACTTCTAAGTTCAGTGGATAAGGGTACGACAAAAAAAGTGAGAAATGTCGAGGTGGGAGAATGGCAAATAAAGTCCAAGGACGCTATGAAAATAGTATCCAAGTTGAGAAAACGCGTTAAAGACATGAAAACGCTGGTGGAAGATACTCCTAACACACGTAGGGAGATCAAACACAAGATGACAGACGTGTATTTTGCAATGTCGTGTCTGAGTAAGGTAGAAGAAATTCTACAGTACATGGTGGATTTCTCCCCTATCTCAACTGAGCAAGGAGAGGGGGAGAAACCGAGGAAAGAGATTGAAGATAACCAAATATCACAGTCGGTTATAAAGATGGAAATCGGTACACAGACCGATGCAGGAAAGGAGGTGGCAACTCAAACGGAGGATGCAACCCCTAAGGTGCAAAACGTCAAGCCCTTGAACATAGGGGAAACGAGAACATTCAGGGACTTTAGAGATCTGATGGAATGTAAGTGGGAAGATTCTCACTACGAGAAAGTAAAGGTAACGGCAATGAGTCCGTTTGCACAAGCGGAAGAAGTTGCCCCGGTGATTATCAGATCAAGGGAGCAAAAAGAGGAAGGGGCACTGCTGCGTTTAATCCACCAGCGATGCCCACGATACAGACAAAATGTGCTAAAGGGAAAAAACCCCATAAATGCCATGGTAACAACTATAAAAGAGACGGTTGCGTTGGGTTTCAACGCAGTGTGTGAGACTCCAGAAGACAGCTATATATTTATAATAGCTGCAGAAGAGATGGAGAAGGCAAATGGTCCACTTCCGAGAACATATGATGCTCTCGTGGAGCTGAAGGATAGAGTAAAGGAATTGGGAATTCCAAAAATTGCAGTGGCATGCGACTTGACGTGCAGAGTAGAGTACCAAAGACAGATGTTAGAATATGTCTTTAGGGGAGAAGATGTGGAAGTCGTCTTTTGTGTACCAACCGCAAAAGCAAAAACCTGGAGGGGAAAAGAGGGAAAACCAGCTCTCACGCAGACAAAGCCTCACGAAGGCCGAAAGACAGATGCCATCATTGTAACTGGTGGCGTAGCTGATACGTTCGATTCGACGTTGCGGGAAGTGCAGGAACATCTTAGAGATGTAGAATGCACGATTACGGCAGCAAAGAAGACCCGAGAAGGGAAGCTTCTTTTGCTGATGGACAAACAAGAAGAACAGGGCAAAAGAATTAAGGAGATTCTTAGCTCAAAGATGAGTAGACACAAAGTCGTCCTAAGGACCGGTGGTGAGGAAAGTGAAAAGATCCTGCATGTAAAAGGACTTGATGCACTGGTAACTGAAGATGTCGTGCAGGAGGGTCTGCGAAAGGCTCTTGGTGATGACATAAAGGAAGGAGGTGACTTTAAGGTAACCTCAATACGCAAAGCATATGGAGAGACTAGGATTGCTACGGTAAGAGCACCCCTAGAAGCAGCAAATGCCCTCTTGCAAAAGGGCAAGGTGGAAATAGGGCTAGTCTATGGTAGAATAACTGAACGCACTGAATGTGTTTTCTGTTTTAGGTGTTGGGAACCTGGTCACATGGCAATCAGGTGTAGTGGTGTGGATAGAAGCAAACTATGCCACAGGTGTGGGAAAGAAGGTCATTCTGTCAAGGAATGCAAGAATGAGATATGGTGCCCAGTCTGCAACATGAAGGGGCACAGATCAAGAACGCCAGCATGCGAGAAACTCCGAACAAGGGCGCTTGCGGCAAGGAAAGAGAACGAGAAACCGTCCTAATGGCCCGGTTTCTTCAAATTAATTTGAACAGGAGTGCAGTAGCTCATGATGCAGCGATGAGCTTCTGCAAGGAGACAGGTAGGGATATTATCCTGATGAGCGAGCCAAACTACAAAAGAGTGGCCAGCAACACGTGGTACACCGATGACGACAATTCTGTGGCCATCGCTGTGGTGAGCAATAGGACAAGAATCCTTGAGAAAGGTAAGGGTCCCGGCTTTGTCTGGGTTGACGTGGAGGGATGTATCATAGTTAGTTGTTACATCTCTCCAAACGTCGAGGTAAGGGTATTAGAGGACATGCTCTTGGAGCTGACTCTAATGGCAGGAAACCACAGCGGGAAACCGTGCGTGGTATGTGGAGATTTCAACGCCAAATCACCCGAATGGGGTGGAGAAGTGCAGAATCCTGCAGGGCGAGTGATGGCAGAATGGTTGGCCGCAATGAATTTTGTGGTACACAATGATGGAAAGAGGCCTACATTGGTGAGAAGGGAGGCGACCTCCTATATAGACCTCACGATAAGTTCAGCCAATATGGCAAGATCGGTAAAAAGATGGAGAGTTGAGGAGGAAGAAACCCTCAGCGACCACCAGTTTGTAACTTTCGACTTAGAAATGGATAGTGCACAACCGCGGGGTTATACACCTGGCGGTAATAGATCAGGAGATTTTGGCTGGCGAGTGAAAGGCATGAAACCTGACTCGTTGAGACGAAGTTTTGTGGAAGAGATGAGAACCAAAGAAGGACTTGGTTACTCAGAAATGGCAGTAGCTCTGAAAAGGGCGTGCGACAAGAATCTTCCTCGGAGAAGAGTGAGTAGCGCACCGGGTAGACGCAGTGTCTACTGGTGGAACAAGGACATTGCTGATGCAAGGAAAGAATGCAATCAAGCACGGCGAAAAGTAACACGTTTGAAAGGCAAGCGTGATAACAGAAATTTGCCTGAAGTATATGAATACTATAAGGCAACGCGGAAAGTCTACCGAGCTTTGATCAGGAAGGCTAAAGAAGCCAAATGGTGTGAGCTTGTGGAAGACATTGAGAAAGACCAATGGGGCCTTGGCTACCAAATTGTGACAAGGAAACTGAGGCTAAGCGGCGGTGAGACCGCGCTGAAGCCAAGATTCAAGAAACAAATAGTGGATGTGTTATTTCCGCAACACGCCACTATAGTATGGAACACCGCAGGAGACTGCGAGATTGAGGATTTCACTCATGGTGAGATGAAACTTGCTACCCGCAAGTTAAAGATTGGAAAAGCCGCTGGGCCTGATAACATCCCTGTTGAGGTGATCAGAGCAGTGGCAAGTGGAGAGGGAGAGGAACTGATGCTGAGGGTCTACAACGGCCTTCTGCATGAAGGAACCTTTCCAAAAGAGTGGAAGCAGGCTAGGTTAGTGCTGCTTAAGAAACCAGGTAAGGAGGGCGATTCTCCAAGAGATTATCGCCCTCTATGTTTGTTGAATGTGATAGCAAAGCTATACGAACAGTTGATATTGATCAAGTTGCGAAAAGAGATCAATGAGAACGGCGGGTTAAGTCCATCTCAGTATGGCTTCCAAGAAGGGAAATCGACAATTGATGCGATAGATAAAGTGATGGAATTGGCAAAACTTGCCAATGCAGGAAGCACGAAAGCCAAGAAATGGTGTGCCCTGCTTACCTTCGATGTACAAAATGCCTTTAACTCGGCAAGTTGGAAAGGTATAATGGAAGCCCTTGTCAAAAAAGGGATTTCCAAATACCTATGTAGAGTAATAAGCAGTTATCTGTCGGAGAGAAGTATCGACCTTGGAGACAAACAGGTGATACAAGTGACGAGTGGTGTTCCGCAGGGGTCGGTTCTCGGGCCGACTCTCTGGAACATTCTCTACGATGATGTCCTCCGGTTAGAATTACCGCGAGGAGCGAAATTGATTGCCTATGCCGATGACTTGGCACTAGTTGTAAGCGAAAAACGAACCCAAGATTTAACTCGTTTAGCGGAACATGTGTCTGAAATGATCGGACAATGGATGCGAACAAAGGGGCTGAAGCTGGCCCCTGAGAAAACCGAGGTAGTGATGCTAGCCGGTGGAAGACGTCCAGATAGAGACTTGACCTTTAAAGTAGAGGGAGTCAATCTGAGACCGCAAAAGAAAGTCAAATACCTAGGTGTTGACATAGATGAAAGAATGTCATTTTCACAGCATGTGCTTAGAGTGACTGCAACAGCTGAGGCACTAACGGCGAACCTGAGCCGATTAATGCCCAATGTACGAGGACCGTCACCTCCAAAAAGGAGAGTGCTGGCAGAGGTAACAAATTCCATACTTCTATACGCAGCTTCGGTCTGGGGAAGTAGGGCATTGGAGATGAAGAAATATAAGCAAAGACTTATAAGTGTGCAGAGAAAAGCAGCGCTACGAGTATGCTCGGCATACCGTACCACTTCTACGGAAGCTGCTCAGGTAATAGCAGAGGTCGTTCCTATCGATCTCAGAATCAAAGAGAGGAAGAAGGTACGTGATAGAACATGCAACAAGCATGAAGCGAGAGAGCAATCTATCACGGCGTGGCAAGCCCGATGGGACAACAGTTCCAAAGGAAGGTGGACGCATCGTCTTATTCCGAACATAAGACGGTGGATGGAGAGAAGAAAATCTGTGGGACAGGTAAATTACTACCTAACACAGTTTTTGACAGGACATGGGGCTTTTCGATCATACCTACACCGTATGCATCGAGCAGATGATGATCGCTGTGTCTACTGCAACGAGGAAGACACAGCAGAACATGTGTTGTTCGAATGCTTCCGATGGGATGCCATTCGACAAAAGTGGGAATTACGAATAGGTGTTAAACTTACACCTGATAATCTAGTGGAAAAGATGCTCGAGAACAATGAGCATTGGAGAACTGTACAGAGATGTGCAGAAGAGATCCTTAAAACTAAGGAAAGTGAGGAAGAAGGAAGAAATCAGAGTTCTGAAGACTCTGATTCTTCGTAAATGAAAAGACGCGGAGAAATGCCCGCTGAGGGACCTTGATCATCTGCCGCAGGAGGCGGCAAGAGGATGTCTCGGGAACCAGCGAGCACGATCCAAGAACGGAGGTGCAAAGTGACCGGAGGAAACGGACAAGCCCTCCCTCCTGACGGTATGCCTAACGGCGATTCCGGGGGGGTGAGGTAGGAGAAGAACGGGGGAACCAATCCAGCCTTAAGGTCGGGTTCCACGTCAAGGGGCGGGGTGGGGCCCCTTGCAAAAAAAAAAACAAAAAAAGGTCAGGTCAGGTCAGGTCAGGTCAGGTCAGGTCAGGTCAGGTCAGGTCAGGTCAGGTCAGGTCAGGTCAGGTCAGGTCAGGTCAGGTCAGGTCAGGTCAGGTCAGGTCAGGTCAGGTCAGGTCAGGTCAGGTCAGGTCAGGTCAGGTCAGGTCAGGTCAGGTCAGGTCAGGTCAGGTCAGGTCAGGTCAGGTCAGGTCAGGTCAGGTCAGGTCAGGTCAGGTCAGGTCAGGTCAGGTCAGGTCAGGTCAGGTCAGGTCAGGTCAGGTCAGGTCAGGTCAGGTCAGGTCAGGTCAGGTCAGGTCAGGTCAGGTCAGGTCAGGTCAGGTCAGGTCAGGTCAGGTCAGGTCAGGTCAGGTCAGGTCAGGTCAGGTCAGGTCAGGTCAGGTCAGGTCAGGTCAGGTCAGGTCAGGTCAGGTCAGGTCAGGTCAGGTCAGGTCAGGTCAGGTCAGGTCAGGTCAGGTCAGGTCAGGTCAGGTCAGGTCAGGTCAGGTCAGGTCAGGTCAGGTCAGGTCAGGTCAGGTCAGGTCAGGTCAGGTCAGGTCAGGTCAGGTCAGGTCAGGTCAGGTCAGGTCAGGTCAGGTCAGGTCAGGTCAGGTCAGGTCAGGTCAGGTCAGGTCAGGTCAGGTCAGGTCAGGTCAGGTCAGGTCAGGTCAGGTCAGGTCAGGTCAGGTCAGGTCAGGTCAGGTCAGGTCAGGTCAGGTCAGGTCAGGTCAGGTCAGGTCAGGTCAGGTCAGGTCAGGTCAGGTCAGGTCAGGTCAGGTCAGGTCAGGTCAGGTCAGGTCAGGTCAGGTCAGGTCAGGTCAGGTCAGGTCAGGTCAGGTCAGGTCAGGTCAGGTCAGGTCAGGTCAGGTCAGGTCAGGTCAGGTCAGGTCAGGTCAGGTCAGGTCAGGTCAGGTCAGGTCAGGTCAGGTCAGGTCAGGTCAGGTCAGGTCAGGTCAGGTCAGGTCAGGTCAGGTCAGGTCAGGTCAGGTCAGGTCAGGTCAGGTCAGGTCAGGTCAGGTCAGGTCAGGTCAGGTCAGGTCAGGTCAGGTCAGGTCAGGTCAGGTCAGGTCAGGTCAGGTCAGGTCAGGTCAGGTCAGGTCAGGTCAGGTCAGGTCAGGTCAGGTCAGGTCAGGTCAGGTCAGGTCAGGTCAGGTCAGGTCAGGTCAGGTCAGGTCAGGTCAGGTCAGGTCAGGTCAGGTCAGGTCAGGTCAGGTCAGGTCAGGTCAGGTCAGGTCAGGTCAGGTCAGGTCAGGTCAGGTCAGGTCAGGTCAGGTCAGGTCAGGTCAGGTCAGGTCAGGTCAGGTCAGGTCAGGTCAGGTCAGGTCAGGTCCAGGGTCAGGTCAGGTCAGGTCAGGTCAGGTCAGGTCAGGTCAGGTCAGGTCAGGTCAGGTCAGGTCAGGTCAGGTCAGGTAGACCAGGTCAGGTCATCAGGTCAGGTCAGGTCAGGTCAGGTCAGGTTCAGGTCAGGTCAGGTCAGGTCAGGTCAGGTCAGGTCAGGTCAGGTCAGGTCAGGTCAGGTCAGGTCAAGGTCAGGTCAG